>CM062813.1:382286834-382771437 GCA_031772625.1 Pinus tabuliformis
TTTCAAGTGATCTTTTTGACAACATTCACTTGAAAGGTGAGGGTGATAAAAATTCTTCTCGTCAGATAATTTTCTCTACCTGTTATATAACTAGAAAATCTTGGATTGATACGAAAAGGTCTACTCCTACTCCTCGATACAATATTTCTTGGCAACATCTCCATCATTGGGTCATCATTTGTATAAGCATTTTCATCATCATTCCGAGGAATGTTATCCTGACTATGATTAGATGTACTTTTGAAATACTAACTTGGAGGATAATCTTCATCTTCCCCTTCTTCAGTGCTACTGTCATAGTCCTTAGAATTAGGACTAAATGTAAAATTTGATTCGATTTATTGGATATTCTTCCTCATGTTCATTGTTAGTGCCGCTCTCATAGTCCATAGAATTAGGACTACGTCGAAAATGTGACTATTTATTTACTGAAAATTTTACATCCTGTCCTTTGTCACAGCTACTCTCATAGTCCTTAGGATTAAGACTAAGTGCTTCATCTTGTCCTTCGTCACTACTACTCTCATAGTCCTTAGGATTAGGACTAAGTGGACACTGCAACTCTTTATTTATTTGAAAATATTCATCATGTTCTTCATCATTGTTGCTCTCATAGTCCATAGGATTAGGACTAAGTGGACACCATGACACTCTATTCATTTGAAATTCCTCATCATGTTCTTCATCATTGCTGCTTTCATAGTCCATAGGATTAGGACTAAGTGGACACTGTGACACTCTGTTCATTTGAAATTCTTTATCATGCTCTTCATCATTGTTTCTCTCATAGTCCATAGGATTAGGACTAAGTGGACACTGTGACACTTCATTCTTTTGAAATTCTTCATCATGTTCTTCATCATTGCTGCTTTCATAGTCCATAGTATTAGGACTAAGTGGACACTGTGACAATATATTTAGTTGAAATTCTTCATCACTGTTTCTCTCATAGTCCATAGGATTAGGACTAAGTGGACACCGTGACACTCCATTCTTTTGAAATTCTTCATCATGCTCTTCATCATTGCTACTCTCATATTCCATAAGATTAGGACCAAGTGGACACTGTGACACTCCATTCTTTTGAAATTCATCATCATGCTCTTCATCAGTGTTACTCTCATATTCCATAGGATTAGGACTAAGTGGACATCGTGACACTTCATTCTTTTGAAATTCGTCATCATGCTCTTCCTCACTGTTTCTCTCATAGTCCATAAGATTAGGACTAAGTGGACACCGTGACACTTCATTCTTTTGAAGTTCTTCATCATGCTCTTCATCACTGTTGCTATCATAATCCATAGGATTAAGATTAAGTGGAAACCGTGAATCTTTATTTATTTGAAATTCTTCTTCCCATCTTTCAATAGTGCTGCTCTCATAGTCCTTATGATTAGGACTAAGTGGAAGAATTGAATCTCTATTCATAGTGGAAGAATTTCCGTTATATTCATCAATATGAATAGAGTTGTTACGCAACGAAGATGTTGATGCTTCACAAAGAGAAACTTCACTATTAGAATAATCCATGCCTTTCAAATAGAAGAGGTTGAATGATACAAATGAAGACTCTCCTAATGATAATATATAACTTAAAGAATGAAAATTTCCCTCCAAAAATTTTGTTTCATGTATTTCCCTCCCTTATTTTCTTCTATAATTTATTGAAAAACTTTAACTAATTTATTTTTTTATTTTTAATTATGAAATAAATATTTAAAATTAAAATTGTAAACTAAATCTTTTACCTAAATTAATTTATTACTTAAACTATATAATATTTACTAAACAATTGAATGTTTTTTTTTAATTTTTATTATATCTTCTAAAACAAATTAATCCCACATTCACCGTGCTGTAAAACAATTTCGTAATGTTCGCTTTATCATAGTTTCCTATATCACCATAACAAAATTAACATGTTAAAATTTATAAAGACAAATTAATCCCACATTAACCGTACGGTAAAACAATTACGTAATTTCCCCTATATAATAAATTTCATTATCACTATTCCTCACATCACATCGGGGTTTTCTGAGGTTCGTTAAAAGACTTGGAGCGAATTTGTAGAGCAGCTACATTGCTATCAACAACATATTCAACGGAAGATTATCGCATTTGAAAAGTTAGTTAATTTTTCAGCTATGCAAATTTTAAAATTAAATAAGTTTAATGATTTTTTAGAATTTAAAAATTTTTGTGGGACAGATTTATCCACTATGTCCAGTGGGTGTGGTGGGCCCGATCATGCTCCCGGTGGCCCAACAGGCCCGTGAGTGAGGGGCGGGTGGGCTAGTTGCCTAGCACCCCACCCCACCCTAGCGACCCAACGACCGGTGGGGTGGCAGGCCGTTGGGTTCCTGGGGTGGGGCGGAGGGATGGCGGCTAGCCTTCGCCCCATACCAACGGCCTGCCAGGGTGGGGCGGAGGCTGGAAGCCAACCCTTCACCTCACCCCGACGGGCCGTTGGGGGCGGAGGCTGGAAGCCAGCCCTTCACCTCACCCCGATGGCCCAACGGCCCGTCGGGGTGGTGGGCTAATTCTCGGAAACGACCCGCCACCCCGGCGGGCCGCCAGGGTGGGTTAGGGGGCCAAGTGGAGCTGGGATGGGGAGGGGGGGTGGTTGTTGGGCTGCCAGGGTGGGGTAAGAGGGCTGGGCCCAAATTTTGGCCTAGGTGACTGACCAATTTCCGAGGGTGGGGTGACAGGGCGCTGTGTTTTTTAATTTTTTTTTTAAATTGTTATGTTTTACAAAATTAATTATCATTTATCATTTTGCTTGTTAATTTAAGCTATTATTTTTTTGTAATTTACTGATTTATATGTCTCTTTTTTTAAGGAAAATTGCATCAAACAAGATTTTTGTTAATATTTAAGGACCAAAGACTGTTAAATATGGATCTTCAAAAAACATTGTTGAGCGGACCAAATATGAGCTGATATCTACAAATATTTCAAGTGCCTCAAACGATAAGAAGGTGATTTCAGACTGGAAGAAATCAAAAGAAGTGAAACTTCCAACAAATGTCTGGTATGTGAAAGAAAGAGAAAGCCAAGATGTGGAGATATATTTATATGTTTCGATACCTAACAATAATGGAATTTATGAGGTGTTGGGAAAGGTCGTAGGTACCGGACAGTGAAGCTTTTTACATACTTACAAAATCGCCCTAGTCACATGAAAGGATTAAATTCCAGTTATTATATTCATTGTATGACACAAGAGAGGTATCTACAAAGTTTGGTAAACAAATCGTAAATGAGGTGAAACAAAATATCATAAGTATTGTTATTTATATTTGTGTTTTGCGTTTTTGTAACTGTCTCATTATATTTTTATAACTTTGTTTTTATTGACATATGATATTTTGTTTGGCATAATTTTGTTGAAAGTTCAATTATGTTGGGAGGCATTCATTTTATAGAGCATGATATTATGAAAGTTGTCAACAGTTTCTACTCAGCGTTAGAAGAAGATATGGCAAACAACCAAAAGGTATTAATTCATATGCTACAAAACTACATCCAAGGGATCATAAAAACATGCCTCTAGTGGATAAATCTAGCAAAAGTAGACAAGTTACTTTTGAATATGAGGAAGTTGAAATTGACACTGAAGAATATGTTGTCGTTATTGAGGATGACATTGTAACTAATGTTAGAAAGGAGAAGAGCTGTAAAAGACCATAAGTAACAATGCCCAAGAATAAATCTGTTCTAGTTAATGATGAGAATGTTATGAGGAAGAAAAGTAAAGTTGAACATTTTGAAGTAGTCATTACCAATAGTCAAGATCCTAGTGAAACTTGAAGAAAAAGCAGAGAAATCATTACACCAGGAGCTGATTTAGAGGATGGAATTTAAAAAAAAAAAAAATGACATTCGACAGAACTTGACTAAGAGAAACTTAATTGAGGGTGGTCGTACATTTTAGATTAATGTGAGACAAATCTATAAGGCAAGTGAAGGACAATGTAAATATCAAATCAGAAAGCCACACCACCTGCATGTTCACAACTTGAAGACATTGATGAGGTACAATCCATATGCTCATGTGGTTAATTATGTGCTTCTTGTTGATCTAGTTCAAGTTCCCAACAAAGAAGCATTTGATAAGTCAAAATGTTTTGAATACAATTATTATGTGCTTGGGGGGAACCATTCTGTAGAATCTCAAAGACAAATAATGGAGGAATGTCCCAATAACCCACGTTTTGAAACAACGAAATGTATCATTTATGCTGGTCTATTAGATACAGAAGGAAAGGTAGTGGCATGGGATCATAATTCATATAATGAATATAGGATGTCTATGACTTTCATCCAAAGGGTTAGATTTATTCATTGTGAATTTGAAGAAAAATGTGGTGGGGATAAGATAAATGTTACTGTAGATTTCCAAAAGGAATGTTGTATGGAAATAGGCTATCAAATTGAGGAGAAAATCAATTCAAAAAGCGGCAAAGTAAATACTGATTTATTCATAGGTATTGATAACATTTTCCAGTTGGCATTTAGAACTGGAGAGATATGGGAATTGATTAATGAGATTTTTAGCGTGTGGGAGAACCTTGACATAAAAAACTAAAAGGTCAAAAGGTTTAAACCATTGACATGTAGTAACAGTAAATCATGTCCTAAAATGAAGCATCTTCCAGAAGATATGACTATCACACCTTGGAGAGCATTGCAAGGAGTGAAGGATGAAAAACTTGTCAAACCAATATTATCTCGTGTGAGGTCAGAGGAATTATCAATGGAGGAAATGTGTGAGGAATTTCAAAAGTAAGTTTGTTGAATTATTTTTACTTATTTCTATATTATAATTTTCTTTTAAATATAACATATTGTTCTTGGTAATATTTGTTATACATATCATTACATTAACTTTTTAAACTTTATCTATGCAGTCACAAAGTTTACATGAAAATACAAGAACAAATGGTTAAATTGTTGAATGAAGATAGTTGGGATGATGTTGTACGCAACTATCCAGATTCAAGTTCTAAATCAACATTACTTTTTTTTTTTTATCTTGCATTTAAAAAAGTATGTTGATTTATACATTCATTTTTATTCATCTGTATACTATTTTTATTTTATAACTTACATATATATTTATTTATTTTGTTAAAGAAGAGGAAGGATGCAAATGGAGCACCAGATAGTTTCAGAACTTTTATTAAAAAATTAAGATTGAAAGACTGAAGAAGCAACGTCTTAAGAATGTTGAACTTGATCCAACTCTTATTCATTTCATTTGGAATGGGCTTGACACTATTCAATATCAAGTAATACAAGGCAATTGTGAAGAAATTGCTAAATTCATACCTAAAAGGTATTATGCCCTAGTTATTGCAGATACTCCCCATGATTTCAATATTTCAAACATTGACTATGATAGTGACCCTTATACTTATTAAGCTCTTCGTAAAGTGGTTGTAGGATTTCTAGAATTCACATCATCACCATTATGGAGATTTGTGACATTTCATTCAGACACACAATTGGCAATGTTATTGTCAAGCTTCAAGGGGAAAACAAACTCAAGAATGCAGCTTACATGGTAAGATGTTGAAAATGTATATTTGATTAATGTTAAAAAATTCGTTTATGTACAAGTTTATTGAAATTTTACTATTTCATGTTATAGGAAAAAGTCAAATCTTCTTAACCGTGAATATCAACCATTTATAAATTATTGTGAGTTCATCCATATTGATAGTTGGGCAAAAAATGATAGTTATATTTCTATGATTTTTAATCGGGTAGATGGAAAGAGATAGCCAAGTACTGGCTTATGATGCTCTTGTGAGAAAACTAACATATTAAGACAAAGAAGCAAAAGGAGAGATAGTTAACATTTATAAAAAACCACAGTTATTAATTAACTATCTTATAGACATATGTTCAAATGAAGGAGATTGGGTTCTGTATTTATTTTTTGGCTCAGGTAAGTTTTATTATATGGAATTGAATTTCAATATCTTATTTCTTAATTTATATGTCATTGTATTAATTTACTTCATTATTTCTTTTATTTTTGATAATTAGGTACAACACTAGCATGTTTCCTTCAAAAAGGAAGAAATTGCATTTCCATTGAAAGTGATCCAATATAGTGCAATTTTATTCAGCAAAGAATTAATGCTCTTCAATTTCTTCCAGATGAAATACAAGAAATTGGGTTGAAGAAAGGGGACTTTAGTGAATCACGTGTGGCAAAAAAGGCAAATGAACCCCAACCACCATTACATGGAATGATTGGAAAGGCATACATTGGGAGATTCGTAGAAATCAAAGATCCATTAGAAAAGGAAAATGAGCAAAATGAAGCAGAAAATATTGTGGAAGAAGACAATGATGAAACTCTAGAGGATGAAGAGTTTGGATAACGTGATATTGTTGATTAAATTTAGGTTATGCTCGGAAATCAAGCTCATTTTTTGTAACTATTAATTAGTTAAATACTTGTAATATTTTGACTTTGACATTTTATGCGAAGAATAAGCATTCAATTAATGTTGTTATGCGTTCAATATTTGTATTATGTGAATTTCACATTAATTTTTATGTTAATAATTAATTTAAAAAAAAAACAGTGATTATTATTATTTTCTTGACATGAAGTTCATAAAAAAAACTATTATTTAACCATTTTTATTAAATTTTCTTATAAAAATTGTGATTTTGACACGTCATTTCTAGCAAAAAATTACAAAAATGATTAAAAAGTGTAATTTTTTAGTTAATTTATGTTGAAAATAGTTATGTTTATGTCAATTGTTAAAAAATATTGTTTTTTTAGAGACAATTATTTCACGTGCATTGAAAAATTAATTAATGATGTAGAATATAGAAACTTCAAAATATCGACCTTCTTCTTTAAATACGCAAAACAATAAAAACCTCACTACAAACAAAAAAATGAAGAAGAAGACCACTTCAAAAATTGTTAAATTTAGAAAATAATTATTCACATTTCATACATTAGAAAATTTAAAATAAAAAAATAGGTCTTTTAAAAAAAGGGCCTGATGCAGAGTCACCACCTTTTTAAATTAGCATGCAAATCACTATCATTCTAAAACGTAATGTACATAAAAAATTTTAAAGTGCCAAAAACTATGCTCTAAAAAATATGTGTGTTCTGCATCGCCCATTTTCAAAATCGGGTCACTTTTTTGCTATCTCTATGAAACAGGTAACATTATCAGTTTCGTTTCAAAGTTTAAATTGTTTTGGATGCAAATTGAGATGCAATGTTGGATGCAAAATGAGGAGTAAAAAGTGATGCAAAACTTAGTGCAAAAACAAATGCAAAAATGGACATAAAAAATAACTCAAAATTGAGAGTAACATTAAACACAAATGGGACAAAAAGGTGAACACAACACATGACTCAACATATGATGCAAACTTGGACACTAAAAACGATGCAAAATTGGATACAAGAAATGGTGTTAAAAATGATGGAAAATTAGATGCAACAAATAATGGTACAAAATGGGATGCAAAAAAGGGAGACAAATCAAATGCAAAAGTAGATGCAAAAAATGGTGCAAAAGTAGGAGAAAAATGCTAGCACAAAACTAGATGAAAAAATAGGTACAAAATTAGAAGAAAAAACTAGCGGAGTCTAGATGCAAAAACTGGCAAAAAATGGATGCAAAAAAGGCACTAAATTGGAAGAAAAATATAGTGTAAAACTCGATGCAAATGATGGCATGAAACTAGAAACAAATAATGACACAAAAATGGAAGAAAAAGGACTCAAAAAAGATGCAAAAAATGACGCAAAACTAGAAGAAAAAATGGTCATAAAACTAGATGCAAATCTTGATGCAAAATATAATGCCAAATGTGGAGAAGAAAATGACACTTTGAAAATGTACAATAGCACTAGATTTAGTGCTTGGTTGCTCATTCCAATTGCAAAAAGAAATTTCCTAAAATTTGGCACAAATTTCCTAGTTTGTTGTGGTGCTTTTAATTTTATGTGGCCTTCTCATTTCCAATCCCTTTGGTTTTGAGGTGTTTTGGGTGAAAAACCTATCCTATCCATTGATTACCTAGTGCAGTATACCCTCACAATGAATGTGCTACTTCCAGGGGTATAAGGAAATGGGTCCTCAGAGTCAACTGCGAGCCCAAGCTGATGCCTAAGAAGTCAACCATTTTTCCACTTCGCCACTCCCCCTCAAATTCAAGAGGAAATTTGCTAGCTTGAAGTCTCAGTCACTAGTGAAATTCAAGCTCGAGTAGCCAATTCAGTTCTTAACCTGGGACACACTTGTGGAAGACAAAGCTAATACTTGAACTTAATCATCCTTCATTCACAAATGAAGACACTCTTGGGTAGGGTCCTCTTGGAGAAACATGAAGATTGTATTGATATAATCTCTTCTTTGAATGAAATAAAACAGGTGACACATTACCAATGCTCCCCTATTATTATTTTGGATGCTCGTCTTCCTCACCTTCAAAGCCATCTACAATGTGAATTGAAAACCCCTACACCAGTTGGAACAAGCACTCAAGACCCGACCCCAGTTACTTCATCTTACTCTTGATGTTATGCTTCACCACTTAGTCTAGTCTATGGTAGTTTTCATAATTTTCTTACTCTTGTCTATAATGATCAAGAGATCTAGTTTCCCGTGAGGGAGATTGAGATGAGACATAGAATGAATAAGGATATTTTTTGTTTTTGTATGAAAAACAATAGAGGGAATACAATTTAAATTCACAAAAAAGGATATTATAGATTTCAAAATTATGGATAAAGTTTTTACATATCAATAAATTAATATTGATGTGTTTTCATTTTACTAAATGGGAAAATATATCATAACTTAGTTGTCAAACCAATAATGAAAAGAATCATCACTATCTAATATTGATTTATGATGTAGTTGTTTATTATATTAATTTTGTTTTGTCCTAGACAAATAGATATTTAGATTTTCTATAAATTACTTAATTGTTGGAAAATTAATCCCAACCACCGCATTAAATAAGATCACAACAACCATACTTGTGGTACACAATTAAATAAAGTAAATGGAGTTTTATTATAGGTTGCGGATTTTGTTTGCAGGTTGAAGGACATGGATTAAATGAAGTTCTTGATGGGAGTACAAACATCCCATTCCGCAACACATCAAGTAATCAAGAATAAATGAACATTTAATGCAGGGTTGGTAAAGACGTATGGTCAAACATTTATTTCGCAACTATTATTTGTATTCTGCAACATGTGCAGGCTCAAATAAATATATTTTGTACAAGCACCCATACTGTCTTAATACTTTGAATTTGTCATGAATTAATGTGTTGAAATGTATGTTTGAATATACAAGTAAGTTAAAATCCTTTTGTTGTGTGGCAGATGTAAGCCTCAGAATGTTTTCGAAGAGAAAACCGTGGAGCAATTTGGGGTGGGTGCGTAAAAACAACTTAGTTACAGGGTTTTACAGTGAGTTACCCTGAACTCTTGGTAAAGTGTAAATCTTAGTAAGAACTCATAGTTTTATGAAAATGTATTTTGATGTGTTTTGAAATCATAATCTAAAGTATAGTTTGTTGCTATATGTTTCTGAAAATTTCATGTCTAGTTTGGCACAACCACTTAGTTTTTACTCTGAATGTAAAATTTAAAGTTTTTTTAAACTCTATTATCACTCAAGTCAATTGAGTGAATTAACCTTTGTGACTATTGTCTTGAGGAAGACCCCTCTAACTAAACTTTCATGTGGGTGAAATTTTATTAGTGTAAGAGTAAGTGCTTTTACTAGGAGTTAAAGGTTGCTTTGAAGGCATATTTTTGAAGCATATTTACTAACAAGGAAAAATGTGTTTTTGAATAATGGCAACATCAAGCACAAGCTTGGATAATCCTCAGATACCTCACTTTAATGGAAAAAATTATGATTATTGGACCATAACAATGAAGACTCTATTTTCTTCTCAAGATATTTGGGATTTTGTGGAAAATGGGTTCCAGGAACCAATAGATGCAACAAAATACAATGCCTTGTCATAAGCAGAAAAAGATTTGCTTAGGGACAACAAGGAGAAGGATTCAAAATCCCTCTTTTATATTTTTCAAGCAGTTCATGAAAGTATTTTCCCAAGGATTGCAACAACAACGAAGTCCAAGCAAGCATGGGATACCCTCTAGACAACCTACCAAGGCATGGAAAAAGTAAAGACAAAAGTGTTACAAATGCTAAGAAGAGATTTTTTGATAATTTGTATGAAAGAGTCTGAGAATGTAGACTCATTTTTTACACAAGTAATTAGACTCGTTACTCAAATCAGGGCTCATGGTGAGACACTTGAGGAAAGGAGACTAGTTGAGAAAATTTTGAGAAGTTTTCCAACAAGATTTGATGCCACTATTGTGGCCATAGAAAATAAAAAGGATCTCTCACAAATTTTAGTGGTTTAATTTCATGCATCACTAATTTCTTATGAACATAGACTGAATAAAGCAACAAACTCCTCATTGGGGCATGCCTTCAAGACACAAGTTTCATTTGGTCAAGGTATAGGTAGAGGAAGATCAAATGCTAGAGGAATATGCAGAAGCCCACACAAAGGTGGAAGATGTAGCCCTTCAAGCTCAAGTGGAAGGGGCAACAATCAAAATATAAGTCAAGGCTCAAGCTAGAATCAAGAACAAGGTCTGAGGTATGATAAATCTCAAATTCGGTGTCATTATTTTAAGAAGTATGGTCATTATGCAAATGAATGTAGAAAGAAGAAACGTGATATAAGAAACAAGCCAAGTGCAAATTTCACAAAGGAAAATCATAACCAAGATAACATGTTTCTAGCTTGTAATGTAGCATAAGAAAAAAAAAGCGATGTATGGTTTCTAGATTTAGGGTGCAACAACCACATGACAGGGAACATAGAAATGTTTTCCAATCTAGATCAAAATGTGAAATCTGAAGTGACATTAGGGACTGATAGCAAAGTCTCTGTCATTGGAAAAGGAAGAGTCAACATTTTAACAAAGAAGGGGGAGAAGAAGTACATTTCAAATGTTTATTTTTTCCCTGTTTTGAAGCATAACCTCATAAGCATTGGACAACTCATGCAAAAGTGCTACAATGTCTTTTTTAAGAATGGAGAGTGAACAATTTTGGATAAGTCTCCAAGAAAACAACTGATTGCAAAAGTTTATATGACAAACAATAGAACGTTCCCCCCAAAAGATAAAACTAGATTTGAAGGAAGAAGGTGCGCAAGCACAACTGTCAACGAATTCACAAGAGGATGAAAGAAAAGTTGCAGTTGTCACATAAGTAAACTTTCAAGCAAAGGTCAAAGATGAAAATTGGTTTTGGAATTTGATTTTTGGTTACCTTAATTTTGGAGGTTTGAATTTGCTGCATAGGAAAGAGATGGTGAATGGATTGCCACTCATAGAAAAAACGAACAACCTATGTGAAGGATGCATCTTGGGCAAACAACATAGAGAGACATTTCCAACAGGAAAGTCAATCAGGGCAAAATCACCTTTGGAGGTTGTCCATTCCGATTTATGTGGACCAATGCAAACATCATCAATTGGGGGCAGCGACTATTTTTTGATTTTCGTAGATGGTTATACAAGGAAGAGATGGGTCTACTTCCTAAAACATAAAAGTGAAGTGTTTGAGTGCTTTCGCCAACACAAAACTCTTGTTGAGAAGCAAAGTGGAAATTACATCAAAGTTTTGAGGACTGATAGAGGTGACAAACACATATCAAATGATTTCTTGCATTTTTGCAGGGAGTATGGAATTCACAAGAAATTTACAACTAGGTATACACGTCAATAAAATGGTGTCACGAAAAGAAAAAATAGGACTATTATGGAAATAGCAAAGAGAGTGATGGTAAGCTTCTTATTGTTGTTTTACATGTAGATGATTTGATTTTTACAGGGAGTGATGATTTCCTCATTGTTGATTTCAAAGAAGTCATGAAAAATGAGTTTGAAATGATTGACTTGGGGTTGTTGAGGTATTGTTTGGGCATAAAAGTGAAGCAAATAGAAAATGGTATTTTTATTTCTTAAGCAAAGTATATAGCAAACATTTTGGGGAGGTTTAATATGCAAAAAATCAAGTCCGCACCAACTAAAACTGTGATGGGGTTGAAGTTGAGCAAAGACGATTGCAACAACAATGTTAATCCGACATTATACAAAAGTATGGTGGGAAGTTTGAGGTATTTGACAACAACTAGCCCTAAGATAATGTATGTAGTGAGTTTGGTGTCAAGGTTCATGGAGACACCTAAGGAGATATATTGGCAAGCAACCAAAAGGATTTTAAGGTATGTCAAATGATTTTATGCTGGCTGGTTACACCAATAGTGATTGCACAAAAAGTGTTGATGATAGAAAGAATAGATTAGGACATGTTTTTCATTCAGGTTCGGAAGCCATTTCATGGGCCTCCATGAAGTAGCCAATAGTGTCATTGTCAACAACAAAAGTTGAATATGTCACCGCAATAGCAACATCATGTCATGCAATTTGGATGAGAAGAATGTTGAGGGATTTATGCCATGAACAAGAGGGAACAACACCTATTTTCTGCTACAATAATTATGCAATTGCACTATCAAAGGATTCTGTTTTTTATAAGAGGACCAAGCACATTGACATTAAATATCATTTTATTAAAGAATTGATTAACAATGGTGAAATTGTGTTGCAGCATTGTATGTCATAGAAACAGTTCACTGACATCTTCACAAATCCATTGACACGTGAAAAATTTGTTTATCTCGTTGGGAATTCTCAACGGCGATAGTTGTGATTAAGAGGGAGTGTTGGAAAAGTAATCCCAACCTCCACGTTAAATAAACTAACAAAAACCATAATTGTGGTACACAAGTAAATTAAGCAAGTGGAGTTTTACTCCAAGTTGCGGATTGGTTCGCACGGTGAAGGACATGGATTAAATGAAGTTCGGGAGTACAAACTTCCCATTCCTCAACACACCAAGTAATTAAGAAGAAATGGACATTTAATGCAAAGATCCTATGGTCAAGCATTTATTCTGCAAGTGTTATTTGTATTCCGCAACCTGTACAAGCTTAAAAATATATATATTTTGTACAAAGGCCCATACTGTGTTTTAATACTTTGACTTTGTCATGAATTAATGTGTTGAAATGTATATTTGAATATACAAGTTAAAAGCCTTTTGTTGTGTGGCGGATGTAAGGCTCAGAGGTTTTTTTGAAGAGAACAAAACGCTGAAGCCTTAAAATTATGGAACAATTTGTGATGAGCGCGTAAAAACAACTTAATTACAGTGTTTACAATAAGTTACTCCTCAACTCCGAGTAAGGTGTAGCTTTCACACTTTCCCAACCTTAATATAAAATAAGAATCTGGACGATTTTGCAAAATTTTGAAACATCCCGCGACTCTTGTCTTGAGAAAGATTCCTTAATTGATAACTCAACCTCTAACAAATATTTCCAAACATGCATGGCTTTCAATAACACATGGAAACAGGGCTTTGCGTACTGACACGATGGCAAATGGAAACTGGGCTGTCCGTTCTAGTGCAATGCAAATGGAAAATGATGTCGGTGAATGGACGGTACGTACTAACACATGACAAATGGAAACTGGGCTGTCCGTTCTAGCCCAATGCAAATGGAAAATGGTGTCAGTGAATGGAAGGACCGCTGGTAAAACACTTAAAAGTGGATTTCAAAACCAGTGGTATGGACGACCAGTGTTATCAGGGAGCCATCCATTCTTATTTGCCTTATGGTGTCACCTCTACTACTCATTGCAGCAAAAATCTTTTCATATTCAATGCTACAGCGCGAAAATTTATTCTCCTCAAAACGACAAGCGGGCCCCCCCACAGAACGTCGAAATTTAACCAAAGCAAATGCCAAACTCACTTCTCAAAACGACAACCGGGCACCCCCACAGAACGTCGAAATTTAACCAAAGCAAATGCCAAACTCACCGAAATGCTGAAGGTCAGTTACTGAACCAGTTTAATTGTCGTATCGCTGGTCGTTTTTCTTTTGGCCCTCGCTTCCTAATCCGTTACGGTGCTCAATAATTCAAAGCAACATCGATTCACGTGTTGGATCTCTTACAGTAACAGACAATTCGAGGCTATTTAGACCAAGTCGATCCATCGCTTGGTTTTGTGGTTTTCTGATACTCATTCCTGTCGTTGCTCATGAATCCTTCGCTTGCTGCCATGAATTCACTGGCAATGTGCAGGCCCTGTTTCCTTTCAACTTCTTCTCCGCAGGTTACCCTAGCCAATTTCGGCCTGGTACGCTGGCCTGCCCTCTGTGGACCAGCGCATTCCAGCTTGCGGATGCAGAGGGTTTCGCAGGATCAGCACTCGATTCATCGGCAAAGGAAGCCTATTCAATGTCCCCGCAGTTTGACCAACATGAAAGCAAGGCCACTGCCACTTGTCAGAAGCGCAGAGATGGAGTCCCTCTTTTAAAATTGGGATAATTGTAACGATGAGCTAACTCATATCTTGCTCTTCAACCGAGATATTAATTTGTATTATTTGATAAGTTATAAAATCTCTTTTGTTTTTCGGAGAGGGTGAACTATTAAGGTTACCCAGTCTTTTCACTGTGACAGTTTTCGAGGTTTTAGACTGCCTATTGGGCGGAACCTCTGTTTATGCATTGAAGTCCTATGATGGCAATATTATGTGTATTCTCAGTTTTATATATATATATATATATATTCTTTTGCTCGTATTTGTTAGAATATAGTTGCGGTGGCTTTCTGGGTTCAGGAGTAATGTGGAATTTTACTGGTTCTTCCTTTGTTTATTAATTTTTTTATTTTACTGGTTCTTCCTTTGTTTATTAATTTTTTTAATGTGACCCTAGTAACTAGTTATGATGAATATCCTTCCAACCATGCTTCGCTCTTTCGGCTAGTTGATGTATCTTATTCTTTGTCTTATCTCTGCTATACTATTATTTGTGACTTTATCTTGGTTGCCTTGGTTTATTTAATTAACACTGTGCGAGATTATCTATACAATTTTAAAAGTTAAAGTTATGAATGCTTACCTCTTTTTGACCCTTCACAATTATCCCTTTTTGATTTAAGAGAAGCACACGTATTGTAAATCCCCATCCTTGTCTTCTTAGGAATATAGACATTGTTGAATTCTTTCTTCCACACCTTCACAAAATATTGATATGTAATAAACCGACTATGTCCCTTAGAACCTTTTGCATATTCTTTGTACAAGTTGCAGATTTCTCATCTTGAAAAATTATCTGGAATATGTATTGTCTCTCTATTTGGCATACACTCTCTATGCTTTGAAAATAAATCTTTCATCCATGACATTACAGTATTTGATAATGGCCCAAACTGTGATTTATGACGTACATCTAAATAAAATGTGGGATCATTTTCCAAATTTTCTTGGATTCTTGAGAGACGAAAATTACCCATCGAATGAAACATTTTGAAAGCCTTTCTATAGAGAAACAAAGACCCAATATGATAACCACAACCTGACAATTTAGATTTCCCAACTAAATATGAATTTTGCATGCTTTTATTCATTGAAAAATATCTCTTCCTTTTCTCTAATGCAAATTTGAAATCCATATGTTTCAAATAATCTTTTTGACAACATTCACTTGAAATGAGAGCGCTGATAAAACTTCTTCTCGTCAGATATTTTTCTCTACCTGTTATATAACTAGAACATCTTGGATTGATACGAAAAGGTCTACTCCTACTCCTCGATACAATATTTCCTAGCAACATCTCCATCATTGGATCATCATCATTCCGAGGAATGTTATCTTGACTATGATCAGATGCGCTTTTGAAATACTAAATTGGAGGATATTCTTCATCTTCCCCTTCTTCAGTGCTACTGTCATAGTCCTTAGAATTAGGACTAAATGGAAAATTTGATTTGATTTATTGGATATTCTTCTTCATGTGCATTGTCAATGTCGCTCTCATAGTCCATAGAATTAGGACTACGTCGAAAATGTGACTATTTATTTACTGAAAATTCTACATCCTGTCCTTTGTCACAGCTACTCTCATAGTCCTTAGGATTAAGACCAAGTGTTTGATCTTGTCCTTCGTCACTACTACTCTCATAGTCCTTAGGATTAGGACTAAGTGGACACTGCAACTCTTTATTTATTTGAAAATATTCATCATGTTCTTCATCATTGTTTCTCTCATAGTCCATAGGATTAGGACTAAGTGGAAACCATGACACTCTATTCATTTGAAATTCCTCATCATGTTCTTTATCATTGTTGCTTTCATAGTCCATAGGATTAGGACTAAGTGGACACTGTGACACACTGTTCATTTGAAATTATTCATCATGCTCTTCATCACTGTTTCTCTCATAGTCCATAGGATTAGGACTAAGTGGACACCGTGACACTTCATTATTTTGAAATTCTTCATCATGTTCTTCATCATTGCTGCTTTCATAGTCCATAGTATTAGGACTAAGTGGACACTGTGACAATCTATTTAGTTGAAATTCTTCATCACTATTTCTCTCATAGTCCATAGGATTAGGACTAAGTGGACACTGTGACACTCCATTATTATGAAATTCTTCATCATGCTCTTCATCATTGCTACTCTCATATTCCATAAGATTAGGACCAAGTGGACACTGTGACACTCCATTCTTTTGAAATTCATCATCATGCTCTTCATCAATGTTACTCTCATATTCCATAGGATTAGGACTAAGTGGACATCGTGACACTTCATTCTTTTGAAATTCGTCATCATGCTCTTCATCACTATTTCTCTCATAGTCCATAGGATTAGGACTAAGTGGACACTGTGACACTTCATTCTTTTGAAATTCTTCATCATGTTCTTCATCGCTGTTGCTATCATAATCCATAGGATTAGGATTAAGTGGAAACCGTGACTGTTTATTTATTTGAAATTCTTCTTCCCATCTTTCAATAGTGCTGCTCTCATAGTCCTTCAGATTAGGACTAAGTGGAAGAATTGTCTCTCTATTCATAGTGGAAGAATTTCCATTATATTCATCAATATGAATAGAGTTGTTACATGACGAAGATGTTGATGCTTCACAAAGAGAAACTTCACTATAAGAAGAATCCATGCCTTTCAAATAGAAGAGGTTGAATGATACAAATGAAGACTCTCCTAATGATAATATATAGCTTAAAGAATGAAAATTTCCCTCCAAAAATTTCGTTTCATGTATTTCCCTCCCTTATTTTCTTCTATAATTTATTGAAAAACTTTAAATAATTTATTTATTTGTTTATTTATTTTTTTAATTATGAAATAAATCTTTAAAATTAAAATTGTGAACCAAATCTTTTACCTAAATTAATTTATTACTTAAACTATATAATATTTACTAAACGATTGAATGTTTTTTTTTAATTTTTGTTATATCTTCTAAAACAAATTAATCCCACATTCACCGTGATGTAAAACAATTTCGTAATGTTCGCTTTATCATAGTTTCCTATATCACCATAACAAAATTAACATGTTAAAATTTATAAAAACAAATTAATCCCACATTAACCGTACGGTAAAACAATTCCGTAATTTCCCCTATATAATAAATTTCATTATCACTATTCCTCACATCACATCAAGGTTTTCCGAGGTTTGTTAAAAGACTTGGAGCGAATTTGTGGAGCAGCTACATTGCTATCAACAACATATTCAACGGAGGATTATCGCATTTGAAAGGTTAGTTAATTTTTCTGCTGTGCAAATTTTAAAATTAAATAAGTTTAATGATTTTTTTTTTTTTTAGAATTTAAAAATTTTTGTGGGACATATTTACCCACTATGTCCAGTGGGCATGGTGGGCCCGATCATGCTCCCGGCGGCCCAACAAGCCCGTGAGTGAGGGGCAGGTGGGCTAATTGCCTAGCACCCCGCCCCACCCTAGCAACCCAATGACCGGCTGGGGCGGCGGGCCGTTGGGTTGCTGGGGTGGGGCGAGGGATGGCGGCTAGCCTTCGCCCCACACCAATGGCCTGCCGGGGTGGGGCGGAGGCTGGAAGCCAGTCCTTCACCTCATCTTGACGGCCCAATGGCCCGTCAGGCCGTCGGGGTGGCGGGCTAATTCTCGGAAACAACACGCCACCTCGGCGGGCCGCCAGGGTGGGTTGGGGGGCCGGGTGGAGCTGGGATGGGGAGGGGGGGTGGTTGTTGGGCTGCCAGGGTGGGGTAAGAGGGTTGGGCCCAAATTCTGGCCCAGGTGGCCGACCAATTTCCAGGGTGGGGTGACAGGACACTGTGTTTTTAATTTTTTTTTTAAATTGTTATGTTTTACAAAATTAATTATCATTTATCATTTTTTTTGTTAATTTAAGCTATTATTTTTTTGTAATTTACTGATTTATATGTGTCTTTTTTTTAGGAAAATTGCATCAAACAAGATTTTTGTTAATATTTATGGACCAAACACTGTTAAAGATGAATCTTCAAAAAACATTGTTGAGCGGACCAAATATGAGCTGATATCTACAAATCTTTCAAGTGCCTCAAACGATAAGAAGGTGATTTCAGACTAGAAGAAATCAAAAGAAGTGAAACTTCCAAAAAATATCTGGTATGTGAAAGAAAGAGAAAGCCAAGATGTGGAGATATATCTATATGTTTCGATATCTAACGATAATGGAATTTATGAGGTGTTGGGAAAGGTCATAGGTACCGGACACTGAAGCTTTTTACATACTTACAAAATCGCCCTAGTCACATGAAAGGATTAAATTCCAGTTATTAATTCATTGTATGACACAAGAGAGGTATCTACAAAGTTTGGTAAACAAATCGTAAATGAGGTGAAACAAAATACCATAAGTATTGTTATTTATATTTGTGTTTTGCGTTCTTGTAACTGTCTCATTATATTTTTATAACTTTGTTTTTGTTGACATATGATATTTTGTTTCCAAGCATAATTTTGTTGAAAGTTCAATTATGTTGGGAGGCATTCATTTTATAGAGCATGATATTATGAAAGTTTTCAACAGTTCCTACTCAGTGTTAGAAGAAGATATGGCAAACAACCAAAAGGTATTAATTCATATGCTACAAAACTACATTCAAGGGATCAGAAAAACATGCCTCTAGTGGATAAATCTAGCAAAGGTAGACAAGTTACTTTTGAATATGAGGAAGTTGAAATTGACACTGAAGAATATGTTGTCATTATTGAGGATGACATTGTAACTAATGTTAGAAAGGAGAAGAGCTGTAAAACACCATAAGTAACAAAGCCCAAGAATAAATCTGTTCTAGTTAATGATGAGAATGTTATGAGGAAGAAAAGTAAAGTTGAACATTTTGAAGTAGTCATTACCAATAGTCAAGATCCTAGTGAAACTTGAAGAAAAAGTAGAGAAATAATTACACCAGGAGCTGATTTAGAGGATGGCATTTAAAAAAAAAAACAAAATGACATTCGACAGAACTTGACTAAGAGAAACTTAATTAAGGGTGGTCGTACATTTTAGATTAATGTGAGACAAATCTATAAGGCAAGTGAAGGACAATGTAATTATCAAATCAAAAAGCCACACCACCTGCATGTTCACAACTTGAAGACATTGATGAGGTACAATCCATATGCTCATGTGGTTAATTATGTGCTTCTTGTTGATCCAGTTAAAGTTCCCAACAAAGAAGCATTTGATAAGTCAAAATGTTTTGAATATAGTTATTATGTGCTTGGGGGGAACCATTCTGTAGAAGCTCAAAGACAATTAATGGATGAATGTCCCAATAACCCACATTTTGAAACAACGAAATGTATCATTTATGCCAGTTTATCAGATACAGAAGCAAAGTTAGTGGCATGGGATCATAATTCAAATAATGAATATAGGATGTCTATGACTTTCATCCAAAGGGTTAGATTTATTCATAGTGAATTTGAAGAAAAATGTGGTGGGGATAAGATAAATGTTACTGTAGATTTCCGAAAGGAATGTTGTATGGAAATAGGCTATCAAATTGAGGAGAAAATCAATTCAAAAGGCGGAAAAGTAAATACTGATTTATTCAGAGGTATTGATAACATTTTCCAGTTGGCATTTAGAACTGGAGAGATATGGGAATTGATTAATGAGATTTTTAGCATGTGGGAGAACTTTGACATTAAAAACTAAAAAGTCAAAAGGTTTAAACCATTGACATGTAGCAACAGTAAATCATGTCCTAAAATGAAGCATCTTCCAGAAGATATGACTATCACACCTTGGAGAGCATTGCAAGGAGTGAAGGATGAAAAACTTGTCAAAGCAATATTATCTCGTGTGAGGTCAGAGGAATTATCATTGGAGGAAATGTCTGAGGAATTTCAAAAGTAAGTTTGTTGAATTATTTTTACTTATTTCTATATTATAATTTTCTTTTAAATATAACATATTTTTCTTGGTAGTATTTGTTATACATATAATTATATTAACTTTTTAAACTTTATCTATGCAGTCACAAAGTTTACATGAAAATACAAGAAAAAATGGTTAAATTGTTGAATGAAGATAGTTGGAATGATGTTGTACAAAACTATCCAGATTCAAGTTCTACATCAACATTAATTTTTTTTATCTTGCATTTAAAAAAGTATGTTGATTTATACATTCATTTTTATTCATCTGGATACTATTTTTATTTTATAACTTACATATATATTTATTTATTTTGTTAAAGAAGAGGAAGGATGCAAATGGAGCACCGGATAGTTTCAGAACTTTTGTTGAAAAAATTAAGATTGAAAGACTGAAGAAGCAACGTCTTAAGAACGTTGAACTTGATTCAACTCTTATTCATTTCATTTGGAATGGGCTTGACACTATTCAATGTCAAGTAATACAAGGCAATTGTGAAGACATTGCTAAATTCATACCTAAAAGGTATTATGCCCTAGTTATTGCAGATACTCCCCATGGTTTCATTATTTCAAACATTGACTATGATAGTGACCCTTATACTTATTAAGCTCTTAGTAAAGTGGTTGTAGGATTTCTAGAATTGACATCATCGTCATTATGGAGATTTGTGACATTTCATTCAGACACACAATTGGCAATGTTATTGTCAAGCTTCAAGGGTAAAACAAACTCAAGAATGCAGCTTACATGGTAAGACGTTGAAAATGTATATTTGATTAATGTGTAAAAATTCGTTTATGTACAAGTTTATTGAAATTTTACTATTTCATGTTATAGGAAAAAGTCAAATCTTCTTAACCGTGAATATCAACCATTTATAAATTATTGCGAGTTCATCCATATTGATAGTTGGGCAAAAAATGATAGTTATATGTCTATGATTTTTAATCGGGTAGATGGAAAGAGATAGCCAAGCACTGGCTTATGATGCTATTGTGAGAAAACTAACATATTAAGACAAAGAAGCAAAAGGAGAGATAGTTAACATTTATAAAAAACCACAGTTATTAATTAACTATCTTATAGACATATGTTCAAATGAAGGAGATTGGGTTCTGGATTTATTTTTTGGCTCAGGTAAGTTTTATTATATGGAATTGAATTTCAATATCTTATTTCTTAATTTATATGTCATTGTACTAATTTACTTCATTATTTCATTTATTCTTGATCATCAGGTACAACACTAGCATGTTGCCTTTAGAAAGGAAGAAATTGCATTTCCATTGAAAATGATCCAATATAGTGCAATTTTATTCAGCAAAGAATTAATGCTCTTCAATTTCTTCCAGATGCAATGCAAGAAATTGGGTTGAAGAAAGGGGACTTTAGTGAATCACGTGTGGCAAAAAAGGCAAATGAACCCCAACCACCATTACATGGAATGATTGGAAAGGCATACATTGAGAGATACATACACATCAAAGATCCATTAGAAAAGGAAAATGAGCAAAATGAAACAAAAAATATTGTGGAAGAAGACAATGATGAAACTCTAGAGGATGAAGAGTTTGGATAACGTGATATTGTTGATTAAATTTAAGTTATGCTCGGAAATCAAGCTCATTTTTTGTAACTATTAATTAGTTATACTTGTAATATTTTGATTTTGACATTTTATGCGAAGAATAAGCATTCAACTAATGTTGTTATGTGTTCAATATTTGTATTATGTGAATTTCACATTAATTTTTATGTTAATCATTAATTTTTGAAAAAAACAGTGATTATTATTTTTTTTTGACATGAAATTCATAAAAAAAAATATTATTATTTAACCATTTTTAGTTAAAATTTTCTTATAAAAATTGTGATTTTGACACGTCATTTCTAGCAAAAAATTACAAAAAATGATTAAAATGTGTAATTTTTTAGTTATATTTATGTTGAAAATAGTTATGTTTATGTCATTTGTTAAAATTTATTGTTTTTTAGAGACAATTATTTCACGTGCATTGAAAAATTAATTAATGATGTATAAAGATGTAGAATATCGAAACTTCAAAATATTGACCTTCTTCTTTAAATACGCAAAATAATAAAAACCTCGCTACAAAAAAAAAAAAATGAAGAAGAAAACCACTTCAAAAATTGTTAAATTTAGAAAATAATTATTCACATTTCATACATTAGAAAATTTAAAATGAAAAAATGTGTCTTTTAAAAAAAGGGCCTGATGCAGAATTACCACTTTTTTAAATTAGCATGCAAATCACTAACATTCTAAAATGTAATGTACATAAAAAAATTTAAAGTGCCAAAAACTATGCTCTAAAAAAATATGTGTGTTCTGCATCGCCCCTTTTCAAAATCGGGTAACTTTTTTGCTATCTCTATGAAATGGGTAACATTATCAGTTTCGTTTCAAAGTTTAAATTGTTTTGGATGCAAATTGAGATACAACGTTGGATGTAAAATGAGGTGTAAAAAGCGATGCAAAACTTAGTGTAAAAGTGGACATAAAAAATAACTCAAAATTGAAAGTAACATTAAACACAAATGGGACAAAAAGGTGGACACAACACATGACCCAACATATGATGCAAACTTGGACGCTAAAAATGATGCAAAATTGGATACAAGAAATGGTGTTAAAAATGATGGAAAATTGGATGCAACAAATATTGGAACAAAATGGGATGCAAAAAAGGGAGACAAATCAAATGCAAAAGTAGATGCAAAAAATGGTGCAAAAGTAGGAGAAAAACGTTGATGCAAAACTAGATGAAAAAATAGGTACAAAATTAGAAGAAAAAACTAGCGGAGTCTAGATGCAAAAACTGGCAAAAAATGGATGCAAAAAAGGCACTAAATTGGAAGCAAAATATAGTGTAAAACTCGATGCAAATGATGGCATGAAACTAGAAACAAATAATGACAGAAAAATGAAATAAAAAAAAGACTAAAAAAAGATGCAAAAAATGACGCAAAACTAGAAGCAAAAATGGTCATAAAACTAGATGCAAATCTTGATGCAAAATATAATGCCAAATGTGGAGAAGAAAATGACACTTTGAAAATGTACAATAGCGCTAGATTTAGTGCTCAGGTGCTCATTCCAATTGCAAAAAGAAATTCCCTAAAATTTGGCACAAATTTCCTATGTTGTTGTGGTTGTTTTACTTTTATGTGGCCTTTTCATTTCCAATCCCTTTGGTTTTTAGGTGTTTTGGGTGAAAAACCTATCCTATCCATTGATTACCTAGTGCAGTATGCCCTCACAATGAATGTGCTACTTCCAGGGGTATAAGGAAATGGGTCCCCAGAGTCAACTGCGATCCCAAGTTGATGCCTAAGAAGTCATAACCATTTTTCCACTTCGCCACTCCCCCTCAAATTCAAGAGGAAATTTGCTGGCTTGAAGTCTCAGTCAGTAGTGAAATTCAAGCTCGGGTAGCCAATTCAGTTCTTAACCTGGGACACACTAGTGGAAGACAAAGCTAATACTCGAACTTAATCATCCTTCATTCAAAAATGAAGACACTCTTGGGTAGGGTCCTCAAGGAGAAACATGAAGATTGCACTGATATAATCTCTTCTTTGAATGAAATCAAACAGGTGACACATTACCAATGCTCCCCTATTATTATTTTGGATGCTCGTCTTCCTCACCTTCAAAGCCATCTACAATGTGAATTGAAACCCCCTACACCAGTTGGAACAGGCACTCAAGACCCAACCCCAGTTACTTCATCTTACTCTTGATGTTATGCTTCACCACTTAGTCTAGTCTATGGTAGTTTTCATAATTTTCTTACTCTTGTTTATAATGATCAAGAGATCTAGTTTCCCGTGAGGGAGATTGAGATGAGACATAGAATGAATAAGGATATTTTTGTTTTTGTATGAAAAACATAGAGGGAATACAATTTAAATTCACAAAAAAAGATATTATAGATTTCAAAATTATGGATAAAGTTTTTACATATCAATAAATTAATATTGATGTGTTTTCATTTTACAAAATGGGAAAACATATCATAACTTAGTTTTCAAACCAATAATGAAAACAATCATCACTATCTAATATTGATTTATGATGTAGTTGTTTATTATTATTAATTTTTTTTTTCCTAGACAAATAGATATTTAGATTTTCTATAAATTACTTAATTGTTGGAAAATTAATCCCAACCACCGCATTAAATAAGATCACAAAAACCATACTTGTGCTACACAATTAAATAAAGTAAATGGAGTTTTACTGTAGGTTGTGGATTTTGTTTGCAGGCTGAAGGACATGGATTAAATGAAGTTCTTGATGGGAGTACAAACATCCCATTCTGCAACACATCAAGTAATCAAGAATAAATGAACATTTAATGCAGGGTTGGTAAAGACGTATGGTCAAAAATTTATTTCGCAACTATTATTTGTATTCTGCAACATGTGTAGGCTCAAATAAATATATTTTGTACAAGCACCCATACTATCTTAATACTTTGAATTTATCATGAATTAAGGTGTTGAAATGTATGTTTGAATATACAAATAAGTTAAAATCCTTTTGTTGTGTGGCAGATGTAAGCCTGAAAATGTTTTCGAAGAGAAAACCGTGGAGCAATTTGTGGTGGGCATGTAAAAACAACTTAGTTACAGGGTTTTATAGTGAGTTACTCTGAACTCTTGGTAAAGTGTAAATCTTAGTAAGAACTCATAGTTTTATAAAAATGTATTTTGATGTGCTTTGAAATCATAATCTAAAGTATAGTTTGTTGCTATATGTTTTTGGATATTTCATGTCTAGTTTGGCAAAACCACTTAGTTTTTACTCTGTTTTGCTGAATGTAAAATTTAAAGTTTTTTTAAACTCTATTATCACTCAAGTCAATTGAGTGAATTAACCTTTGCGACTATTGTCTTGAGGAAGACCCCTCTACCTAAACTTTCATGTGGGTGAAATTTTATTAGTGTAAGAGCAAGTGTTTTTACTGGGAGTTAAAGGTTGCCTTGAAGGCATATTTTTGAAGCATATTTACTAACAAGGAAAAATGTGTTTTTGAACAATGGCAGCATCAAGCACAAGCTTGACTACTCCTCAGATACCTCACTTTAATAGAAAAAATTATGATTATTGGACCATAACAATGAAGACTATATTTCTTCTCAAGATATTTGGGATTTTGTGGGCAATGGGTTCTAGGAACCAACATATGCAACAACATACAATGCCTTGTCATAAGCAGAAAAAGATTTGCTTAGGGATAACAAGAAGAAGGATTCAAAATCCCTCTTTTATATTTTTCAAGCAGTTCATGAAAGTATTTTCCCAAGGATTGCAACAACAACGAAGTCCAAGCAAGCATGGGATACCCTCTAGACAACCTACCAAGGCATGGAAAAAGTAAAGACAAAAATGTTACAAATGCTAAGAAGAGATTTTTTGATAATTTGTATGAAAGAGTCTGAGAATGTAGACTCATTTTTTACCCAATTAATTAGACTTGTTACTCAAATCAGGGCTCATGATGAGACACTTGAGGAAAGGAGAATAATTGAGAAAATTTTGAGAAGTTTTCCAACAAGATTTGATGCCACTATTGTGGCCATAGAAAATAAAAAGGATCTCTCACAAATTTTAGTGGTTTAATTTCATGCATCACTAATTTCTTATGAACATAGACTGAATAAAGCAACAAACTCCTCATTGGGGCATGCCTTCAAGACACAAGTTTCATTTGGTCAAGGTATAGGCAGAGGAAGATCAAATGCTAGAGGAAGATGCAGAAGCCCACACAAAGGTGGAAGATGTAGCCCTTCAAGCTCAAGTGGAAGGGGCAACAATCAAAATACAAGTCAAGGCTCAAGCTAGAATCAAGCACAAGGTCTGAGGTATGATAAGTCTCAAATTCGGTGTCATTATTTTAAGAAGTATGGTCATTATGCAAATGAATGTAGAAAGAAGAAACGTGATATAAGTAACAAGCCAAGTGCAAATTTCACAAAGGAAAATCATAACCAAGATAACATGTTTCTAGCTTGTAATGTAGCATAAGAAAAAAAAAGCGATGTATGATTTCTAGATTTAGGGTGCAACAACCACATGACAGGGAACATAGAAATGTTTTCCAATCTAGATGAAAGTGTGAAATCTGAAGTGACATTAGGGACTGATAGCAAAGTCTCTGTCATGGGAAAAGGAAGAGTCAACATTTTAACAAAGAAGGGGGAGAAGAAGTACATTTCAAATGTTTATTTTTTCCCTGTTTTGAAGCATAACCTCATAAGCATTGGACAACTCATGCAAAAGTGCTACAATATCTTTTTTAAGAATGGAGAGTGAACAATTTTGGATAAGTCTCCAAGCAAACAACTGATTGCAAAAGTTCAGATGACAAACAATAGAATGTTTCCCCCAAAAGATAAAACTAGATTTGAAGGAAGAAGGTGCACAAGCACAACTGTCAATGAATTCACAAGAGGATGAAAGAAAAGTTGCAGTTGTCACACAAGTAAACTTTCAAGCAAAGGTCAAAGATGAAAACTGGTTTTGGAATTTGATATTTGGTTACCTTAATTTTGGAGGTTTGAATTTGCTACATAGGAAAGACATGGTGAATGGATTGCCACTCATAGAAAAAATGAACAACCTATGTGAAGGATGCATCTTGGGAAAACAACATAGAGAGACATTTCCAACAGGAAAGTCAATAAGGGAAAAATCACCTTTGGAGGTTGTCCATTCCGATTTATGTGGACCAATGCAAACATCATCAATTGGGGGCAGCGACTATTTTTTTATTTTTGTAGATGGTTATACAAGGAAGAGATGGGTCTACTTCCTAAAACATAAAAGTGAAGTGTTTGAGTGCTTTCGCCAACACAAAACTCTTGTTGAGAAGCAAAGTGGAAATTACATCAAAGTTTTGAGGACTGATAGAGTTGACAAACACATATCAAATGATTTCTTGCAATTTTGCAGGGAGTATGGAATTCACAAGCAATTTACAACTAGGTATACACCTCAATAAAATGGTGTCACAAAAAGAAAAAATAGGACTATTATGGAAATAGCAAAGAGAGTGATGGTAAGCTCCTTATTGTTGTTTTATGTGTAGATGATGTGATTTTTACAGGGAGTGATGATTTGCTCATTGTTGATTTCAAAGAAGTCATGAAAAATGAGTTTGAAATGATTGACTTGGGGTTGTTGAGGTATTTTTTGGGCATAAAAGTGAAGCAAATAGAAAATGGTATTTTTATTTCTTAAGCAAAGTATATAGCAAACATTTTGGGGAGGTTTAATATGCAAAAAATCAAGTCCGCACCAACTCCAACTGTGATGGGGTTGAAGTTGAGCAAAGACGATTACAACAACAATGTTAATCCGATATTATACAAAAGTATGGTGGGAACTTTGAGGTATTTGACAACAACTAGCCCTGATATAATGTATGCAGTGAGTTGTCAAGGTTCATGGAGACACCTAAGGAGATATATTGGCAAGCAACCAAAAGGATTTTAAGGTATGTCAAATGATTTTAGGCTGGCTGGTTACACTAACATTGATTGCTCAAAAAGTGTTGATGATAGAAAGCACAGACCAGGACATGTTTTTCATTCAGGTTCGGAAGCCATTTCATGGGCCTCCATAAAGTAGCCAATAGTGTCATTGTCAACAACAAACGTTGAATATGTCACCGCAGTAGCAACATCATGTCATGCAATTTAGATGAGAAGAATGTTGAGGGATTTATGCCATGAACAAGAGGGAACAACACCTATTTTCTACTACAATAATTATGCAATTGCACTATAAAAGAATTCTGTTTTTTATAAGAGGACCAAGCACATTGACACTAAATATCATTTTATTAGAGAATTGATTAACAATGGTGAAATTGTGTTGCAGCACTGTACGTCATAGAAATAGTTCGTTGACATCTTCACAAATCCATTGACACGTGAAAATTTTGTTTATCTCGTTTGGGAATTCTCAACGACCATAGTTGTGATTAAGAGGGAGTGTTGGAAAATTAATCCCAACCACCACGTTAAATAAAATGACAAAAACCATAATTGTGGTACACAAGTAAATCAAGCAAGTGGAGTTTTACTCCGGCGATAGTTGTGATTAAGAGGGAGTGTTGGAAAATTAATCCCAACCACCAGGTTAAATAAAATGACAAAAACCATAATTGTGGTAGTGATTAAGAGGGAGTGTTGGAAAATTAATCCGAACCACCACGTTAAATAAAATGACAAAAACCATAATTGTGGTACACAAGTAAATCAAGCAAGTGGAGTTTTACTCCAAGTTGCAGATTTTGTTGGCAGGGTGAAGGACATGGATTAAATCAAGTTCTGGACGGGAGTACAAACTTCCCATTCCTCAACATACCAAGTAATTAAGAAGAGATGGACATTTAATGAAAAGATGCCATGGTCAAACATTTATTCTGTAAGTGTTATTTGTATTCCACAACCTGTGCAAGTTTAAAAATATATATATATATATATTGTAAAGGGCCCATACTATGTTTTAATACTTTGACTTTGTCATGAATTAATGAGTTGAAAGGTATATTTATATACAAGTTAAAAGCCTTTTGTTGTGTCGCCGATATAAAGCTCAGAGGTTTTTTCGAAGAGAACAAAACGCCGAAGCCTTAAAATTATGGAACAATTTGTGATGAGCGCGTAAAAACAACTTAGTTACAGTTTTTACAATAAGTTACTCCCCAACTCCGAGTAAGGTGTAGTTTTCACACTTTCCCAACCTTAATATAAAATAAGAAACTGGACAATTTTGCAAAATTTTGAAACATCCAGCGACTCTTGTCTTGAGAAAGATTCCTTTATTGATAACTCAACCTCTAACAAATATTTCCAAACATGCATGGCTTTCAATAACACATGGAAACAGGGCTTTGCGTACTGACACGATGGCAAATGGAAACTGGGCTGTCCGTTCTAGCGCAATGCAAATGGAAAATGATGTCAGTGAATGGACGGTACGTACTAACACATGACAAATGGAAACTGGGCTGTCCGTTCTAGCCCAATGCAAATGGAAAATGGTGTTAGTGAATGGAAGGACCGCTGGTAAAACACTTAAAAGTGGATTTCAAAAACCAGTGGTATGGACGACCAGTGTTATCAGGCAGCCATCCATTCTTATTTGCCTTATGGTGTCACCTCTACTACTCATTGCAGCAAAAATCTTTTCATATTCAATGCTACAGCGCGAAAATTTATTCTCCTCAAAACGACAAGCGGGCCCCCCCACAGAACGTCGAAATTTAACCAAACTCACCGAAATGCTGAAGGTCAGTTACTGAACCAGTTTAATTGTCATATCGCTGGTCGTTTTTCTTTTGGTCCTCGCTTCCTAATCCGTTACGGTGCTCAATCATTCAAAGCAACATCGATTCACGTGTTGGATCTCTTACAGTAACAGGCAATTCGAGCCTATTTAGACCAAGTCGATCCATCGCTTGGATGTGGTTTTCTGATACTCATTCCTGTCGTTGCTCATGAATCCTTCGCTTGCTGCCATGAATTCACTGGCAATGTGCAGGCCCTGTTTCCTTTCAACTTCTTCTCCGCAGGTTACCCTAGCCAATTTCGGCCTGGTAGCCCTCTGTGGGCCAGCGCATTCCAGCTTGCGGATGCAGAGGGTTTCGCAGGATCAGCACTCGATTCATCGGCAAAGGAAGCCTATTCAATGTCCCCGCAGTTTGACCAACATGAAAGCAAGGCCACTGCCACTTGTCAGAAGCGCAGAGATGGAGTCCCTGACGACCATGTTGGACGCGGTAGAGGCAAGCGTCGCCGAGACGGGGAAGCCCGAAAGGGATCTGGCAGACATATGGAGGGAAATCCAGGGTGCCAACAACTGGGAAGGGCTGCTTGATCCCATGGACGACATATTGCGAAAGGAGATCATCAGGTATGGAGAATTCGCCCAGGCCTGTTATGATGCTTTCGACTTCGATCCCTTCTCCAAGTACTGCGGTAGCTGCAAGTATCATCGCAGGGAGCTCTTCCAAGGCGTTGGAATGTCGGATTACGGTTATGAAGTCACCAAGTATCTCTATGCCACTTCCAACATCAATCTCCCTGGGGTTTTCCAGAAGCCTCAAGTGCAGAAGACGTGGAGCACTCACGCCAACTGGATGGGCTTCATAGCCGTGGCCACGGACGAGGACGAGATCAAGAGGCTCGGGCGGCGGGATATCGTAATCGCGTGGAGAGGAACAGTGACGAATCTGGAGTGGATCGCGGACCTCATGGATTATCTGAGGCCCGCGGAATTGAACAACGTGCATCCCCATCCTGACGTGAAGGTCGAGGCGGGATTCCTGAATCTCTACACGGCCAGGGAACGCGACTGCCGGTTTTGTAAAAGCAGCGCGCGGGATCAAGTCCTGTCGGAGCTCAGGCGTCTGCTGCAGAAATACAGAGGCGAGAAGCTGAGCATAACGATCACGGGCCACAGCCTGGGGAGTGCGCTGGCAATGCTTAGTGCATACGATATCGCAGAGTTGGGGTTGAACCGCTCGGAGAGCGACGATGAGGCGGAGTCGATTCCCATAACGGTGTTCTCGTTCGCGGGGCCGAGGGTGGGCAACGCAGCTTTCAAGGATCGGTGCGAGGAGCTGGGGCTCAAATTTCTGAGAGTGGTGAATGTGCACGACAGCGTGCCGAAGGTCCCCGGGATTCTGTTCAACGAAAAGTTCCAGATGATGAAGCAGTGGATCGATAAGCTTCCGTGGAGTTACTGTCATGTTGGGGTGGAGCTGGCTCTTGATCACACGCATTCTCCGTTCCTGAAGCCCACGAACGATCTCTCGTGCTTTCATAATCTGGAGGCCTATCTCCACCTCCTGGACGGATACCATGGGCGAGGGCAGCGCTTCCATCTGTCGTCGGGCCGCGATCCAGCTATGGTGAATAAGTCGTGCGATTTTCTCAAGGAACACCACCTGGTTCCTCCCTTCTGGTGGCAGGACGCAAACAAAGGACTGATCAAGAACTCCGAGGGCAGGTGGGTTCAGCCCGAGAGAATCAGAATCATCGAAGACGAGTCTACAGACCACCACGAGGCAGCCGTTCATACTGATGAGATCGGCGGTATCACAATCAATGGCCAACAGACATCTTCTCTGTAGCAGCCATAGATTTTACAATCCGTTTTATGTAGCCTCCTGATCCGGTAATTAATTTTCATAAGAATTTTAAGCCCCAGTAATCCTAAAATCTTCTTGTTTCTGTCATTATAAATATCATGACCAGAAATAGTTTAGAATTCCTTCTATATGAAGGATTAAATAAGAATTAGTGTATGTGTGTTTTACTTTTAGATTTGTCTGAATTTAAGAGGAGAGTATCAGGTTATTACTGTTTTATAGTCTGATCATGAGTGTGGGATGAAGTTGATTTGATTTTTTCTTTAACTTTAATAAAACAAAACAAAAAAACACAATTATTTGAGGTAAAATAATTAAAAAAAAAATTTAATTATATAATTTATAATATTGAATTAAAATATTCAAATATTTAAATCACTTTAAATATATAAATAATAAATATATAATCTCTTTTATATAAAAAATATTTTTGAGTGTTTTTTATATAAATAAAACACCGGATTAGAACGAATTTCCCAACTCTTAAGGAAAATTCCTTGTAACAGAAGCATAAATCAATCATTAAGAGTTTCGTTGTGAGGAATAAAAGCCACCGAAATGCAAATGACGACAGAGCGATGTTAAACACACTCCACATGTCGTAGATTATGTTTGGACGCGACAAACAATACGCAGCAGAAAATTGACATCCGAAACTTATCTGGTCTTTTTCACTTTCTTCCTATGCCGCTGCGAAAGAACCTTGGAGGACAAGCATGGAGGTGGGAATAGGACGAAGGGTACAGAAATTAAAAGGAAAATAATAATGCGGAGGAAGTTTGATTGGGAGATGATTCAGTACTTTTGTTTTGTTTATACCGTTTAGGAGACATTATGATGCTTACAGGAATCGATCTATGAACGGATAGGAAATATATGTGGCTTGACCTATCAAATTTTTCATACCTACTATTATTTTTAATTTAATTATTGTAATTTAATTATTTTAGGCATCTATTCCTTATGCGCATGTTTTTTTCTTTTTAATTTAATTATTGTAGGCATCTATTCCTTATGCGCATGTGTTGTTTTTTTTTTTTTTAATAACTATGGGAAAGTTTATTCACCAATTTTTATGATTAAGATTTTATTATATGTTTTTGAATTTTAATTTAATTATTAATAATTAATAGATAGATAATGAAAATTTAATTTATGTAAAATATTTATGGATGTATTTCGTAATTGTAAAAATTTATAATATTAATCTATGTTATTGTCAAAAAATTTATTTATAAGTTAATAATTTTTATATTAAAGTGAAAATAAATTTCTATAGTTAAAAACTTGTTACATGTTTTTAAAAATGTATACATATTTTACTCATATATTAATTTCTATTTATAATTATTAATATTAACAACAATTTAAAATTTAAGTATGGGGGATTTTCGCAGTGCATTATATTAGATATCATTTTTGGGATTCAACTGCGTTAAGTAAGTCATTCAAAGTATGACCATTTCCATGAGAGGTAGTCGTAAAGTGACTAATTTCTCATGATTTTTGAATAGTTCACTTAGCACTCATTGCATCGGGTGCGTTAAGTAAGTCATTCAAAGTATGACCATTTCCATGAGAGGTAGTCGTAAAGTGACTAATTTCTCATGATTTTTGAATAGTTCACTTAGCACTCATTGCATCGGGTGATGCTCACAGGGGTGAAGAAGTGGGATTGAAACTAGTGAAATGTGGAGAACGAATCACATAGCATCAATCATCACTTCCGGGGCTTGCACCCGGTAACCAGGACTTCCCAGGAGGTCACCCATCCCAGAACTCCTCTGGCTCAAGCGCGCTTAACTGTGGAGTTTTTCCCCACAATCAAGCCCACTTAGCTTGCTACCCCATTTGCAAAACCTTAGCAAGTATTGTGCCTCATGAACCATTCAGGTAGAGATCCCTTAACTCTTTTTTGAATTTAAGTATGGGGGATTTTCGCAGTGCATTATATTAGATATCATTTTTGGGATTCAACTGCGTTAAGTAAGTCATTCAAAGTATGACCATTTCCATGAGAGGTAGTCGTAAAGTGACTAATTTCTCATGATTTTTGAATAGTTCACTTAGCACTCATTGCATCGGGTGATGCTCATGGAAATGGTCATACTTTGAATGACTTACTTAACGCAGTTGAATCCCAAAAATGATATCTAATATAATGCACTGCGAAAATCCGCCATACTTAAATTCAAAAAAGAGTCAAGGGATCTCTACCTGAATGGTTCATGAGGCACAATACTTGCTAAGGTTTTGCAAATGGGGTAGCAAGCTAAGTGGGCTTGATTGTGGGGAAAAACTCCACAGTTAAGCGCGCTTGAGCCAGAGGAGTTCTGGGATGGGTGACCTCCTGGGAAGTCTTGGTTACCGGGTGCAAGCCCCGGAAGTGATGATTGATGCTATGTGATTCGTTCTCCACATTTCACTAGTTTCAATCCCACTTCTTCACCCCTGTGAGCATCACCCGATGCAATGAGTGCTAAGTGAACTATTCAAAAATCATGAGAAATTAGTCACTTTACGACTACCTCTCATGGAAATGGTCATACTTTGAATGACTTACTTAACGCAGTTGAATCCCAAAAATGATATCTAAAACAATTTAAAATATTTAAGTTATAATTTAGTTTATTTTTATGTCTTTTATTTTTAACTTTTTAAATTTTTGGCAGTGTGACACCAATAGACATAAATTTATGATAGACATTAAAACAATTACTTTATGATACATCTTACATTGCAAAAAACTTTAGAAAATGATAAATTAACTAAATTATAACTTCATTTAAAATTATTATTATTAATTATAAAAAAAATTAATATACCAGTGAAATGCATATACATGAAAAAAAAACATATAACAAGATTCTTAAACATGGAAACCATAACTCATGTTTATACGTCATTTTTTCGTTAGTCAATTTAATTAAAATGGTAGAAAGGACATAACTAATTTTGACATAAACCTCAACTTTTGATAGATGACTACTATTAAGAATATTTAAAAATATTTAGTGGAGGTTAAATCCTTACCATCTACCTAATAATTACTGATAACTAAATTAAAATTCTAAAAATCCCAATTTAAAATAAACACACCTATCAATCGTAATAAAGATTATAAGTTAAATAGAAAAATAATAAAGTATGAAGAATAAAATAATAAAGATAAATAGTAAAGTATAAATAATGAAAATAATAACATAAAATATAAAAATATAATAATAAGAATAAAGATAATCTTGGGATAAAATGATATAAAAATGATAAATAATAATGTAAAAAGAAAAATAATAATAATAAAATATCAAATAATAACCAATATAAAAATAAAAGTAGTAAATGAGTGTAAATTAAAAAATATAAAAAATAAATTAAAAATAAATAAAGGAAAGAATAAGAAAACATATAAATAACAAAGTAGAAGAATGTAAAAATTGGAATATATATATATATATATATATATATATATATATATAAAAGTAGTAAATGAGTGTAAATTAAAAAATATAAAAAATAAATAAAGGAAAGAATAAGAAAACATATAAATAACAAAGTAGAAGAATGTAAAAATTGGAATATATATATATATATATATATATATAAAAGTAGTAAATGAGTGTAAATTAAAAAATATAAAAAATAAATTAAAAATAAATAAAGGAAAGAATAAGAAAACATATAAATAACAAAGTAGAAGAATGTAAAAATTGGAATATATATATATATATATAAAATGAAATGAGGGTGGGAATATAGAAGAATATTGTTTAAGAAAATAAAAGATAAGAATATAGAAAACATATATATATATATATATATATATAATAGTATAAGCATAGAGAATAAATAAATAAATAGAAAAAAAATAATTATACTTCATATTTTGCGTAAAAGATTTACATGTTGAATATATAATATTTTGATTGGATGTCAATGAAAATATTGAGATATTGAAATAATTATTGAAATAAATAAAAATAACTAGGTACATATTAGTCCACAAGGTCTTGGATAGACATGATCAAGTGCGTTGTTAATACACTCTTAGACACTAAGTCACTGGTTCAATTCCCTACCCTATTTGGGTGTTATCCTTGGACATGACCATGATCTAGCCTCACAGGTGCTGAACTTACAAAACAAAAACTAGGTACATCTCTAGAAATTTTTATTTGGTATCAAACTATCTTACTTCCTAGGAAAGACATAAGCTATTCTTGCTAAAAAAAATCAAATGTTAATCTTGAAAAATTCTAGTCCAATAGGAAGTCACACCACCTCCCCTAGTCCACTTAGGAAACCAAAGACACCAATGGTTTTACCAAGCATCCCTCCAGTCATCACTCTCAATGTGCACCTCTACCCCCACACTTTGGCAATAATGCTAAAACCTACAATAGATTTGAACATTTATCCAATCTAGACTTTTAAGTAATTTATATCCCTTCCTTGATGAATATCTCTAAAATTTAAGATCCTAACATGCAAGAGAAAGTGGTATCTCATGACAGGTTCAAGGATTCTTCATCCTATGCTTGAAAAATTTATGAACCCTTAGAACCTATCAGTTAAGAAATAATCATAGTTGAATCGAAAAATGACTTAGATATTATGGAAGAAAAGGATATGGATCTAGATGCACTAGATATTCCCCAACATTGTAAAATCCATGAAAGAAAAGCACCTCCACTCCATTCTAGAACACCAAGTTAAAATCCTAAGTAAATCTTATTTAAGATGTCAACTCCAATCCGAGAAAGAAGCCTTTGGTATGAATACTTTCAACTTCAATTTAGGTGTCCACAATCATGTTCTCATAGATACCCCAAAAAATCATAAAGAATAAAAGAAGGGAAGAAAGAGAATTCAACAAATTTGAGAACAATTGGGGGAAACGTTGGTTAAATCTGGAAAAATAAAGTTGATATCATAGGTGTTTCCCTCTACTACCTCCCTTTCTAAATGAAAATTCTCTCTTGGAATATACGGGGCCTCAAATGCAAAGAGAAATAAAGGCTTTTCTAGAAGAAGTGGATAATAGATCAACTTGCATTAATGGTGATTAAGGAAACAAATCTTCTAGTAATATCATCAAGGTCATATCTTTTAAACTTGGAAGAAACAATCACTCTGTTTCCATAAATTCCCAAGGAAAAGCTGGTGGACTAGCCATTTTCTATAACATATAAAGTTGAATTCAAATCATTTTCTTCTCATGTATTTCAAACAATAAATTTTTAATGCATTGGATTAGTCAAAATATGCATGTTCTCCAATGTATATGTCCCTACCATGCAAAATGACAAGGAAAGCTTCTTGAACTCCATCAAGTAGATGGAACCCTTGCTAGAAAACTTTCCATAGATATTGGTGGGAGACTTTATTCCCATTAAGTCTCTTTTTGGAAAAAAGGGTGCAGTGCAATTTTTTTTTTTTTCTATGTGGTTCATGGACCCCCAAGATTGGTATTCACTATGCCCAGGGAATATTTGTACTAGGAAGATCCACCCAAAGGGATTACTTTCTGCCATATCAACCATGGAGCCTGATCCTGATGGTGTCTAGAGAATCAAACCTATGACCTCTCAATAGAAAAGGTGCTTTAATGATGGGGACTCGATCAATATAGCTAACCCTTGGGGCTGGCTAAGTGCACAACTTGGAAGAAAAGGATTAACTTTTCAATGAGTTGATGGAATCAAAGCAACTCTTGAATCTCAACACCATTAGTGGGATTTACATTTGGACTAATAGAAGGGGCATAGATCAACAAATTTCATCAATATTGGATAGATTTTTATATCAAAAATCTAACGGGAGAAAACATTTACATGGAATCAACAATAATTCCATGCAATGGATTACATCACTAGTGCATTGACCTTGAATTTGACATTAATTCTATCCCTAGGAACCATCCATTTCATTTGAAAGTTTTTGGATCTCACATCTTTCCTTCCAAGACATGATAACAAAATGGTGGAAGTATTAATGGAACAAGACAAATTTTGGCAATATTTTCTAAGGGAAACAATACCTGAAGGAAAAAATGGGTTGCTTACAATAGGAAGCTATTCTACATGGTATATTGTAAGAGATCATCAAGGAGGAGTCTCATCTATTGACTAAGTTGGAAGAAAGAAAGAAATAAAACATTAGTACAAAATGGCTAATTATTTACTAAAAAAGGGACTAAAATTTGCATATAAACGACCATTTTTTAGTCGGTGACCATTAGTAGCTAATTTACAATATCTTATAATGTGACCAACTTTTAGTCATTAACTTGTTGTCTCAATTTCATCATCTAGTAGTATATTTAGTCATAAATTTGGTCATTAATTTAGTCTTTGATTTAGTCATTAATTTCCACAATTAATGATCAAATATAACAAGGAAATATATTACTATATGATCACCTGAGAAAACCAAATAATGACGAAAGAAATATGACCAAAATGTTGGCCGTGTTATAAGATACTATAAATTAGCTACCAACAGTCATATATATGCAAATTTTAGTCATCATTTGAAACCAATTAATGATCAAAGAAATATGACTAAATTTTGGTCGTGTTATAAGATACTGTAAATTAGATACTAATAGTCGTATATATGCAAAATTTAGTCATCATTTGTAATCACAAATTTATCATTTGTAGTAGTCATTTATCTTTTTTCGGTAGTTTCATATGCATTATATAAATGATTATTTTAGTAGTTTATATTCATTTCATTTACTTTCATTAATAATCATTATAAAAAATTAATTTAGTTGTATTAATTTTATTTGTGTTTATCATTAATCAATATAAACTACTAAGTTAGTAGTATTAGATTGATTTTATGTGTTCATTATTAATCAACATAAATTAATTAGTATGATTTTGTGACTAAATTAAAAAAATTTCATACAATATGCATATTTATCTAATATAAAAACATAAAGTTACATATTTTAATTACAATACTAGACAATATCAAGTGAAACTATAAATAATTTCAACCACACAAATTATATTATATGAAATGTCAAGTATTACAATATAAGTTTCCAACTTAATATTGGTTGGACTAAAATTTACACATGAAATGTTGTTTCATTACTTCAAAACATTATCATTGTGTTTCCAAGACATTGCAGGTGAATTCACCAACTCTGAAGACTTGACCATCAGCCTCTATATGTGTGCCTTATGTGAGATATTGGCTCTAAGGGTATCATTAGACTGATTCTCCTATCTCTCTCTCTTTTTGCGTTTGTCACTCCAGTGTTATTGTTCTCCTCTTTCTTCAATTCTTGCTTAATATTGAGTTTGTTTTCTCAAAGCAAAAGAAGATACAGTGCAGAGTGTAAGACATGAAAGACGATGAACAATAGAATATGAAATAAGATATACTATAAAGGATTTATACGAAATATACCTTAATGTCAGCAATGTCAAATCCATTTTCCACCATAAAAAAATGAAACTTGAACAAGTTTTCTTTAGTTGGTCGATAGTAGCCACTATATGGTCAGATGACCCGTATAAATAAAGAAAATAATTTGTCACCATAGAAATAACACTTTAGTAACTATTGATGGCCTTGGACCCGCCAACATGTCAAAGGGATCTCCCCAGTAAGAAGTCCCAATTAGACCTCAGACAGTTTGGTGTAGGAGTCCCAGCAGTGGGTCGTAAGGTAATGCCTTGATTGTGATATCATACAAAGGAAAGTAAGATAACTCTATCAGTAGCAAGGGTATGACTGATGCAATGAGTCAAGAAAGGTGTATGAGAGGTTCTAACAATTCGAAGGGGGAAGGAAGTGAAGTTGAGTTCTAGGTTGAAAGGGATTAGTCCCAATTCGGCTAGGAAAATACAACACAAAAGGACATGCACAACTTCCGACGGAGCAGTCCACTCAGATGTGGCAGTCACATCATACAAGGTAAGTTAACACATGAAACACTCATGGATTAGTTCGAGACGAGTGTGATAGTTGTTACAGCAAGGTTCATGTGAAAGGTCTATCTGATGTCCGGCAGAGCAGTCGACACAGACGGTGACAACATTAACAACATATCAACACATTAACAACAAGATTCATATAATTTCATGTGAATCAGTTCATACACAAGCACGTAAGTTAAACAACATATATCATTAAGGAAATTGGAGCAGTCCAACTACAATAACAACATATGCATGAAAATGTACTAGCCCTTATTATATAAAGAAGTGTAAGTCACAATCATATAATAAATCCATGTAAACCTGCTAGCCCCAATAGTGGAATGTTACAACCACATCAACCTGCTCCTCCAAAGATATGTACTACCTCCATGCAGTGGAGAAGCCAAGGCACGTTACAATACTGTCCAAGCCTTCTTCAAGATAGTCTTAGTAGAAGCTTGGCTGACCAAAAGCCTTTACAATGAGTTATGAGGAACTATTTATAGCAAAGGGTGGGGTGACCCTTGACATTCCCCTTTGTGACAGTTCAACTACCTTCATGACTCTTCACCTACTCTATGACTGTTATATCCAACCATTGACACTTGACTTACACTTGGCATGACTCAACATTACATTGCACATGTACTCATGTGAGACAACATGGCTTGAGCAAACCTTGCAAGACATCACTGACATTCGGTCTGCTATGGTGAGACCAACTCTTTGACATGCTTATGATGCTAAAGTTGGTGAGCTGATGCCAAGCTTGGTCGTCCATGATGGTGTGCATGTACCTCATGGTGACATCTTGCTGAAGAGAACTCTTGCCTCCGTTATAACCAGTGCATTGGTTCGGCCCCTTCATCCAACTCGTCTGCTAACATGCGCATGATCTTCTTAGGTACAGCTGAACCAACAACACACTGATGCATAGTGTCCGTGCTGATCTTCAAGTGTGTGCTAGTGGTCATGTGCATCAACTTGCCGAACTGCATGTTCAACCCCAGTTGGAATTGCTTCTTGTCTTCGCCTTGGTGAGCGTGCTGAATGGGTTGGATTGCATGCATGCGCTCAACGATATGCATGCTGCTAAATCCCTTGCATGCGATCAACAACACTTCTCACCATGTCTGCTCTGTGTTAGCTGTTGGGATGGATCCTTAACTTGTACGGGCACAGTTTCCTACATGAGTGCATGTTGCACCCACTGCTGTTCCTATTCCTATTGAAACTCATTTGTCTGTCTGTGCAGCTTCATGTTCTTCCTGGGTTGCTGCTTCAGCACATGCAACTCCTTATTTGTTCCATATTCTGCCTTCCCACGATCTTCACGTCGTGCCCTCACTTCATACCCTAAGTCTCCAAAGTTTCTTTCATTATCAGTGGATCAGCTTGATCTTGAAACATTGTTTTGCCTCTGTGTTGTCAACAACCTTCCTCTTGCATTTGATGCATTCGATATGCTGCCTTCACCTACTGTTCATGATGTTTCTTGCTATGTTGCTGCTACTTGATGTACTTGTCTACGAATAACTTGATGTATTTGTGGGTAGGAAAGTCCATGGACACTTGATCGACTGCATCTGCAAGTGTGCTATGAATGGTGTCTTCATCTCTGCTCTCCTGGAAACAATTGTACCTGTACTGCTGAGAGGAATATGAACACCTGGGATACCTGAAGACATGGCAACACTCATGGCAATAAATCTATCAGTCGAAAGCCAAATGAACATGAGAATTGATTTGCAACATACCTAGGTGCATGATCATGAAGGTTGTGTAATTTCCGCCAAAAGGTCGGGAGACCGACTCCCAAGACTGCACAAGGCACTGTCTGGGCTGCTAGGAGACTAATTAACTGCTGGAATTGTGCAATGCACAATCCATTATAGCTTCGGACTGCTGGAACTGCACAATGCACAGTCCAGTCTGGCTGCTGACTGCTGGGATTATGCAATGCGTAATTCCAGCTGGGAAGGACTGCTGGCATAGGGACAGATTTGCACGATTTCTTGGGCCAAGCAGCCATTTTCCTCCAGAAATGTGAAAAATAGTCCTGGAGGCTATTGTTGGGCAGGAATGCACAAATCTATAGAGGAAGGTGAGCTTTCCTTTCCCAGATAGTGCAATGCAGCCTTGGTGAAGGTAGAGCCCAAGCTGAGGTTGGCTCGACTCACCTATGGGCAATGAAAAGCAAGTAAGTAAGTGAATGCATGGTGACACTAAGTGATAGCACAAGTGATTAATAGTGTACGAAAAACATGAATGAAATATTCAACAAACAGATCAACATGCATTTGGGTGAGGAGTTCATCGGTTGGGCGAATGTCTGTGCAAAAAAGTTTCATGCATGCGACAACAATGAGATAGCAACGAAAACTGAAACAAAGCTAGGAAAAACTAGTATATATGTAAATGACAACAAGCATTCGAGGAAATCAAGAAAACAATACTCCCACAAGTGAAAACAAAAAAAGCGACAAAAATACAACACAAGGCATGGGAAGTGGGCTCACCCAAAAATAGTTGAGCTGAATGTGCCAAATGCTCCTAGATGTGATGTGGGATGTTGGAGCTTCAAGGTTGATGTGAGGAATGATCTCTGCAACATTTGGTTGATTAGTTTTGATATCATCGGAGTTTTGACGCGCATTCCATGAATCTAGGGGAAGTGACACTTGGTAGGAGGTTTCAGAATTGATCCTTGCATGTAACCTCCAACTGCTAAACATAGATCCCTAAAACAAGGGATGCCTTTGCATGCTACCTTGGGAGATGTAGCCTAGGCATGCAAGTCTGTTTTTCTTAGTCCCAGGGGGAACCAGTCAACTCAGCTGCACATGCAAGAGACTGCTCAATTGCTGGAGAAAAATGCGCATTTCTGGCTGGGAGCTAGGTAGCCTGCCTAGGAGATTTGCGCAATTTCTGGCCAGAGCAACTGACTTCTATTTGTGCAAATCCTAGGCTGAATAGCCTGTTGCTGGGAAAATTTGCACAAATCTTGCTGGGATGGTTGGCTGGCAAGATTGCACAATCCTGGAGCCCACTAGGTTTTCAAAGAGAATTGCACAATTCTTGGAGGGAAGGTTGATTGCCTCCAGAAATGCACAATTTTTCAAGGGGAAGCTGCTTAGCTTGCAGTTGGACCAAGTCCGGGTGAGAAACCTCTGAGGGGAATGGATCAACTGTGATCAACAGGCTGCCTTTGTGCAAGGAAAACATTGAAGTTTGAGTACTTGACGAAGCAAGACAAAGTGATGTGTAAGGTTGGTAGGGAGACTCCAAAATAGGCTAAGGTAAGGTTTTGGAGGGTGTTTGTAGCCGCTACAACACTTGGTGACACACTAGTAGAACTCTAGCTCTATGCATAGACCTTGTTCGTGAAAAGAAAATCTAACACCTCCAGAAGTATTGTTCATTTCTTAGCTCAACTTGGTTTCACACTAACTTGATTGTAAGATGTAGCACCTACCAAGACCTTGGTTGATTGACACACATTCCAAGCCAAGGCAACACATTTGTTTTGATTGTGGTTGAGGGGTTTATAGGTGCACAAGAAATATAGTCGTCAGAGTCTTAGTTTCATCTCTAGTGTTGCTCCACTACCAGTAGGCCTGGACAGTACCCCGATGGAGTCACATAGGAACACAAGCTTGGATCCTCTGCCAGCGAGCTTGGAAAGTACCCCGATGGAGTTACTTGCATCACCTCCCTGCACAGAAAGCCTTTCTCTTCTTCCGCCTTATTCATTTTTCATTTTTCATTTTTTACTTTTCATTTTTTCATTTTTAACTGTGCATAACACTTATTTATTTCAGAGGCGAAAGAGTGATCCCGACTTATTGAGAGTAGAAGAGTTTTTTCTAGCAGAGAAATAGTTCATTGTATCTCTGACATGCCTATTAATGTTTCCCCCCTTACCTTACTCTACTTGACTAAGATGACAAGGGTTAACCCAAAAACAATTTACTAGAGAGGGTGACACTAGTTAGTGCACAAGCGTTGTGTTTACACCAAGGTTAACTTCGAACAATATGTATTTTCCTTCGATGTATCATGGACTAAAAGTAACAAGCTCATCATATAGAGGAAAGATGACAGGTAACCAAGTAGTGATCGCTGCACAAGCCCTCTTGTAATTTACCCAACTCGCTTCAAGAGCCATACATGGTTTCATGCAAAACTAACCTATGAACAAAACAAGAGAATGGAATAACAATCAACAAAGAAAAGAAAGAGAAAAAGAAAAAATGAAAGCGAAGAAAGTAAACAAATAAGCAAGCAAACAAACAAGCAAACAAAGCACATAAGAAAGCAAGAATGCAAGCAAACAACTGAAAGAAAACACTACTCCTACTCCTACACTAATGGTAGATGGGCCTCATCATGTGAAATGATACTTCCAATGCAGCCACTGGTGTATTGGTAGACCCATGTTGGTGAAGGCTTGGTCCACGAGCAACCCAATTGTGCGAACCAACAAGCAAGAAAGATATAACATTGAAGACAACCACACTTCGTGATTCAAAGTGCCCACGAGACATAAGTGAGTGCATGTGCATGATGGGTAGTTCGCAGACTTATCATGGTGCTGTGTGACACTACGTGCAACTTTAAAGCATAAGCACACTCTTGACTATGACATGTAAGCAAACGAAAGAAACAAAGATAACTTGTGTTGCGCATGAGTGCTTGCAATGTAAGACTCCTCCAGTGCATGGGAAATGGGCTCATGTAATTTGAGTGGAGGATGTAAAATATGAGTGTTGGATTGATCTTGAGTGCATATAGGTGAGTGATGAGGAGCCTTGAGTGTTTCAACAATTTCCTGATCAAAAGCGAAACCAACCTCAAGACAACGAAGGCCTAACATAATTGTTGAGCATTAGAAAAGGTATGTGATTGCCACTTATTTCGATTATCTTTTCCCTTAATTCATAACTTCTTTACATTATGAAACAGGTATATGATGAAGAATTATGATAAAGTTTAAGAGATTTGTGAGTAACGTGGAATAACTAATTATTACCTTTTTCTATGCATAAAATGAAGAAAATGGAAGATCGCCATTTCAAAGGAAAAGACAAGGCGAAACCAACTGTTGTCCCTTTGACAGGGAACCACATCCAGACAAGGCAATCCAAATTGTTACACTAAAAAATGTCACCTTGACTACTTACAGTTAGTATGGCTCAAATCAACAAGTCATGCTACCCTCTTAGGCAAGTCTCATGCCTCTGTTATCCATCTCAAACTCAAAGAAGAGAGAAAGTCTTGTAAAAATCATGTTTATCTCTGGGGTCGCAGGTTCTCTCTAGCCTTACCTGCGGGGACGCTGACCATGTTCACAAAAGCCGCGTCCATAGACGCTCTGTATGTTAAGGGACAGGTGCGTCCCTCTGTAAAAGGCAAAATACGCGAGTTTTATCTTGAAAAAGTTACTTGTGGTTACTTCTAGAACATTCTAGAGGTCGGTTTGATGAAATGGATGCGCCTCCAGTTGGTTCATGTATCTCTATTAAGGGGGAACTTATCCCATCAATAAGGGAGCTATCCCACCCATAGAGGGGGATGATCCCATTGATAGTGGACCTGAATAACCTCTTTACAGCACTATAAATGAAGGCATTGAGCCAGAAGGAGAGGAGGTTGGAGCTATACATTTTCTTTGGGTAAATGCTGCAGGATTTAGGTCTTCCATTAGAGCCCTTGTGAGGAGAGATTGTCTTCACTTGATTCTACTTGGGAGAGGGTGAGCTTTGTCAAAGTAGAGGAAAACCCTTGATGGACCCTGGGAGGAACTTGCACAACACCAAGGCCAGGTTGTAAGAGTTTCTTTGTTTCGTTATTAATACAAACTGGTTTATTTTTCTCAATAGCTTGTGTTAATGAGTTATTTCATGTGTTCCTTGGTCTGCATGTTGAATATATGTTTTATTATATGAAATGCAAGTGCTTGGTAATTGTTTGATTGTTTGTGGTTGCAGGAATTGACTTGAAGGAGGAGCTCATCCGGATCGTCAAGAACGGACTTCAACAACAGCGTTTTGGAATAAGGTAAGCCTAAACACTTGTAGTTTTCATGTTGTAAAAGGTGTATTTAGAGAAAGATCACTCCATTTTGTCTTGTTTGTCATTAGAATGTCTTAGACTTCTAGGAAGGTCAGTCGTGTCCGCACCCTTGACAGATTCCGTGTGACAAATTGGCGACTCCACTGGGGAATCCATTAATGAGAGAGTCTTTTCCTTTATATGAACTTTGCTTTGAGAAAATCATTTTTATTTTCTGGTTTTTGACTGTGAGAATTAGTATTTGGGTGGCTTAGCTGTAGCTTTAGTTGGCTTTAGTTTTTCTTCCTTTTTCCAGAAAGACGCAGTCTCTGTGTGCTGCACAGTGCGTCCTTGGACGCGCTGTTGTCGACTGCACAGTGCGGGGCCGCACCTGTGAAAACGGCTGGCCTGCGTCTTCCTGTAAAAGTTAAGAAAATTCCATTTTTGCCTTAAATTACTTTTAGATTTTGTTTTTTCTTAGTGTTTTCTGCCCAGATCCTTTAGTACCCTGTCAAGAATTCTCACCTGAACTCGTTTTGTGAGCTTTGAGTGTTTTAGTGGTTTTCAACGAAGTTTAGACCTAGGGTTTGATTTTTGGAAAGGCTTTGTAGTGACTTTGAGCTTAGAAAGTTGTCCAGCCTTAGATATCTCTGGTTAGTCAACCTTCTTAGAAGTTGAGCCTGCCGTAAAGTCTCCTTGTTTGAGCAACTTGTCATTTGAGTTGTTTTGGGTCAAATTTCGAATTGCTTGTTTTTAAAGTATTGATTTCCATTTTCAAAAAGGACAAAAAGATTAGAATTTTGTTTTGACTAGTTTTTGGTTCTGCAATAAGCTAGTCCTTGATTTGATTGTGATCAAGTAAAACACCTTAGAAATAATCATTGTTAGTTTTGGCCTCGTTAAGATTGCTTAGAGTAAATTTGCCTTTAGTTTGCTTATGAGTGCATTTTCATAGATTTTAAAGAGTTTTTAAGATTGTTTTTTGGGTTATATTAGATTTATTTGCTTTATTAAAAGAAAAATACAAAAACATCTTCTTAAAAAGTCTTGTTTCAAGTAGCTTTTTGTTTTCAAAAGAAGAAAAGAGTTTTTTCGTGCATGTAAAGAGAAGTTATGTTTTTATGCTTGGAAAAGAAAAACGAATTGTTTCTTTGATTGTCTTCAATTAAGAAGTTGCTTTTATAAGGATTGCATTCTCTCAACTTTTTAGTTAAGCAATTCATCGAAAAAGTAAAGTAGTGGATAAATCATTTTAGGTGCATTTTGTAGTGGTTTCGAGTCGAGTCAACATACCACTAGTTTCACTTCCATCACCTTTTGACTTAAGAAACAACCTTAAAAGTAACGCTTAAATTAAAATCAATCTAGTAATCTTTATTTTTCTAGGGCTCTGAAGCACCAACATAGCTTAGGCTAGGGTCTTGGAGTAGGTGAGTACTTAACTCTCCAAGACTACAAAACCAAACAGATAGTCTATCTTGAGTAGAACAAATCCAATTGTTTCAGTTACATTCTGGGAAAGCTCCTCTTAAAGGAGAAACACGAGCTCGTGTCCGAACCAGTGAGGGGATCATTCCTCCCTCGTTGGGAACGACGCCAGGCAGTACGTATTACAAACGGTAAACCTCGGATTAACCATTGTCGAGGAGCCAGGGGTCACTTATCGGTAAACCTTGGATTGTTGTCAAGGAGCCGGTAAGGGGATTGGAGCTTGCTACTCTGCCCTTGCGTGCTGTCGGAGTTTAGACTGTTCCCCCAGGTGTAATTGTTGTGATTGGTAACCTTAGTGGCCATAATATCTAGGATTCTACCCAAGGTGACGGTGGAGGGAAGGTCCCACTGTACCTGGAGCAGACGTCGGTTATACTCACTTGGATTTTCTGGGGGGTTCGCTTCACTTCGAGACGGTTAAAGTGGAGGAACTTGGTCCAGTCTATTCATTAAGCAGGTTGCCGGGGTAACTGTTCCACCCACTATTTCTGTACTGAATCCTGCGAGGTTGGGCCTAATCACCAACTAGCGCTTTTGGTCCGGAAGACTACTGTTTGTGTGTGGTTTGACGCTCTAGATTATTTAGGCGTGTGCTTCAAATTTGATTGGTTCTTTAGAAGACTTTAGGTGGTTTGATTTGAAATTTTTTGCTTTGATTTCGTGTGTTGTAGTTAAAATCTTTAATTGTGGCGGAATTACCGAGACAGTCCCGTAGACTTCGGGGCAAGTCTCCTGAGATTGTTACCGGGATAGATTTGTTAAGAAAACTCCGTAAATCGCGGGGTGAATCTCCTGAAAACATTCCGGGTCATTTAGAAGGGTTAAAGGTCCTTGTAACTCCTCCTAGTGGCAGTAGAGTAGGTTCACCTGAAGAAGGAGAATCTTCTTTGGTAGTCCATCCAGATTACCAAAGATTAGAAACAGGTTACAATCCCGAAGCTGTTACAGTTTCCGAGCTTGCTGGTAGTTTTTCATCTGCCAGTGAAACAGGCGAAGAACCTGAAATTTCCGAACCTGTTACTCCAACTCCTAGTGTTCCTGATTCACCAAGAATAGAAAGAATTATCACCGAAAATCTTCCTGTTGGATTAATTGCTATAGAAGAACTTGTTCCAGAGGAAGAAATAGGCGTTTCTGATTCTGAAGATCTAATTACCCTTGATCTAAGGGAGCGTGAATCCATCTTTTACAGTCCTCCTAGAAGTGAGTCTTGGTACCTTGCATTAACCAATTTTTTAGACAACTCAGTAGGTTTTTCTACACCTCGTACTCCGGTTCCACCTAGAGGAATTCATTCTCCTGTAAATATGTCTGGTCAGTCGTCTGTGTTTTCACAAAGTCCTGAATCATTTTTACATGGCGGTCCTTCTGTTCCTACTGGGTATCAGTCACTTTCTGGTACCTTTGCGGGAGCATCTCCTCAACCTGTTGATCATGGGTTATTAGTTGGAAACAGTGGTAATGTACCATTGAGTATAGGTGAAGTTTATATGATGTCAGGTTCAACTCCCATTAACCAACCTCAAGGTGGCCAATTACCGCCTGGGGGGCAACCTTCGTTAATGCCTGGGGGGCAACCTCAAGGTACTTCATTTGTGACTGGGGGGCAACCTCAAGGGTATCAACCCCAAGGGTATCAACCCCAGCCTCAATACGTACCCCAAAGTCAACCTCAGTATCAGTATCAACCTCAAGGATGGCAACCTCAAGGATGGCAACCCCAAGGGTATCAACCCCAAGGGTATCAACCTCAAGGATACCAACCTCAAGGTCAAGGTCAACCCCAGTATTCGTATTTACCTCAAGGTTATCAACCTACGGGTCAATACCCTGGTCAAGGTTATCAACCACCTCAAGGGCAATCATATGGGACTACACCTTACAGTTATCAACCCTATCCTCAATACGGCTATGGATCTCAGTATCCTCAACCTGTTACGAGTCAATACCCTGGAATGTTAACATGGGATCCGTCACAGGGTCAACAGATGTCGCAACCAAGTATACAGTCGGTACCTCAAGCAGGACAACCTGCAGTTCCTGGTCCACCCCAGCAACCGCAACCTGTCCAGTCAAGTGTTCAGACCCCTGTAACTTCTGTAGTTACTCAGCCGCCAATTGCACCGAGTACTCCACCTCACACGGCTGCAGCAGCTACCGCTTCATCTACCATGCTTACATCTGGAGTATCGGCAGCTCCGGTTTCTACTGTCCCTGTAACCGCTCCTCAGACATCTGTACCGTTGTCTGGACCCACGGTTCAAACCACAGTCCAGATGCCTGCAGGTCAACCTGGTACAAGTACGGTTGTTACTACTCAACCTCAATTTGTTCAACCTCCGTACCAGGGACAGTATCAACCTGGTCAAGCTGCCCAACAACCGGTTTACCAGTATCAACCGTATCCTGGGTACAATTATCAACCACCTCAACAACCCCAGTACGGTCCGGTTAATCCTGGTTTTCCAGGAGGATATAATATCCCCAATGCGAATCCTGTTCCTAGTTATCCTGGATATCCTCCTCCTGGGGCTGGTATTGTGACTCAGAGTTTCCGAGATCCTAACCGGCAGTTACCATTTATTGCGACTTTAGATTTACCCGACTTGACGCGCCTAACGAACGATCCAATTCAATATCTTCCGTTCTGGCCGCCAATGCCAAATAAGTTGCCCAGCGATATACCCAAGTTCGAAGGTAAGTCTGGAGAGGATCCGTCTAATCACGTGATGACTTACCACCTCTGGTGTGCATCAAATTCCATCTCAGATGATTCTATCCGCTTACGTCTTTTCCAGCGTACACTCATTGGTCTCGCAGCCAAGTGGTACATTGAGTTGCCACGGGCTTCTTTTTACAACTTTAGCCAGTTAGCTACTTCATTCTTAACTCATTTTCAGTTACCAGTCAGATACGATAATGGTACGGAATTATTAACTTCGCTAAAACAATCGACATCCACGTACATTTCTGATCACATCCATGAGTGGAGACGTCGAAGGAGATTAGTGAAAGTTTTTATCCCGGACCAAATTTTAGCTGAATGGTTTGTAAAATCATTATTACCAAGAATTACTGAAGATGTAGCTAAGGCCGGCGTAGTTACTGAGGAGCAAGTCATTGCTCAGGCACAATACCTTGACTTAGTTTACACTCAGTCGGGTACGTTACACGAGAAAATTCCGGATCTTCCAAAGTCAAACCAAATCGCTGCTGCTCCTTCGGGATCTCATGCCGCTGATGGTATGATCGGTATCGTGACTACGAAGAGTAAGAAGAAGTCTTCCAAGACCTCCAATACTCCAATTATCACTTTGCCTGATTCTCCGACAGGAGAGTCTTCTCCTCCTGAACTTACCGCCGACATTCACGCTGTAGAGTCATCTACGGCCAAATCCAAAAACGGTGGAAAGAAGAAAGGAAAGAAGAAGGCTAAAGCAGACAAGGCTCCAAAGGAGAAAACGGAAAAGTCGGAAACTAATGACGAAAAGCGCAAACCTCGTTATCCTTGTCTCATTTGTGAAGAAGATCATTTTACGAGAGACTGCCCTCATCGGGCCGAGGTAGTGAAAATAGTTAAAGGTTCTCCGACTCCTGCTGTGTTAAAGAATCCATTCCCCGAGCAGGAAAATAAGATGATAGGTTCTTCTTCGAATGCCAGTGAAGAACCCATTTTGATGATGTCTCATGTCAGGATTGCGACTCGATCGCAAGATTATGGTAGTAAGGCTCCTGTTGATGGTAAAGAAGCAGAATCTTCTAACTCTAACCCATCAACCTCAGCTCCTGGTTCCGATCCACTACAGATCGAAAAACCTAACCCAGACTTAGTGATTAAGCCGCCCGCCAAGGGTGTACTTCGAAGGTCTGCTTTCAATCCACATGCGAGAGCAGCCCAGAATTACAACATTGTTGAAGATTTAGCTGTTTCACCTTCAGCAATGTCGGCACTCGAAGTGCTGCAATCATGTCCAGCGCAACGAAAATTGCTTTTGTCGGCTATTGGAGCTGTCGATGTTCAGGACCCGAACCTAATGATCTTTGATCTAGAAAGTAGTACACCGCGTCTCCCCCATCAAATGGCTTTCCAAATTCCAGTGATAGTCAAAAACAGGCCTATTCATCGGACTGTGATTGATGAGGGAGCTTCTACGTGTATTATGTCGATTCAATGTTGGAGATCGCTTGGTTCTCCTTCGTTGAACCAATCCCCCACCATCCTTAAGGCCTTTGATGGCCGTGGGTTCCGTCCGTTTGGTATTCTACAAGAATTGCCTATAGGGGTCGAAGGTAAAACCGTTAGTCTGGATGTGGAAGTGGTTGATGCCCCTCTAGACTACAACCTTCTTTTGGGTCGAAGTTGGTCATATGCTATGACAGCGGTCGTTTCATCGGTCTTCAGAGTCATTAAGTTTCCACATAACGGTAAGATCGTGACTATTGATCAGCTGACATACTTTTCATCCGACCCAACCTCTTTAGAAACTATCCAGCATGTTGGTAAAACGACGATCCCTTATAGGGACATTGGTGTAGGTTTAGTTAAGGATTCCGGTTTACTGGGAACTTTTCCTCTCCCTCCACTCAATGCAGACCCTTCGTTCGCAACAATTCATATGATCACGTCAGAAAACATTATTTATGATGTCCCTCAAGCCCGAAAAAGTATAAAATAATACCTGGGGGAACCGCTTGATCTTGCGACCAAGGAGTACTTTCATAATAGTATCGTTGACCTGAAAAGTAAAAAGCGATCAAAGACACGTCGTTTTATTTCCTTATCGAGTTTGAAACGACAAAAACCCGACAATCTTTTCCTGATTTTGCGGTCAGAAAAGAGCTAAAAGGGGACCGTCTTTTAATTCCGTTTTAACGAGTGAAAAAGAAACACTCGGCGATCTTTTCATGTTTTAGGAGTCAGAAAAGGGCTTAAAAGATGACTCTGAAATTTTGTTTGTGAAAAATTACAATTTCCCTTGAAATCCCTTCGTCCTGCACAAAAGCGACACATTACTCATACCTGTTTAAAATAGGCAAAAATACATTTGAAAACATCTTTTCATGGTAAAAAATGAACTAATTCATCCAAAAAACCTATAAAAAGACCTTTTACCATGTCATTTTTACCGTTTCACTGTTGAGGTTGAAAAAGGAGCTTTTGACAAGAAACTTCCCGTGGTTGCTGCGGAAAATCTGACCGTCGGAATCGAACGCCGCTTCACCGAGGTATTTTACACATCCCACTCTTCATTTTTATCCGTTTAGTTTTTTGTTTTTGGTCTCTGTTTCATTTTTTGGGGGGGTTTTGGGTTCAAAATGCGCCCCTCGGCGGACGCAGGTGCCCTTCGGGTGAGCCGCGTCCCCCGACTTTTTCTCACACGGGAAAAAGGTCTGGGGAAGCAGTCCGCCTTCAGGCGAGCTGCGTCCGGACGCCCTGTGCTAAAAAGCCGGGGTGCGTCTTCCGCAAAGGGCGCATTTCAAAACCCTAACTCTCTCAAAAAACCACCAAATTTTCTCAAATTAATTTCTAATTGACTCTTTTGATGTGCAAGGCCCAAAACATGTTAGACTGGAGAGAGAGAGAGCACGTAGAAGACGATGAAGCTGCGATTAACCACCAACCCTCTCTGGATGCCTTAAGAACATGCGGATTGTACAAATATTGGACCATACCGGGCATGAGGGGCCAGGTAAGATTTTTGGAATGGCTAGTTGAGCGATGGAACGTTCAAGATCAATGCTTTTACATTGGAGGGCACCAGCTCGAGATAGAGCCCTCGGATGTATACTTTCTCACTGGCTTGCCAAACAGAGGTGAGCAACTCAACCTTGCGGGGACCAGGCCGGGTGGCCAATCCCTTGACAGATTCCGTGTGACAAATTGGCGACTCCGCTGGGGAATCCATTAATGAGAGAGTCTTTTCCTTTATATGAACTTTGCTTTGAGAAAATCATTTTTATTTTCTGGTTTTTGACTGTGAGAATTAGTATTTGGGTGGCTTAGCTGTAGCTTTAGTTGGCTTTAGTTTTTCTTCCTTTTTCCAGAAAGACGCAGTCTCTGTGTGCTGCACAGTGCGTCCTTGGACGCGCTGTTGTCGACTGCACAGTGCGGGGCCGCACCTGTGAAAACGGCTGGCCTACGTCTTCCTGTAAAAGTTAAGAAAATTCCATTTTTGCCTTAAATTACTTTTAGATTTTGTTTTTTCTTAGTGTTTTCTGCCCAGATCCTTTAGTACCCTGTCAAGAATTCTCACCTGAACTCGTTTTGTGAGCTTTGAGTGTTTTAGTGGTTTTCAACGAAGTTTAGACCTAGGGTTTGATTTTTGGAAAGGCTTTGTAGTGACTTTGAGCTTAGAAAGTTGTCCAGCCTTAGATATCTCTGGTTAGTCAACCTTCTTAGAAGTTGAGCCTGCCGTAAAGTCTCCTTGTTTGAGCAACTTGTCATTTGAGTTGTTTTGGGTCAAATTTCGAATTGCTTGTTTTTAAAGTATTGATTTCCATTTTCAAAAAGGACAAAAAGATTAGAATTTTGTTTTGACTAGTTTTTGGTTCTGCAATAAGCTAGTCCTTGATTTGATTGTGATCAAGTAAAACACCTTAGAAATAATCATTGTTAGTTTTGGCCTCGTTAAGATTGCTTAGAGTAAATTTGCCTTTAGTTTGCTTATGAGTGCATTTTCATAGATTTTAAGAGTTTTTAAGATTGTTTTTTGGGTTATATTAGATTTATTTGCTTTATTAAAAGAAAAATACAAAAACATCTTCTTAAAAAGTCTTGTTTCAAGTAGCTTTTTGTTTTCAAAAGAAGAAAAGAGTTTTTTCGTGCATGTAAAGAGAAGTTATGTTTTTATGCTTGGAAAAGAAAAACGAATTGTTTCTTTGATTGTCTTCAATTAAGAAGTTGCTTTTATAAGGATTGCATTCTCTCAACTTTTTAGTTAAGCAATTCATCGAAAAAGTAAAGTAGTGGATAAATCATTTTAGGTGCATTTTGTAGTGGTTTCGAGTCGAGTCAACATACCACTAGTTTCACTTCCATCACCTTTTGACTTAAGAAACAACCTTAAAAGTAACGCTTAAATTAAAATCAATCTAGTAATCTTTATTTTTTCTAGGGCTCTGAAGCACCAACATAGCTTAGGCTAGGGTCTTGGAGTAGGTGAGTACTTAACTCTCCAAGACTACAAAACCAAACAGATAGTCTATCTTGAGTAGAACAAATCCAATTGTTTCAGTTACATTCTGGGAAAGCTCCTCTTAAAGGAGAAACACGAGCTCGTGTCCGAACCAGTGAGGGGATCATTCCTCCCTCGTTGGGAACGACGCCAGGCAGTACGTATTACAAACGGTAAACCTCGGATTAACCATTGTCGAGGAGCCAGGGGTCACTTATCGGTAAACCTTGGATTGTTGTCAAGGAGCCGGTAAGGGGATTGGAGCTTGCTACTCTGCCCTTGCGTGCTGTCGGAGTTTAGACTGTTCCCCCAGGTGTAATTGTTGTGATTGGTAACCTTAGTGGCCATAATATCTAGGATTCTACCCAAGGTGACGGTGGAGGGAAGGTCCCACTGTACCTGGAGCAGACGTCGGTTATACTCACTTGGATTTTCTGGGGGGTTCGCTTCACTTCGAGACGGTTAAAGTGGAGGAACTTGGTCCAGTCTATTCATTAAGCAGGTTGCCGGGGTAACTGTTCCACCCACTATTTCTGTACTGAATCCTGCGAGGTTGGGCCTAATCACCAACTAGCGCTTTTGGTCCGGAAGACTACTGTTTGTGTGTGGTTTGACGCTCTAGATTATTTAGGCGTGTGCTTCAAATTTGATTGGTTCTTTAGAAGACTTTAGGTGGTTTGATTTGAATTTTTTTACTTTGATTTCGTGTGTTGTAGTTAAAATCTTTAATTGTGGCGGAATTACCGAGACAGTCCCGTAGACTTCGGGGCAAGTCTCCTGAGATTGTTACCGGGATAGATTTGTTAAGAAAACTCCGTAAATCGCGGGGTGAATCTCCTGAAAACATTCCGGGTCATTTAGAAGGGTTAAAGGTCCTTGTAACTCCTCCTAGTGGCAGTAGAGTAGGTTCACCTGAAGAAGGAGAATCTTCTTTGGTAGTCCATCCAGATTACCAAAGATTAGAAACAGGTTACAATCCCGAAGCTGTTACAGTTTCCGAGCTTGCTGGTAGTTTTTCATCTGCCAGTGAAACAGGCGAAGAACCTGAAATTTCCGAACCTGTTACTCCAACTCCTAGTGTTCCTGATTCACCAAGAATAGAAAGAATTATCACCGAAAATCTTCCTGTTGGATTAATTGCTATAGAAGAACTTGTTCCAGAGGAAGAAATAGGCGTTTCTGATTCTGAAGATCTAATTACCCTTGATCTAAGGGAGCGTGAATCCATCTTTTACAGTCCTCCTAGAAGTGAGTCTTGGTACCTTGCATTAACCAATTTTTTAGACAACTCAGTAGGTTTTTCTACACCTCGTACTCCGGTTCCACCTAGAGGAATTCATTCTCCTGTAAATATGTCTGGTCAGTCGTCTGTGTTTTCACAAAGTCCTGAATCATTTTTACATGGCGGTCCTTCTGTTCCTACTGGGTATCAGTCACTTTCTGGTACCTTTGCGGGAGCATCTCCTCAACCTGTTGATCATGGGTTATTAGTTGGAAACAGTGGTAATGTACCATTGAGTATAGGTGAAGTTTATATGATGTCAGGTTCAACTCCCATTAACCAACCTCAAGGTGGCCAATTACCGCCTGCGGGGCAACCTTCGTTAATGCCTGGGGGGCAACCTCAAGGTACTTCATTTGTGACTGGGGGGCAACCTCAAGGGTATCAACCCCAAGGGTATCAACCCCAGCCTCAATACGTACCCCAAAGTCAACCTCAGTATCAGTATCAACCTCAAGGATGGCAACCTCAAGGATGGCAACCCCAAGGGTATCAACCCAAGGGTATCAACCTCAAGGATACCAACCTCAAGGTCAAGGTCAACCCCAGTATTCGTATTTACCTCAAGGTTATCAACCTACGGGTCAATACCCTGGTCAAGGTTATCAACCACCTCAAGGGCAATCATATGGGACTACACCTTACAGTTATCAACCCTATCCTCAATACGGCTATGGATCTCAGTATCCTCAACCTGTTACGAGTCAATACCCTGGAATGTTAACATGGGATCCGTCACAGGGTCAACAGATGTCGCAACCAAGTATACAGTCGGTACCTCAAGCAGGACAACCTGCAGTTCCTGGTCCACCCCAGCAACCGCAACCTGTCCAGTCAAGTGTTCAGACCCCTGTAACTTCTGTAGTTACTCAGCCGCCAATTGCACCGAGTACTCCACCTCACACGGCTGCAGCAGCTACCGCTTCATCTACCATGCTTACATCTGGAGTATCGGCAGCTCCGGTTTCTACTGTCCCTGTAACCGCTCCTCAGACATCTGTACCGTTGTCTGGACCCACGGTTCAAACCACAGTCCAGATGCCTGCAGGTCAACCTGGTACAAGTACGGTTGTTACTACTCAACCTCAATTTGTTCAACCTCCGTACCAGGGACAGTATCAACCTGGTCAAGCTGCCCAACAACCGGTTTACCAGTATCAACCGTATCCTGGGTACAATTATCAACCACCTCAACAACCCCAGTACGGTCCGGTTAATCCTGGTTTTCCAGGAGGATATAATATCCCCAATGCGAATCCTGTTCCTAGTTATCCTGGATATCCTCCTCCTGGGGCTGGTATTGTGACTCAGAGTTTCAGAGATCCTAACCGGCAGTTACCATTTATTGCGACTTTAGATTTACCCGACTTGACGCGCCTAACGAACGATCCAATTCAATATCTTCCGTTCTGGCCGCCAATGCCAAATAAGTTGCCCAGCGATATACCCAAGTTCGAAGGTAAGTCTGGAGAGGATCCGTCTAATCACGTGATGACTTACCACCTCTGGTGTGCATCAAATTCCATCTCAGATGATTCTATCCGCTTACGTCTTTTCCAGCGTACACTCATTGGTCTCGCAGCCAAGTGGTACATTGAGTTGCCACGGGCTTCTTTTTACAACTTTAGCCAGTTAGCTACTTCATTCTTAACTCATTTTCAGTTACCAGTCAGATACGATAATGGTACGGAATTATTAACTTCGCTAAAACAATCGACATCCACGTACATTTCTGATCACATCCATGAGTGGAGACGTCGAAGGAGATTAGTGAAAGTTTTTATCCCGGACCAAATTTTAGCTGAATGGTTTGTAAAATCATTATTACCAAGAATTACTGAAGATGTAGCTAAGGCCGGCGTAGTTACTGAGGAGCAAGTCATTGCTCAGGCACAATACCTTGACTTAGTTTACACTCAGTCGGGTACGTTACACGAGAAAATTCCGGATCTTCCAAAGTCAAACCAAATCGCTGCTGCTCCTTCGGGATCTCATGCCGCTGATGGTATGATCGGTATCGTGACTACGAAGAGTAAGAAATGCCAATTTGTCACACGGAATCTGTCAAGGGTGCGGACACGACTGACCTTCCTAGAAGTCTAAGACATTCTAATGACAAACAAGACAAAATGGAGTGATCTTTCTCTAAATACACCTTTTACAACATGAAAACTACAAGTGTTTAGGCTTACCTTATTCCAAAACGCTGTTGTTGAAGTCCGTTCTTGACGATCCGGATGAGCTCCTCCTTCAAGTCAATTCCTGCAACCACAAACAATCAAACAATTACCAAGCACTTGCATTTCATATAATAAAACATATATTCAACATGCAGACCAAGGAACACATGAAATAACTCATTAACACAAGCTATTGAGAAAAATAAACCAGTTTGTATTAATAACGAAACAAAGAAACTCTTACAACCTGGCCTTGGTGTTGTGCAAGTTCCTCCCAGGGTCCATCAAGGGTTTTCCTCTACTTTGACAAAGCTCACCCTCTCCCAAGTAGAATCAAGTGAAGACAATCTCTCCTCACAAAGGCTCTAATGGAAGACCTAAATCCTGCAGCATTTACCCAAAGAAAATGTATAGCTCCAACCTCCTCTCCTTCTGGCTCAATGCCTTCATTTATAGTGCTGTAAAGAGGTTATTCAGGTCCACTATCAATGGGATCATTCCCCTCTATGGGTGGGATAGCTCCCTTATTGATGGGATAAGTTCCCCCTTAATAGAGATACATGAACCAACTGGAGGCGCATCCATTTCATCAAACCGACCTCTAGAATGTTCTAGAAGTAACCACAAGTAACTTTTTCAAGATAAAACTCGCGCATTTTGCCTTTTACAGAGGGACGCACCTGTCCCTTAACATACAGAGCGTCTATGGACGCGGATTTTGTGAACATGGTCAGCGTCCCCGCAGGTAAGGCTAGAGAGAACCTGCGACCCCAGAGATAAACATGATTTTTACAAGACTTTCTCTCTTCTTTGAGTTTGAGATGGATAACAGAGGCATGAGACTTGCCTAAGAGGGTAGCATGACTTGTTGATTGAGCCATACTAACTGTAAGTAGTCAAGGTGACATTTTTTAGTGTAACAGATTGCCCCCTAAAGTGCGAAGCCTGGAATAGAATAGGGTTTTGTAATTCTAGGAAGGGTGAAGCGCTTTATCATTTCAAGGATTGCCTGGTTGGAACCTGCAATTTTCAACACAAAATACATGGATAAGATTATATCATCACTGAGGTAGGCATTCCCATACTCAGATTCAAAACTTTAACTAATGGACTAACTATTCTGATACAGGAATGATCTTGCAGTACATCATTTTTATAGACTTTTGTAGACACAGTATGGACGCAGCCATCTGTTTATGATTAGTCTACATAGATAATGAATACAAAACTCCTCGCAGCCTGGATGGTAGAAACTAGATCCAGGGTCTTCACTTCTACTTCCCGAATTGGTACGATTCTAGCCATGTGATTAAATGATTCGATGTCGAACATGGTAGAAACCACTTGATTACCAGTCAATGATGTAAACTGTTAACAAGTTGTGAGAGAACCACCAGTAATGTCAATGGTTCTCAAAGTACCAAGCACAACCCGTGAAATGTGAATAGATGTTTTGATGTCGAACACTTCACGGAATCCTTGATCGAAAGTCAATGATGTAAACTGACGTCAAAGGCGAGAAACTGCCATTGATGCATGCAGACTTCAAGGTACTGTCGATTCCTAAGTCATCTTTCTAGATAATGTGTCGATGTCGATAGAAAGCGACCCGTTGCAGGCAAGCCCGCAACACGAAATCATTGTTCAAGTTGAAGAAATGTTGCTGTAAGGACTGACTCAGGGATGGTCAAATGGATGACAAGTATTTTGCAGATGAAAGTTTTTGCTTGCAGACCTCTTGAACACATAACGACACAACAGATGGCTTGGTGACGAATAACTCAAAGTTAACCCTGGAACCCGGTTAAAGACTTTCAAAGTGATTTGGTCAACTGTGAGGTAAAAGATTTCCCAACCCAGGTGAATGAAAAGTGTCGTGTTCAAGAGCGGTAATAAAGTTTCTTCTGAGACAAAAGGGACAAATAGGTTCATTCTTCTCTTTTTTCCCCCACCATTTCTGGCAAGTACCTCTTTATTTTTAACAAGCTTGAGGAGGATAACATATGCTTGATTATAAGCTCATCCTTCGGACGAGTCCAACCTAGTTTAAATTCGAACCCTAGGAAGGAGTGGTTCGTTCTGTTTGTAATTGAACAGGTCCTCTACTGTAAAAGTTTAACGAGCCCAGTATAGGAGAAACTCGGCGTTTTTCATTTTTAGAGAGTCTGAAAAAACTAAAGGAGACTCCACGTTGAACTTTTTCGTAATATTTGTGTCCCTCAAGCCCGAAAAAGTATAAAATAATACCTGGGGGAACTGCTTGATCTTGCGACCAAGGAGTACTTTCATAATTAGTGTCACTGACCTGAAAAGTAAAAAGCGATCAAGGACACGTCGTTTTATTTCCGTATCGAGTTTGAAACGACAAAAACCCGGCAATCTTTTCCTGATTTTTACGGTCAGAAAAGAGCTATAAGGGGACCGTCTTTTAATTCCGTTTTAACGAGTGTAAAGAAACGCTCGGCAATCTTTTCATTTTTTAGGAGTCAGAAAAGGGCTTAAAAGATGACTCTGAGGTTTCACTTTTTCGTAAGTTTTAATGAGTTCGAAAAAGGGATAAAAATGTACTCATGGTTTTCACTTTTTCGTAAATTTTAATGAGTTCGAAAAAGGGATAAAAATGTACTCATATGGCCGACTTTCAATTTAATTTACGAGTAGGAAAAGACGGAAAGATCTCGGCATTTTCATTTGTTTTACGAAATGAAAGATAGCAAAATAATCTCGGTATTTTCATGAGTTTAACGAGTCTTGAAAATAACTGAAATTGACTCGAGATAGGTTTCATTTTTACAAAAGCTTGAAACAGATAAAAACTATGCTTCAAATTAGTTTCATTTTTACACAAGCTTGAAACAGAGATAAAACTGTGCTTGATGCCCCCTAAGCATAACTCTTGTGTCAAGCTCATTAAAAAAGAAACAAGGAGTTGCGAGGATAGTTTCTTCTAGTCTTCAACCTCGTTAAAAATGAAACTGGAAGTCATGAGCATAGTTCCTTGTCTTGTGTCAAGCTCATTAAAAAATGAAACAAGGAGTCGCGAGGATAGTTTCTTCTAGTCTCAACCTCGTTAAAAAATGAAACTGGAAGTCATGAGCATAGTTCCTTGTCTTGTGTCAAGCTCATTAAAAAAAGAAACAAGGAGTTGCGAGGATAGTTTCTTCTAGTCTCAACCTCATTAAAAAATGAAACTGGAAGTCATGAGCATAGTTCCTTGTCTTGTGTCAAGCTCATTAAAAAATGAAACAAGGAGTCGCGAGGATAGTTTCTTCTTGTCTCAACCTCGTTAAAAAATGAAACTGGAAGTCATGAGCATAGTTCCTTGTCTTGTGTCAAGCTCATTAAAAAATGAAACAAGGAGTCACGAGGATAGTTTGTTCCTCTCTCAACCTCATTAAAAAATGAAATTGGATGTTATGAGGAAAGTTCCTGTTACTGAGTCAACCTCATTAAAAAAATGAATCAGGTAGATAGTAGGTTATATAGGAAAGTAGGATTAGTGAGGAAAGTTCCTTTTTTCGTTAAAAAATGAATCAGTGAGCACGAGGATAGTTTTTTCCTGTATCAACCTCGTTAAAAAATGAAATAGGCTAGCATGAGGACAGTTCTTTTACTGAGTCAACCTCATTAAAAAATGAATCAGCTAGATTTTAGGATATGTAGGTAGATTGTAGAAAGTAGGGTTTTGAGGATAGTTCCTGTTACTGAGTCAACCTCGTTAAAAAATGAATTTGGTTTGAGGACAGTTCTTGTTACTGAGAGTCAACCTCATTAAAAAAATGAATCAGGTTTGAGGATAATTCCTGTTACTGAGTCAACCTCGTTAAAAAATGAATCAGGTATGAGGATAGTTCTTTACTTGTGTCAACCTCCTTAAAAATGAAACAACTCCCTTTTCAAGTTAAATATTGAAAGTAAACCTTCATTTCATCCAGCCGGTTGAATGCAATGAAGCCTGGGGGGCATGTACCTCACTTTGCATCATTATGCTGGGGGCATGCGAACTTTTTTGAGCATAGTTCATTATCTTGTGTCAAGCTCGTTAAAAAATGAAACAAGGATAGGTTAGATAGGTAGATTTTAGAGAGTAGTCATGAGCATAGTTCCTTGTCTTGTGTCAAGCTCATTAAAAAATGAAACAAGGATCATGAGCATAGTTCCTTGTCTTGTGTCAAGCTCGTTAAAAAATGAATCAAGGTTTTTAGAGTAACGTTTTTTGTTAGGTAGATTGTAGAAAGTAGTTATGAGCACAGTTCCTTATCTTGTGTCAAGCTCGTTTAAAAATGAAACAAGGGTTTTGAGGATAGTTCTTTTCCTGTGTCAACCTCACTAAAAAATGAAACAACTCCCACAAGTCTTTCCAAGATCTGGAAAGTAAAGCTTCATTCCATCCACCTCATTGAATGCAATGAAGCTTGGGGGGCATGTACCTCGTTTTGCGTCATTATGTTGGGGGCATGCGAACTTATAACAAGCATAGTTTTTCATTTCAAGCTTGCGTAAACATGAAACCGAATCCGAGCATAGTTCTTTTCCTGTGTCAAGCTCGTTAAAAAATGAAACAAATCCTCCTCTAATTGAGTCGAGAGTTTGACTAGACCTCATAGATGTTAGGTTGTACGTTTAGGTTAGTTATTTCAGTTTTTGCATAATTTTCTTACAGTTTTAGGTCGAGTCTTTCAAATGATCTCGTTCTTGAACCTTCATTTCATCCACCTTAGTTGAATGAAATGAAGCTGGGGGGCATGCGCTCTAACAGTTATGCTTAGGGGGCATCAAGCACAGTTTTATCTCTGTTTCAAGCTTGTGTAAAAATGAAACTAATTTGAAGCATAGTTTTTATCTGTTTCAAGCTTTTGTAAAAATGAAACCTATCTCGAGTCAATTTCAGTTATTTTCAAGACTCGTTAAACTCATGAAAATACCGAGATTATTTTGCTATCTTTCATTCTCGTAAAACAAATGAAAATGCCGAGATCTTTCCGTCTTTTCCTACTCGTAAATTAAATTGAAAGTCGGCCATATGAGTACATTTTTATCCCTTTTTCGAACTCATTAAAATTTACGAAAAAGTGAAAACCATGAGTACATTTTTATCCATTTTTCGAACTCATTAAAACTTACGAAAAAGTGAAACCTCAGAGTCATCTTTTAAGCCCTTTTCTGACTCCTAAAAAATGAAAAGATTGCCGAGCGTTTCTTTTACACTCGTTAAAACGGAATTAAAAGACGGTCCCCTTATAGCTCTTTTCTGACCGTAAAATCAGGAAAAGATTGCCGGGTTTTTGTCGTTTCAAACTCGATACGGAAATAAAACGACGTGTCCTTGATCGCTTTTTACTTTTCAGGTCAGTGACACTAATTATAAAAGTACTCCTTGGTCGCAAGATCAAGCAGTTCCCCCAGGTATTATTTTATACTTTTTCGGGCTTGAGGGACACAAATATACGAAAAAGTTCAACGTGGAGTCTCCTTTAGTTTTTTCAGACTCTCTAAAAATGAAAAACGCCGAGTTTCTCCTATACTGGGCTCGTTAAACTTTTACAGTAGAGGACCTGTTCAATTACAAACAGGAATGAACCACTCCTTCCTAGGGTTCGAATTTAAACTAGGTTGGACTCGTCCGAAGGATGAGCTTATAATCAAGCATATGTTATCCTCCTCAAGCTTGTTAAAAATAAAGAGGTACTTGCCAGAAATGGTGGGGGAAAAAAGAGAAGAATGAACCTATTTGTCACCTTTTGTCTCAGAAGAAACTTTATTACCGCTCTTGAACACGACACTTTTCATTCACCTGGGTTGGGAAATCTTTTACCTCACAGTTGACCAAATCACTTTGAAAGTCTTTAACCGGGTTCCAGGGGTTAACTTTGAGTTATACGTCACCAAGCCATCTGTTGTGTCGTTATGTGTTCAAGAGGTCTGCAAGCAAAAACTTTCATCTGCAAAATACTTGTCATCCATTTGACCATCCCTGAGTCAGTCCTTACAGCAACATTTCTTCAACTTGAACAATGATTTCGTGTTGCGGGCTTGCCTGCAACGGGTCGCTTTCTATCGACATCGACACATTATCTAGAAAGATGACTTAGGAATCGACAGTACCTTGAAGTCTGCATGCATCAATGGCAGGTTTCTCGCCTTTGACGTCAGTTTACATCATTGACTTTCGATCAGAGGATTCCGTGAAGTGTTCGACATCAAAACATCTATTCACATTTCACGGGTTGTGCTTGGTACTTTGAGAACCATTGACATTACTGGTGGTTTCTCTCACGCTTGTTAACAGTTTACATCATTGACTGGTAATCAAGTGGTTTCTACCATGTTCGACATCGAATCATTTAATCACATGGCTAGAATCGTACCAATTCGGGAAGTAGAAGTGAAGACCCTGGATCTAGTTTCTACCATCCAGGCTGCGAGGAGTTTTGTATTCATTATCTATGTAGACTAATCATAAACAGATGGCTGCGTCCATACTGTGTCTACAAAAGTCTATAAAAATGATGTACTGCAAGATCATTCCTGTATCAGAATAGTTAGTCCATTAGTTAAAGTTTTGAATCTGAGTATGGGAATGCCTACCTCAGTGATGATATAATCTTATCCATGTATTTTGTGTTGAAAATTGCAGGTTCCAACCAGGCCATCCACAAGGCAATCCTTGAAATGATAAAGCGCTTCACCCTTCCTAGAATTACAAAACCCTATTCTATTCCAGGCTTCGCACTTTAGGGGGCAATCTGTTACACTAAAAAATGTCACCTTGACTACTTACAGTTAGTATGGCTCAAATCAACAGTCATGCTACCCTCTTAGGTAAGTCTCATGCCTCTGTTATCCATCTCAAACTCAAAGAAGAGAGAAAGTCTTGTAAAAAACTATGTTTATCTCTGGGGTCGCAGGTTCTCTCTAGCCTTACCTGCGGGGACGCTGACCATGTTTCACAAAATCTGCGTCCATGGACGCTCTGTATGTTAAGGGACAGGTGCGTCCCTCTGTAAAAGGCAAAATGCATCCCCAGTGGAGTCGCCAATTTGTCACACGGAATCTGTCAAGGGTGCGGACACGACTGACCTTCCTAGAAGTCTAAGACATTCTAATGAAAAACACGACAAAATGGAGTGATCTTTCTCTAAATACACCTTTTACAACATGAAAACTACAAGTGTTTAGGCTTACCTTATTCCAAAACGTTGTTGTTGAAGTTCGTTCTTGACGATCCGGATGAGCTCCTCCTTCAAGTCAATTCCTGCAACCACAAACAATCAAACAATTACCAAGCACTTGCATTTCATATAATAAAATATATATTCAACATGCAGACCAAGGAACACATGAAATAACTCATTAACACAAGCTATTGAGAAAAATAAACCAGTTTGTATTAATAACGAAACAAAGAAACTCTTACAACCTGGCCTTGGTGTTGTGCAAGTTCCTCCCAGGGTCCATCAAGGGTTTCCTCTACTTTGACAAAGCTCACCCTCTCCCAAGTAGAATCAAGTGAAGACAATCTCTCCTCACAAAGGCTCTAATGGAAGACCTAAATCCTGCAGCATTTACCCAAAGAAAATATATAGCTCCAACCTCCTCTCCTTCTGGCTCAATGCCTTTATTTATAGTGCTGTAAAGAGGTTATTCAGGTCCACTATCAATGGGATCATCCCCCTCTATGGGTGGGATAGCCCTTATTGATGGGATAAGTTCCCCCTTAATAGAGATACATGAACCAACTGGAGGCGCATCCATTTCATCAAACCGACCTCTAGAATGTTCTAGAAGTAACCACAAGTAACTTTTTCAAGATAAAACTCGCGCATTTGCCTTTTACAGAGGGACGCACCTGTCCTTAACATACAGAGCGTCCATGGACGCAGATTTTGTGAACATGGTCAGCGTCCCCGCAGGTAAGGCTAGAGAGAACCTGCGACCCCAGAGATAAACATAGTTTTTTACAAGACTTTCTCTCTTCTTTGAGTTTGAGATGGATAACAGAGGCATGAGACTTGCCTAAGAGGGTAGCATGACTGTTGATTTGAGCCATACTAACTGTAAGTAGTCAAGGTGACATTTTTTAGTGTAACACCTTTTAAAATGACATAATATGCTTGGGGTTTAGTGTTTACAGTTTGGCCTTTGGGATTTAGGGTTTAGGGTTTATAATACCTTAGTAAATCCTTTTACGAAAGAGTTAAACAGAAGTTCCAAAACACTTAGGGTTCAGGGTTTTGGGTTTTAGGTTTAGATTTTAGGGTTTATAACACTTTAGTAAATGCTTTTTATAAACACTTAAATAAAAGTTAGAAAATGGTTTTTAAAATGTTATAAAATGCTTAGAATTTATGGTTTACGCTTTAGGCTTTATGGTTTCACGTTTATAAGACCTTAATAAATTATTTTAATAAAGGCTTAAATAAAAGTTTCAAAATGCTTAGGGTTTAGGGTTTTGGGTTTTGATTTTCGGTTTTAGGTTTAGGTTTTAGGGTTTATAACACTTGAGTAAATTCTTTTAATAAACAATTAAATAAAAGTTAAGAAATAGTTTTAAAATGTTATAAAATGCTTAATGGTTATGGCTTAGAGTTAAGGGTTTGGGGTTTAGGGATAAGGGTTTTTAATTCACGGTTTATAACACTTTCGTAAAAGCTTCTAGTAAACACTTAAAGGTTGATGAATAAGGGTGGAAAAACAAAGGTCAAGGTATCTTATGTACCACAATTTTCTCCCTCCTACACTCACATACCCAGGTGTGGTGCTCCCTTATTATATATACTGATAAAATTCTTAGAGTTTATGGTTTAGGGATTAGGGTTTGTGGTTTAAGTTTCGGGATTGAGGGTTTATAACATTTTAGTAAATTTTTTTAATAAGCACTTAAATAGAAGTTACAAATAGTTTTTAAAATTTTATAAAATTCTTAGGCTTTAACATTTAGGTTTTAGGGTTTATAACACTTTAGAAATGTTTTTAATATACACTTAGATAAAAGTTACAAAACACTCTTTAAAATGTTATAAATTAATTAGGGTTTAGGTTTTAGGGATTAGGGTTTAAAGTTTATAACACTTTAGTAAATTATTTTAATAAACACATAAAAAAAGTTACAAAACACTTTTTAAAATGCTATGAAATGCTTAGGGTTTAGGTTTTAGGGTATAAGGTATATGGTTTAGGGTCTTGGGTTTAGTGTTTAGGGTTTAGGGTTTAGGGTTTATAACACTTTAGTAAATTGTTTTAATAAACACTTCAATAAAAGTTACCAAACGCTTTTTGAAATTTTACAAAAATCTTAGGGTTTAAAGTTTAGGGTTTAGTTTTTATGGTTTAAGGTTTATAGCACCTTAGTAAATTAGTTTGATAAAAAATTAAGTAAAATTTACAAAACTCCTTTTAGAATACTATAAAATTCTTAGGGTTTGGGGTTTATAATAATTTAGTATATTCTTATAGTAAACAATTCAATAAAAGTTAAAAAAGACTTTTTAAAATGTTATAAATTTCTAAGGGTTTAGTGTTAAGAGTCTAGGGTTCATAAGGCTTTAGTGAATCATCTTAATAAACACTTCAATAAAAGTTAGAATTTTTTTTAAGATGTTATAAAATGCTTAGGGTTTAGAGTTTATGGTTTATGGTTTGGGATTTTGCATTTAGAGTTTAGGGTTTATAACGCTTTTTGAAATGTTATAAAAGGCTTAGGGTTTACTGTTTAGGGTTTAGGTTTTTCGTTTTAGGGTCTAGTTTTTATGGTTTAGGGTTTATAACGCCTTAGTAAATTAATTTGATAAAAACCTAAATAAAAGTTACAAAACGCTTTTTAAAATGCTATTAAATGCTTAAGTTTTAGGGTTTATAAGACTTTAGTAAATTCTTATAATAAAATCTTAAATAAAAGTTAAAAAACACTTTTTAAAATGTTATAAATTGCTTAGGGTCTAGGGTTAAAAGTCTAGGGTTCACAAGGCTTTAGTAAGTCCTCTTAATCAAGGTTCACAAGGTTTTTAAGATGTTATAAAATGCTTAAGGTTTAGAGTTTAGGGTTTATGCTTTGGGGTTTTGTGTTTAGAGTTTAGGGTTTATGGTTTGGGGTTTTGTGTTTAGAGTTTAGGGTTTAGGGTTCAAGGTTTATAAAACTTTAGTAAATGATTTTAATAAATGCTTAAATAGAAGTTTCAATGTGTTTTTGAAAACGTTATAAAATTATTAGGGTTTAGTGTTTAGGGTTTAGGGTTTATAGTGTAGGGTTTCAGGTTTACAGTTTCGGTTGTATGGTTTAGGGTTTATGGTTTACAGTTAGGGTTGAGGGTTTATAACACTTTAGTAAATTCTTTTAATAAACACTTAAATAAAAATTACAAATTGCTTTTTAAAATGTTATAAAATGCTTAGGTTTAGGGTTTAATGTTCAAGGATTGGGATTTAGGAATTAAGGTTTAGTGTTTATGGTTTACAACTTATTATTTAGGGTTTACGATTTGGGTTGTAGAGGTTAGGTTTTAGGGTTTATAAGACTTTAGTAAATGATTTTAATAAACACTTAAATAAGAGTTTTGAAATACTTTTTAAAATATTATAGAATGATTATGGCTTAGGGTTTACAGTTTCGGATTTAACGTTTAGGGTTTAAGTTTTGGGCTTTGGGTTTAGTTTTAGGGATTAGTGTTTAGGGTCTATAACATTTTAGTAAATGTTTTTAATAAACACTTAAATAAAATGGTTAGGGACTAGGGTTTACGGTTTAGGGTTTGGGGTTTGGTGTTTAGGGTTTAGGATTTTGTGTTTATGGTTTAGGATTTATAACACATTAGTAAATTATTTTAATAAACACTTAAAGGTTTATGGTTTACGGTTTAGGGCTTGGGGTTTAGGGCCTAGGATTTAGATTTTGGGGTTTAGGTTTTAGGGTGTATGGTTTAATTCTTATGACAACTTAGTAAATCATTTTAATAAACACTTAAATAAATGTTACAAAACACTTTTAAAATGTTATAAAATGCTTAGGGTTTATGGTTTGCGTTTTAGGGTTTAGGGTTTTGGGTTTGGGGTTTAGGGTTTAGTGTTTACTGTTTTGGGTTTATGGTTTATAACACTTTAGTAAAATATTTTAATAAACACTTAAATAAAGTTTACAAAACTCTTGTTAAAATGTTATAAAATTCTTTTCTTTTAGGTTTAAGGGTTATAACACTTTATTAAATGCTTTTAATAAACACTTAAAAAAGTTACAAAAATGTATTTTAAAATGTTATAAAATTCTTAGTGTTTAGGGATAGGGTTTGGGATTTATAACACTTTGATAAATTATCTTAATAAGAACATAAAAACAGCTACAAAAAGCTTGTTAAAATGTTATAAAATGCTTAGGCTTTAGGGTTTACGATGTAGGGTTACAAAATTCTTAGGGTTTAGGGTTTAGGGTTATAAAACCTTATAAAATGCTTTTAATAAACACTTAAAAATTTTTACAAAACACATAGGTTTTGGGTTTAGGGTTTATGTTTTATAATACCTTAGTAAATTCTTTTAATAAACACTTAAATAAAAGTTACAAAATTATTTTTAATAGATCATAAAATGCTTGGGTTTTAGGGTTTAGGGTTTGGGGTTTAGGATTTAATGTTTAGGGTTTAGGGTTTATAACATTTTAGTAAATTATTTTAATAAACACTTAAATACAAGTTACAAAATTCTTCTCAAAATTTTATAAAATTCTTAAGGTTTATGGTTTAGGGTTTAGGGCTTGGGGTTTAGGGGTTAAGGTTTACGTTTTTGGGTTTGGATTTTATGGTGCATGGTTTAAGGTTTATAACAATTTAGTAAATCATTTTAATAAACACTTAAACAAAAGTTACAAAATGCTTTTTAAAATGTTATAAAATGCTTAGGGTTTAGGATTTAGTTTATAGGGTTTAGGGTTTAGGGTTTATTGATAAGGGTTTAGGGTTTATAAAAGTTTATTAAGTGCTTTTAATAAACACCTAAAAAATGTTATAAAACACTATTCAAAATGTTAACAAATGATTAGGATTAGGATTTAGGGTTTGGGGTTTAGGGTTTAGGGTTTAGGTTTTATAACACCTTAGTAAATTATTTTAATAAAAACTTAAATAAAATCCACAAAACTCTTGTTAAAATGTTATAAAATTCTTAGGGTTTAGGGTTATAACAATTTATTAAATTCTTTTAATAAACACTTAAAAAGGTTACAAAAATGTATTTTAAAAAGTTATAAAATTCTTAGTGTTTAGGGATATGGTTTGTGGTTTAGGGTTTGGGATTTAAAACACTTTGACAAATCCTTTTGATAAGAACATAAAAAAAAGTTACAAAACGTTTGTTAAAATGCTATAAAATGCTTAGGATTTAGGCTTTAGGATTTAAAATTCTATAAAATTCTCATGGTTTAGTGTTTATAACACTTTAGTAAATGCTTTTAATAAGCACTTGAAAAAAAGTAAGAAAACACTTTTTAAAATGTTATAAAATGCTTACGGTTTAGGATTTATGGTTTATAACATTTTAGTAAATGCTTTTAATAAACACTTCAAAAAAAGTTACAAAAAACTTGTTAAAATGTCATTGAATGCTTAGGGTTTAGGTGTAGGGTTTAAAATGTTATAAAGTGCTCAAGGTTTAGGGTTTAGGGTTCACCAGACTTTAGTAAATTCTTTTTTATAAACTCTTAAAAAACGTTACAAAGCACTTTTTAAAATGTTATACAATTCTTAGTGTTTAGGGTTTAGGGTTTAGGGTTTAGGTCTAATAATGCTTCAATAAATTCTTTTAATAAACACTTAAGAAAAAGTTTACAAAACACTTTTGCTGAGGGTTTAGGGTTTAAAATGTTATAAAATTCTTAGGGTTTAGAGTTTAGGGTTTAGGGTTTATAAAACTTTAGTAAATCCTTTTAATAAAAACTTAGGAAAATGTTACGAAACACTTAACTAAAAATTATAAAATGTTTAGGGTTTAGGTTTGAGGGACACTTTAGTAAATTCTTTTAATAAACACTTTAAAAAAAGTTACAAAACTCTTGTTAAAGTTTTATAAAATTCTTAGGGTGTAGGTTTTAGGGTCTAGGGTTTATAACACTTTAGTAAATTCTTTTAATAAACACTTAAAAAAAGTTACAAAACTCTTATTAAAATGTTATAAAATATTTATGGTTTAGGGTTTTAAAGTGTTACAAAACACTTGCTAAATTGTAATAAAATTCTTAAGGTTTAGGGTTTATAACAATTTAGTAAATTATTTAAATAACACTTAAAAAAAAGTTACAAAGGCTTGTTAAAATGTTATAAAATACTTAGGGTTTAGGGTTTAAAATGTTATAAAGTTCTTATGGTTTAGGGTTTATGGTTTAGGTTGGGGTGTTGGAATTAGGGTTTAGTGTTTATGGTTTATAATTCTTTAATAAATTATTTTCATAAACACTTATAAAAAAAGGTAAGAAAAAATGGCTTTTAGGGTTTAGGGTTTTCTTAGGGTTTAGGGTTTTTTAGGGTTTAGGGTTTTCTAGGGTTTAGGGTTTATGGTTTTTTATGGTTTATGGTTTTTTAGGGTTTGAGGTTTAGGGCCTAGGGTTTAGTTTTTGAGCTTAGCGTTTAGATTTTATAAAACCTTGGTGAATGATTTCAAGCTTTAGGCTTTAGGGTTTAGGTTTTATAAGACCTTAGTAAATGATTATAGGGTCTGCCCTTTAGGCTTTAAGCATTATGATATAGGATTTGGGGTTTGGGGTTTAGGATTTATAACACTTTAGTAAATTCTTTCATTAAACACTTAAATAAAAGTTATAGAACACTTTCTAAAATGTTATAAAATTATTAGTATTTAGGATTTACTCTTTGGGGTTTAAGGTTTGGGATTTAGGGTTTCAGGTTTACGGTTTAGGTTTTATGGTGTATGGTTTAGGATTTATAACACTAAAGTTACAAAAATCTTTTTAAAATATTAAAAAAAAAGTTCTTAGGGTTTAGGGTTTAGGTTTTAGGGTTTAGGACTTATAACACTTAAATGTTATAAAATGATTAGGGTTTAGGTTTTATGGTTTTGGAGTTTAGGGTTTAGGATTTCGGGTTAAGGGTTCAACGTTATAACACTTTAGTAAATGCTTTTAATAAACACTTAAATAAACATTACAAAACACTTTTTAAAAGTTATAAAATGATTAAGGTTTAGGGTATAAGGTTTAGGGTTTAGGGTTGAGGGCTTAGGTTTTAGGGTTTACAACAATTTAGTAAATTAGTTTGATCAAAAGTTAAATAAAAGTTACAAAACACTTTTCAAAATTTCATAAAATACTTAGGGTTTAGGGTTTATGGTTTTTGGTTAGGTTTTAGGGTTTAGGGTTTATCTTTTAGGGTTTAGGGTTTAAGGTTTATAACACTTTAGAAAATGCTTTTGCTAAACACTTAGATGAAAGATAGAAAACACATTTCAAAATGTTATAAAATGATTAATATTTAGGGTTTGGGGTTTGGGGTTTAGTGTTTAGGGTTCATGTTTTAGGATTTAGGGTTTATAAGAATTTAGTAAATTCTTTTAATAAAAACTTAAATAAAAGTTAAAAAACTCTTTTTAAAATGTTATAAAATGCGTAGGGTTTAGGGTTTGGGGTTTAGGGTTTATAAGGGTACAGTAAATGATTTTAATAAACACTTAAATAAAAGTTACAAAAGAATTTTTAAAATGTTGTAAAATGCTTAGAGTTTAGGAGTTAAGGTTTAGGGTTTAGGGTTTTGGGTTTGGGGTTTAGAGTTTAGGGTTTAGTGTTTAGCGTTATAAGACTTTAGTAAATTATTTTAATAAACATTGTAATAAAAGCTACAAAATGATTGTTAAAATGTTATAAAATGATTAGGGTTTAGGGTTTGGAGTTTAGGGTTTATGGTGGTTTAGCATTTAGGGTTTAGGTTTTATAACACTTGAGTAAATTATTTTAATAAACACTTATATAAAAGTTATAGACTAGTTTTTAAAATGGTATAAAATGCTTAGTAGTTATGGTTTAGAGTTAAGGGTTTGAGGTTTATTATTTGGGGTTTTGGGTTTTGGGTTTAAAATGTTAAAAAATGCTTATGTTTTGGGATTTCGAGATTATAACATTTTAGTATATTCTTTTAATAAACAATTGAAAAAAAGTCACAAAATTCTTGTTAAAATGTCATTGAATGTTTAGGATTTAGGTTTAGGGTTTAAAATGTTATAAAATGCTTAAGGTTTAGGGTTTAGGGTTCATAAGCTTTAGTAAATTCTTTTTATAAACACTTTAAAAAAGTTACAAAACGCTTTTTAAAACATTATAAAATGCTTAGTGTTTAGGTTTTAGGGCTTAGTGTCTAGGGTTTATGTCTTATAACACTTGAATAAATTATTTTAATAAACACTTAAAACAAGGTTACAAAACACTTTTTAAAATGTTATAAAAAGCTCACGGTTTAGGGTTTAAATTGTTATAAAATGCTTAGGGTTTAGAGTTTAGGGTTTAGGGTTTATAAAACTTTAGTAAATCCTTTTAATAAAAACTTAGAAAGAAGTTACAAAACACTTACTGAAAAGTTATAAAATTCTTAGGATTTAGGTTTGAGGGACACTTTAGTAAGTTCTTTTAATAAACTTTTAAAAAAAGTTACAAAACTCGTGTTAAAATTTTATAAAATTCTTAGGGTGTAGGTTTTAGGGTTTCGGGTTTTAAAATGTTACAAACTCTTGCTAAGTTGTAATAAAATGCTTAGGCCTTACGGTTTATAACGATTTACTAAATTCTTTAAATAAAAGCCTAAAAAAAGTTACAAACACTTGTTAAAATGTTATAAAATACTGAGGCTTTAGGGTTTGGGGTTTAAAATATTATAAAGTGCTTATGGTTTAGGGTTTAGGTTTTAGGTTGGGGGTGTGGGTATTACGATTTGGGGTTTTTTGGGGTTTTTAGGGTTTAGGGTTTTTTGGGGTTTTCAGGGTTTATGGTTTTTTAGGTTTTATGGTTTTTTAGGGTTTACGGTTTTTTGTGGTTTAGGGTTTTTTAGGGTTTTAGGGTTTAAGGTTTTTAGTGTTTAGGGTTTGGGGTTTAAGGCTAAGGGTGTAGGGATTAGGGGTTTAGGGTTTATAGCAATTTAGTAAATTATTTTTGTAAACACTTAAATAAAAGTTAGAAAACACTTTTTAAAATGTTATAAAATCCTTAGGTTTTAGGGTTTGGGGCTTATGGTTTAGGGTTTAGGTTTTGGAATTTAGGGTTTAGAGTTTATAAGACCTTAGTAAATGCTTTCAAGCTTTAGGCTTTAGGGTTTAAGGTTTATAAGACCTTAGTAAATGATTTTAGGGTTTATCCTTTAGGCTTTAAGCATTAGGATATAGGGTTTGGGGTTCAAGGTTTAGGGTTTAGGTTTTATATTACTTTAGTAAATTCTTTTAATAAACACTTAAATAAAAGTTATTGAACGCTTTCTAAAATGTTATAAAATTCTTAGTGTTTAGTGTTTGTCGTTTGGGGTTTACGGTTTGGGATTTAGGGTTTTGATTTTAGGGTTTAGGCTTTGCGGTTTATGGTTTATGTTTTATGGTTCAGGGTTTATGGTTTAGGATTTATAACACTAAAGTTACAAAACCGTTTTTAAAATATTAGAAAAATATTAGTGTTTAGTGTTTAGGGTTTAGGGCTTATGGTTTAGGGTTTAGATTTCAGGATTTATAAAACTTTAGTAAATTTTTTTAATAAATAGTTAAATAAAAGTTTAAAATGCTTTTTAAAATGTTACAAAAAGATTAGGGTTTAGGGTTTAGGGTTTAGGGTTTGGGGGTCTAGGGTTTACGTTTTTGGGTTTATAGTTTAAGGTTTATAACTCTTTAGTAAATGCTTTTTATAAACACTTAAATAAAAGTTACAAAATGATTTTTAAAATGCTATAAAATGATTAAGGTTTAGGGTATAGGGTTTAGGGTTTGGGGTTTACGGTTGAGGGCTTATCTTTTAGGGTTTATAACAATTTAGTAAAATATTTTAATAAAAATTACAAAACACTTTTCAAAACGTTATAAAATACTTACGGTTTAGGGTTTAGGGTTTAGGGTTTATAACACTTTAGAAAATTCTTTTAAAAACACTTAAATGAAAGTTGCAAAATTCTTTTTAGAATGTTATAAAATGATTACTAATAAAGGTTTGGGTTTTGGGGTTTAGGGTTTAGGGTTCATGTTTTAGGATTTAGGGTGTATAAGGATTTAGTAAATTCTTTTAATAAACACTTGAAATAAAAGTTAGAAAACTCTTTTTAAAATGTTATAAAATGCTTAAGGTTTAGGGTTTGGGTTTTAGTCTTTAAGGTTTAGGTTTTAAGGTTTATGGTTTATAAGGGTTCATTAAATGATTTAATAAGCAGTTAAAACTTCAAAAAATATAAAATGCTTAGAGTTTAGGCTTTAAGGTTTAGGGTTTAGGGTTTCACGTTTGGTGTTTAGAGCTTAGGGTTTAGGGTATATAACGATTTAGTAAATTATTTTAATAAACACTGTAATGAAAGTTACAAAATGATTTTTAAAATGTTATAAAATGATTAGGGTTTAGGGTTTAGCATTTACGATTTGGGGTTTAGGGTTTAGGGTGGTTTAGCATTTGGGGTTTATGGTTTATAAGACTTTAGTAAATGTTTTTAATCAAGGCTTAAATAAAAGTTACAAAATTCTTTTTAAAATCATATAAAATGCTTAGGGTTTAGTGTTTAATGTTTTCCCTTTGGGATTTGGGTTTAGGGTTTATAATACCTTAGTAAATGCTTTTAATAATGACTTAAATAAAAGTTCCAAAATTCTTTTGAAACTGTTATAAAATGCTTAGGGTTTAGGGTTTTGGGTTTTGATTTTGGGTTTTAGGTTTAGGGTTTAGGTTTTAGGGTTTATAACGCTTTAGTAAGTTCTTTTAATAAACACTTAAATAAAAGTTAGAAAACCGTTTTTAAAATGTTATAAAATTCTTAGGATCTAGGGTTTGGGGTTTGGGATTTTAGGTTTAGAGTTTATAACACTTGAGTAAATTCTTTTAATAAACACTTAAATAAAAGTTACGAGCTACTTATTAAAATGTTATAAAATTCTTATTGTTTATGGTTTAGAGTTAAGGGTTTGAGGTTTAGGGTTTGGGGTCTAGGGTTTAGGGTTTTGAATTTATGGTTTAGTGTTTTACGTTTGGGGTTTAGGGTTTTGGGTTTTGGGTTTGGGTTGTAGGTTTTAGGGTTTTGGGTTTAGGATTTAGGGTTTAGGGTAGAGTTTTTAAGGTTTATAAAATTCTTAGGGTTTAGGGTTTAAGGTTTAGGTTTTATGGTTTATAACATTTTAGTAAATTCTTTTAATAAACACTTAAATAAAAGCTAGAAAACACTTTGTAAAATGTTATAAAATGATTAGGGTAAAGGGTTTAGGCTATAGGGTTTAGAGTTTATGGTTTTGGGTTTATGCTTTATAACAATTTACTAAATTCTTTTAATAAACACTTAAATAAAAGTTACAAAACCATTTTTAAAATGCTATAAAATGTTGGGGGTTTACGATTTGGGTTTTAGGGTTTTAAGTTGAGGGTTTAGGGTTTAGGTTCTAGGGATTATAACACTTTAGTGAATTCTTTTAATAAAAATTTAAATATAAGTTACAAAACATGTTTTAAAATGTTATAAAATACTTAGGGTTTAGGGTTTACAGTTTGGGGTTTATGGTTAGGTGTTTATGGTTTAGAGTTTAACGTTTAGGGTTTAGTAATTACAATTTCGGGTTTAGGGTTTAGGGTTTAGGGTTAAGTTTTTGCGGTTTAGGCTTTAGGGATTAGGGTTTATGGTTTAGGGTTTATAACAATTTATAAAATGCTTAGGGTTTAAGTCTTAATATTTTTTGTTTAGGGCTTAGGGTTTGGGGTTTAAGGTTCATGGTTTTGGGTTTATAACACCTTAGTAATTGTTTTAATAAACACTTACATAAAAGTTACAAAACACTTTTGAAAATGTTATAAAATTCTTAGGGTTTAGTCTTTAGGATTTAGGGTTTAAGGTTTATGGTTTAGGCTTTGGTGTTTACGGTTAATGGTTTAAGGTTTAGGGTTTAGGGTGTAGGGATGAACCACCCACCTTAAGTTGGTATCTGATACTACATATTACACATAATTTATTCATCCCATGGAGCCTCGAGGAGTTATGAATAAAAATAAATGAAAGGAAAAAGATTTATGAAGAAGGCGGAAAAATAAAGGTCGAGGTATCTCATGTACAAAAATTTTCTCCCTCCTACACTCACATACCCAAGTGTCGTCTTCCCTTATTATAGAAACACATAAAGTTCTTAGGGTTGATGGTTTAGGGATTAAGGTTTAGGGTTTAGGATTTAGGGTTTATAACATGTTAGTAAATTCTTTTAATAAGCATTAAATGAAATTTACCAATAGCTTTTAAAATGTTATAAAATTCTTAGGGTTTAGAATTTAGGGTTTAGGGTTTATAACACTTTAGTAAATGTTTTTAATATACTCTTAAATAAAAGGTACAAAAAACTCTTTAAAATGGTATAAATTAATTATGGTTTAGGGTTTAGGGTTTAGGTTTTAGGGATTAGGGTTTAAAGTTTACAACACTTTAGTAAATTATTTTAATAAACACGTAAAAAAAAGTTACAAAACTCTTTTTAAAATGTTATGAAATGCTTAAGGTTTAGGTTTTAGGGTATAAGGTATAGGATTTATGGTTTGGGGTTTAGGGTTTAGAATTTATAACACTTTAGTAAATTGTTTTAATAAACACTTAAATAAAAGTTACAAAACTCTTTTTTCAAGTGTTGTAAAAGGCTTAGGGTTTAGCATATAGGGTTTAGGTTTTAAGGTTTAGGGTTTATAGTTTAGCGTTGAGTTTTTATGGTTTAGGGTTTATAACACCTTACTAAATTAGATTGATAAAAACTTAAGTAAGGGTTACAAAACCCTTTTTAGAATGCTATAAAAGGCTTATGGTTTAGGGCTTATAAGAATTTAGTAAATTCTTATATAAACACTTAAATAGAAGTTAAAAAACGCTTTTTAAAATGTTATAATTTTCTTAGCATTTAGGTTAAGAGTATAGGGTTTATAAGACTTTAGTAAATCCTATTAAAAAACACTTAAATAAAAGTTAGATTTTTTTTAAGATATTATAAATTTCTTAGTGTTTAGGGTTTAGGGTTTATGGTTTAGGGTTTGGTGTTTAGAGTTTAGCGTTTAGTGTTTATAACACTTTAGTAAAGTATTTTAATAAGCACTTAAGTTACAATATGTTTTTTAAAATGTTATAAAATTATTAGTGTTCAACATTTAGGGTTTAGGGTTTAAGGTTTAGAGTTTAGGGTTTACGGTTTAGGGTTTCAGGCTTAGAGTTTAGGGTTTACGGTTTAGGGTTTCAGGCTTAGAGTTTAGGGTTTAGGGTTTGTGGTTTATAGTTTATAGTTTAGGGTTGAGGGTTTATAACACTAGTAAATTCTTTTAATAAACACTTAAAGAAAATGCTTTTTCAAATGTTATAAATTGTTCAGGGCTTAGGGTTTAATGTTCACGGTTTGGGGTTTAGGGTTTAACTTTTAGGGTTTAGGGTTTAAGGTTTATGATTTAGGGTTTAGGGTTTGGGGTTTGGAGGTTAGGGTTTAGGGTTTATAAGACTTTAGTAAATTCTTTTAATAAACACTTAAATAAAAGTTTCAAAATACTTTTTAAAAGTTATAAAATGATCAAGGTTTAGGGTTTAGGGTTTAGGATTTAGGGTTTAGGGTTTAGGGTTTATGGTTTAAGGTTTGGGGTTTTGGGTTTAGGTTTAGGGTTTAGTGTTTAGGGTCTACAATATTTTAGTGAATGCTTTTAATAAACACTTAAATAAAAGTTGCAAAATAATAGGGTTTAGGGTTTAAAACACCTTAGTATATTATTTTAATAAACACTTAACTAAAAGTTACAAAACTCATATTAAAATGTTATAATTGCTTAGGGTTTAGGGTTATAACACATTATTAAATGATTTTAATAAACACTTAAAAAAGCTACAAAAATGTATTTTAAAATGTTATAAAAATCTTAGCGTTTTGGATACGATTTACGGTTTAGGGTTTGGGTTATATAACACTTTGATAAATTCTTTTAATAAGAACATAAAAAAAAGTTACAAAACGCTTGTTAAAATGTTATAAAATTCTTAGGCATTAGGGTTTAGGATTTTAAATTATATGAAATGCTCATGATTTAGGGTTTAGGGTTTATAACACTTGAGTAAATGCTTTTAATAAACACTTAAAAAAAAGTATGAAAAGGCTTGTTAAAATGTTATAATATACATAGGGTTTAGGCTTTAGGGTTTAGGGTTTTGGGTTTAAAATGTTATAAAATGCTTACGGTTTAGGATTTAGTGTTTATAATATTTTAGTATATGCCTTTAATAAAAACTTCAAAAAAGTTACAAAAATCTTGTTAAAATGTTATTGAATGCTTAGGGTTTAGGTTTAGGGTTTAAAATGTTATAAAATGCTGAAGGTTTAGGTTTTAGGGTTCACAAGACTTTAGTAAATTATTTTTATAAACACTTAAAAAAAGTTACAAAACGCTTTTTAAAATGTTATAAAATGCTTATTGTTTAGGGTTTAGGGTTTAGGTCTTATAACACCTCAATAAATTATTTTAATAAACACTTAAAAATAGGCTACAAAACACTTTTTAAAATGTTATAGAATGCTAAGCGTTTAGGGTTTCAAATGTTATAAAATTCTTAGGGTTTAGAGTCCAGCGTTTAGGGTTTATAACAATTTAGTAAATCTTTTTAATAAACACTTAGAAAAAAGTTACAAAACACTTGCTAAAAAGTTATAAAATATTTAGGGTTTAGGTTTGAGGGACACTTTAGTAAATTATTTTAATAAAAACTTGAAAAGAAGTTACAAAACTCTTCTTAAAATTTTATAAAGTTCTTAGGGAGTAGGTTTTAGGGTTTAGGGTTTATAACACTTTATTAAATGCTTTAATAAACACTTAAAAAAAGTTACAAAACTCTTATTAAAATGTTATAAGATATTTACGGTTTAGGGTTTTAAAATGTTACAAAATGCTTTCTAAATTGTAATAAAATTCTTAGGCTTTAGGGTTTATAACAATTTAGTAAATTCTTTAAATAAACACTTAAAAAAAAGTTACAAACGCTTGTTAAAATGTTATAAATTGCTTAGGGTTTAGGGTTTGGGGTTTAAAATGTTATAAAGTGCTTATGGTTTAGGGTTTAGGTTGGGGTGTGGGTATTATGGTTTATAATGCCTTAATAAACTTTTAATAAACACTTATAAAAAAGTTAAAAATAGTTTTTAGGGTTTAGGGTTTTTTTGGGGTTTTTAGGGTTTAGGCTTTTTTAGGGTTTAGAGCTTTTAAGGGTTTAGGGCTTGGGGTTTAAGGTTAAGGGTTTATGGATTAGGGGTTTAGGTTTATAACACTTTAGTAAATGGTATTACTAAACACTTAATAAAAGTTACAAAAAACTTTTTAAAATGTTATAAAATCCTTAGGTTTTAGGGTTTTGGGTTTAGGGCTTAGGGCTTAGGGTTTGGTTTTGGAGTTTAGGGTTTAGAGTTTATAATACCTTAGTAAATTCATTTAATATTTAGGGTTTAGGGTTTAAGGTTTAGAATAGCTTAGTAAATGATTTTACAGTTTATCCTTTAGGATTTAAGAATTAGGATATAGGGCTTTGGGTTTGGATTTAGGGTTTAGGTTTTATAAAACTTTAGTAAATTCTTTTAATAAAAACTTAAATAAAAGTTACAGAATGCTTTCTAAACTATTATAAAATTCTTAGTGTTTAGGGTTTACCGTTTGGGATTTACAGTTTGGGATTTAGTGTTTTGGGTTGAGGGTTTAGGTTTTAGGTTTATGGTTTAGGGTTTAGGGTTTAGGATTTATAACGCTAAACTTACTAAACGCTTTTTAAAATATTTAAAAAAATAGCGTTTAGGGTTTAGCTTTTTGGGTTTTGGGTTTATGGTTTCAGGTTTAAGGTTTATAACACTTTAGTAAATTCTTTTAATAAACACTCAAATAAACGTTACAAAACACTTTTAAAATGTTGTAAAATGATTAGGGTTTAGGTTTTAAGGTTTCTAACACTTTAGTAAATTCTTTTAATAAACACCTAAATAAAATTTAGAAAACTCTTTTTAAAATAGATATGGTTTAGGTTTTAGGGTTTCAGGTGTAGTGTTTGGGGCTTAGGGTTTAGGTTTTATAACATTTTAGTAAATTATTTTAATAAAAATTTAAATAAAAGCTACAAAAATATTTTTAAAATGTTATAAAATGATTAAGGTTTAGGGTATAAGGTTTAGGGTTTGGTGTTTACAGTTCAGGGCTTAGGTTTTAGGGTTTATAACGATTTACTAAATTATTTTAATAAAATGTTAAATAAAAGTTACAAAACACTTTTCAAAATGTTATAAAATACTTATGGTTTAGGGTTTAGGGTTTTGGGTTTAGGTCTTAGGGCTTATGGCTTATAACACTTTAGAAAATGCTTTTAATAGAAACTTAAATCAAAGTTACAAAACTCTTTTTAAAATTTTATAAAATGATTAGTATTTAGGGTTTGGGGTTTGGGGTTTGGGGTTTAGTGTTTAGGGTTCATGTTTTAGGATTTAGGCTTTATAAATATTTAGTAAATTCTTTTAATAAACACTGAAATAAAAGTAAAAAAAAAAACTTTTTAAAATGTTATAAAATGCTTATGGTTTAGGGTTTGGGGTTTATGGTTTATAAGGGTTAAGTAAATGAATTTTATAAACACTTAAATAAAAGTTACAAAACACTTTTTAAAATGTTATAAAATTCTTAGAGTTTAGGATTTAAGGTTTAGCGTTTAGGGTTTCTAGTTTGGGGTTTAGTGTTTAGGGTTTATAACACTTTAGTAAATTATTTTAATAAACACTTTAATAAAAGCTATAAAATGATTCTTAAAATGTTATAAAATGATTAGGGTTTATGGTTTAGCGTTTGGGGTTTGGGGTTTATGGTTTAGGGTGGTTTAGCGTTTAGGGTTTATGGTTTATAAGAGTTGAGTAAATGGTTTTAATAAAGGCTTAAATAAAAGTTACAATATTATTTTTAAAATGATATAAAATGCTTAGGGTTTAGTGGTTACGGTTTGGCCTTTGGGATTTAGGGTTTAGGGTTCATAAAACTTTAGTAAATCCTTTTAATAAAGACTTAAATAAATGTTCCAAAACACTTTTTATGCTGTTATAAAATGTTTAGGGTTTAGGGTTTTTGGTTTTCATTTTGGGTTTTAGCTTTAGGGTTTAGGTTTTAGAGTTTATATCAATATAGTAAATGCTTTTAATAAACACTTAAATAAAAGTTACAAAACGGTTTGGATTTAGGGTTTAGAGTTTTAGGTTTCAGGTTTACATTTTAGAGTTTAGTTTTTATAAGACAAAACACTCGCTAAAAATTTATAAAATGCTTAGGGTTTATGGTTTATAACACTTTATTAAATGCTTTTAATAAACACTTAAAAAAATTTACAAAACGTTTATTAAAATGTTATAAAATGTTTACGGTTTATGGTATTAATATTTTACAAAACGCTTGCTAAATTGTAATAAAATGCTTAGGGTTTATAAAAATTTAGTAAATTCTTTAAATAAACACTTAAAAAAAGTTACAAGTGTTTGTTAAAATGTTATAAAATACTTAGGGTTTAGGGTTTGGGGTTTAAAATGTTATAAAGTGCTTATGGTTTAGGGTTTAGGGTTTAGGTTGGGGGTGTGGGTATGAGGTTTTAGGGTTTATGGTTATAATGATTTAATAAATCCTTTAATAAACACTTATAAAAAAGGTTAAAAAACGGTTTTTAGGGTTTAACGTTTTTTGGGGCTTTTAGGATTTAGGATTTTTTAGGGTTTATGGCTTATGATTTTTTAGGCTTTATGGTTTTTATGGTTTATGGTTTTTAGGGTTTAGGGTTTAGGGTTTCGGGTTTGAGGTTAAGGGTTTAAGGATTAGGGGTTCAGGGTTTATAGAAATTTAGTAAATGGTTTTATTAAACACTTAAATAAAAGTGACAAAATAGTTTTTGAAATGTTATAAAATCCTTAGCTTTTAGGGTTTGGGTTTTAGGGCTTAGATTTTAGGTTTTAGGTTTTGGAGTTTAGGGTTTAGAGTTTATAAACCTTAGTAAATGCTTTCAAGCTTTAGGGTTTAGGGTTTATAAGAACTTAGGAAATGATTTTAGGGTTTATCGTTTAGGATTTAAGCATTAGGATATAGGGTTTGGGTTTTGGAGTTTAGGCTTTAGGTTTTAAAACACTTTAGTAAATTATTTTAATAAAAACTTAAATAAAAGTTACAAAATGCTTTCTAAAGTGTTATAAAATTCTTAGTGTTTAGGGTTCATCGTTTGGGGTATACGGTTTTCGATTTAGGGTTTAGGTTTTAGGGTTTATGGTCTAGGGTTTATGGTTTAGGATTTATAACACTAAAGTTACAAAGCACTTTTTATAATATTAAAAAAAAATTAGCGTTTAGGGTTTAGGGTTTTGGGTTTAGGATTTATAACACTTTAGTAAATTATTTTAATAAACACTTGAATAAAGTTTAAAATGCTTTTTAAAATGCTATAAAATGATTAATGTTTACATTTTAGGGTTTGGGGGTTCAGGGTTTAGGGTTTCGGGTTTATGGTTTAAGGTTTATAACACTTTAGTAAATCCTTTTAATAAACACTTAAATAAAAGATACAAAACATTTTTTAAAATGTTGTAAAATGCTGAGGGTTTAGGTTTTAGGGTTTATAACACTTTAGTAAATGCTTTTAATAAACACCTAAATAAAATTTAGAAAACATTTTTTAAAATGTTATAAATTACATAGGGTTTAGGTTTTAGGGTTCTAGGTGTAGTGTTTTGGGATTAGGGTTTAGGTTTTATAACAATTTAGTAAATTATTTTAATAAACATTTAAATAAAAGCTACAAAATAATTTTTAAAATGTTATAAAATGATTAAGGTTTAGGGTATATGTCTTAGGGTTTGGGGTTTACGGTTTAGGGCTTAGGTTTTAGGGTTTATAACAATTTAGTAAATTATTCTAAACTACTTAGTGTTTACAGTCTATGGTTTTGGGTTTAGGGTTTACGGTTTATAACACTTTAGAAAATGTTTTTACTAAACACTTAAATTAAAGTTACAAAACTCTTTTTAAAATGTTATAAAATTATTAGTATTTAGGGTTTGGGGTTTTGGGTTTAGGGTTTAAGATTTATTTTTTTGGATTTAGGGTTTATAAGTATTCAGTAAATTCTTTTAATAAACACAAATAAAGTTAAAAAAACTCTTTTTAAAATGTTATAAAATTATTAGGGTTTAGGGTTTAAGGTTTAGGGTCTATAAGGGTTTAGTAAATGATTTTAATAAACACTTAAATAAAAGTTACAAAACACTTTTTAAAATTTTATAAAATGCTTAGAGTTTAGGATTTAAGGTTTAGGGGTTAGGGTTTCAAGTTTGGGATTTAGAGTTTAGGGTTTAGTGTTTAGGGTTTATAACGCTTTAGTGAATTATTTTAATAAACACTAATAAAAGTTACAAAATGATTTTTAAAATTTTTATAAATTGATTAGGGTTTAAGGTTTAGCGTTTAGGGTTTGGGGTTTAGGGTTTAGGGTTGTTTAGCGTTTAGGGTTGATGGTTTATAATACTTTAGTAAATGGTTTTAATTAATGCTTAAATCAAAGTTACACAATTCTTTTTAAAATGATATAAAATGATTAGGGTTTAGTGTTTAGGGTTTGGCCTTTGGATTTAGAGTTTAGTGTTGATAAGACCTTGACAAAATCTTTTAATAAATACTTAAATGCAAGTTCCAAAGCGCTTTTTAAACTGTTATAAAATGCTTAGCGTTTAGGGTTTTGGGTTTTGATTTTGGGTTTTAGGTTTAAGGTTTAGGGTTTAGGGTTCGAGGTTTAGGGTTTATGGTAGAGTGTTTAAGGTTTATAAAATGCTTAGGGTTTAGGGTTTAAGGTTTACGTCTTAAGGTTTATAACACTTTAGCAAATGCTTTTAATAAACACTTAAATAAAAGTTACGAAACACTTTTTAAAATGTTATAAAATGATTAGGGTATAGGGTTTAGGTTATAGGGTTTAGGGTTCAGGGTTCAAGGTTTATGTTTTATAACACTTTATTAAATCCTTTTAATAAATATTTAAATAAAAGTTACAAAACCGTTTTTAAAATTCTATAAAATGTTGAGGGTTTAGGGTTTTAATTCTAGGGTTTAGGGTTATAGTTTATGGTTTAGGGATTACAAAACTTTAGTAAATACTTTTAACAAACATTTAAATAAAAGTTACAAAACACTTTTTAAAATGTTATAAAATACTTAGGCTTTAGGGTTAGGGATTTATGGTTTAGAGTTTAGGGTTTAGGGTTTCTAGCAATTTAGTAAATTCTTTTAGAAAACACTTAAATAAAAGTTACAAAACATTTTTAAAATTATTATAAAATTCTTAGGGTTTAGTGTTTAGAGTTTAGGGTTTAGGATTTAGAGTTTGGAGTTTAGGGTCTAGGGTTTAGGGTTAAGAGTTTGCTCTTTAGCCTTTAGGGATTAGGGTTTACGGTTTAGGGTTTATAACACTTTATAAAATGCTTAGGGTTTAAGTTTGAATATTTTCGGTTTACTGCTTAGGGTTTTGGGTTTAGGGTTCATGGTTTCGAGTTCATAACACCTTAGTAATTGTTTTAATAAACACTTAAATAAAAGTTACAAAACACTTTTTAAAATGTTATAAAATTCTTAGAGTTTAATGTTTAGGGTTTGGGTTTTGGGCTAAGGGCTTAGGGTTTAGGGTGTAGGGTTGAACTACCCCACCTTAAGGGGGTATTCGCTGCTACATATTACACATAATGCATACATCCCATGGATCCTCGAGGAGTTAAGAAGAAAAATAAATAAAAGGAAAAAGTTTTATGAAGGAGGGTGGAAAAACAAAGGTCGGGGTATCTCATGTACCACAATTTTCTCCCTCCTAATCCCAAAGAATGATATCCTAACCTAAACATCTCAGAAAAGAAATAAATCCTATGCATAATAGAAATAAGTCTTTTATAATTTTTCCAAAAACAATTATCTTATTAACATTATCATCATCTAGAGCACTAAAGAAAATTGTTATAAAAGCAAATTGTTATATGTAACATATATGGGGAAGTTGTGACATTGTTATATGTGACATATATGGGGAAGTAATTAAACATACATATTATACTGCCATTTAAAATCCATTCAGGCCCCATCTAAAGGGCTATCCAGGGAAAAGGCCAATCCCAACAAACTCACTCTTTACCCACATATTTAGTCTCGAAGGGAGAAACCTCACCACTCTTTACCACATATTTACTCTAAAAGGGAGAAACTTAACCATTCAGTGTGTGATATTGCCTGTTTACTCTGCTAGCCTCTGCATAGGTAGATTTATTACATAGGGAGAGGAGCAAGCAACCTGAAAGAAAGGTACTAATAGGAAAACTATAAATACCAACCTCAGCAAGCGGGCTGAAAGAAAAAGAGATTGATACAAAAAATATATGGGGATTTGCTAAAAAAGGTTTGAAAATCGTTCAATTACAACAGGTAACAAGGCATTATTTCTAACTTGTGGGAACATAGCTTACATGTATTCTAACTTGATTCCTACATGAGGGAATATCTAATATTCATGATGTTCCTATTAAAGCTGTAGTTCAGTTGTTCAACTTTACCCATAGGGAGAGGAGCAAGCAAGCTAAAAGAAAGGGACTAATAGGAAAACTATAAATACCAACCTCAGCAAGCACGCTGAAGAAAAAGAGACTGATACAAAAGCTATATGGGGATTTTCTAAAAAAGGATTGAAAATTGTTCAATTACAACTAACAAGGTATTATTTCTAACACGTGGGCACATAGCTATTTACATGTACTCTAGCTTGATTCCTGCACAAGGGAATATCTAATATTCATGATGTTCCTATTACGGCTGTAGTTCAATTGTTCAACTTTACCCACAGGCCGTCAATATTGAGTTATCAAAGGCCTCAAGTTCCTTGGTCGGGGTCCTGATGTCGACAAACAACAGGTGCACAATATCGAAAACCTATAGGCTAAACTAGAATGTTTAGTGAACAGTTACAGGAACATTTAGCCCTTGATAGCATCGGGGAAGGAGAAAAAACTCTACCTACAGGAGTAAGAATTGGCGTAGCACCACTACATAAGCAGAGACATAGGAAACGAATAGAGAAAGTGAGAGAGGCACACCCATTTAGAGACTTAGAAGGTGTAGGCGCATTAATCATAAGCCATGAAAGTCATTTGTAATGATGCAACCTTAATATCTAGGCTATGTTTTAGCCATAAATCTAGTCTATTCATATCTGGGTAGTCCAGTTCAATTGCCTTTCACACTCTATTTTCCATTATTGTTAACTAACATTGCCCTGTGATGGGGTAGGATAAGTAATCCATGGGAGAGAGTTGTTCTATTGCCTCTAGAGAGGTCAAAATTAGAGGAAGAACCATCCTTGAATTCTGCTTAAAATATAAGGTTATCCAGGAATAATTAGGAGGTGGATTGATCCTGAATCAATTAGATAAACCTATATTTCTCTTCAACCACTTGACTATAAAGTAAGGGGTGGTTAATTGAGCTGTTTGGCTGGTGATTCTTTGGTTTAATATCTATAATTTTTTTGTTTAATATCTATATCCTACCCCACTAGCATTAGCACAAATATCCTACCCAACCCCATTACCATTAGCACAAATTTCCTAACTGCCTATGATTAGCTGGTATCTTTGAAATATACAGAGGCACTTGGTCTGAGACCAAATATATATGAAATAGAACTTGTTAAAAATTTTGGGAGAACAAATATTAATAGATTTAAATTGAATTAGCTTTCTAAAACGAAAAAAATATCACAAAAACAAGCAAGCAGTAGTAGGAAAGAAAATAAACTCCTCAATATCCACCTAGGGCATCAGATAAAATTTTATCATTCTAGGAATTTAAATACAAAGGAAAAATGAAAAGGAGAATAAGAGCATGCAATGAATACTAGGGAAAAGGAGAATAGTATCAAGTGTCAGTCTCACTCTCTTTGTTACATGTATATGAGGAAGCCAACCATAATTTAATTTACAGCATGGTCTGGTCACCTGGTAAAACCCCATACTCCAAAAATTCAATAAAATGTTTCAAATATTCAAAAATAATTTAGACAATAGATTACGTAATCTCACATAAAAACTGAAGGGATGCTTACCATGTCAGTGTTTGCTATGCCATTGAATCTCATCATATTTTCTTTCAGTTCTCCTCTCCTTTGCAACACCATCTTAGTTTTTGTTCTCCTCTTCTCTCCTCTTCAGGTTCTCCTTTGCAGCACCATCTTCTTTTTTGTTCTCCTCTTCTCTCCTCTGCAGCACCGTCTTATGTTCTTGGAAATTCGGAATGGCTTGCTGAGGTGATTTCATAAAAAACTATTTATTTGCCGTAGGACTTATGCACTATTTGAGGGAATGTTGGTTGTTATTGACGTCATGGGTTTGTGACTCTACCTAAGACATTCAAACATCCAAGCAGTGATGTAACCATGAAGGCCAATGGACTAGTCCTGAAGATACCAGAACCTGCTTTGGCGGGGTATTGGTAATAGTTTGATTATTGGAAAACTATTAGAATGAAGGAAAACAACTTGAAATTAAAAGTAAACACTTACTTCTAGAGAGACAGACAATGCATATTGAAACTAATAAAACATGATTTTCAAGATGGATACATTAGAATGCCAAGAAGAGTACTTAAGATGAGTCGAAGACCTCGGCCAATATATTGTAGAAATATATAAGAGAATTATAATCATAACTCGATAAAAAAAAATGAACTGCCATGAAAGGATCGAAATGAAGAACTGTTTCTTCAGAATATAATAATATAACAAATAATTAACTTCCATGTTACCCATAGCATTTAACGAACAACAAGGTTATAACCTGGAAAAACCCTTCCTATTACACTTACAAGAATCGAAAAACATTATATTCTGAGCATGTATACACATTCAAATTACTAGTGGCAAGAAAGGTGAATAGACAAAATTATGAGCAACAACAGAAGCACAATTATCTAATATTGCATCAATTGAGAACCAAATGTTCTATTTGAGCTAGAAAAATGATTTAAATTCTCGGTCACAAAGCTTATACTTCGGTGGCCATTAATTTGGGAAAACATAATCAAGTTTTATAAACATCAAACACAACCCTGTTGAGATGTGAATAGAGTAACCCTCTATCCTTAGAACCAAATTCAAGTCTACAGCTGAGAAACCCTAAGAGTGTATTAAAACTCAAGAAAAACCCTAAGTATAACACAAATGTTGCCGATTTTTTAACCTAAAATGCCTTAAACAAGAAATATGTAGAGGAATGGAGAATGACCTGTGTAGTAAAGATCCCATTAGTGGTGTCAAGGTAATAGACATGGGTATTTCAAAACAAGGGACACAACTGCTCGAAGAAGAGTGGTTACCTGCAAAAAAATGCACAAGAACAAAAATTGTAATCAACATTTCTTCCGAGCTAAAGAAAATTGGTAACCCATAATATGATATAAATCCAAAAATTCCAAAAAAAAAAACTTGGGTCATACCTGTAGTTGATTTGTTTAGAGATGACCCTACATCAGACTCTCGCAAAACATAATTGTTTTAGGTGAGTAAGACACTCACCCTTCGGGGACATAAATGTAAGTAGAAAATTAGAAATGATGTTAACTGCTACCTACCATGATGGAGCCATCAACCATGAGAACGAGAAGAGCCCTGCAGAAGAATTGCGAGAGTGACCACAAAACCCTGCCGGGACAAAGATTTCCATGGAGGAAAATTAACCTTAAAAAAAGAAAAATTGTAATAAAAAATAGAGTGTGCGAGGAACATAGTATCACTCTAACGGGAGAAATCAATTACCAGGCAAGTTGTATGCCAGAAAAACATCCCTCAAGGATTCTGGTGTAGAATTCGGGCTACAAGAGCAGTGGAATCATAAACAATGTGGTAAGGAAAAGTGGTTTTTTGCTAAACCAAATGAATTTAATGCAGAACCGTGCGATCAAAACCTTAGAAGATCCAAGGTTAGATTGACTCCATCTGTGCCCCTAAAAATACAATTATAAATAGTTCGTTGGGGGGAAATCGGATGATTGAGTTGGTATATACGCATGTATAAACAAACCTTAGCTATGACCATGACGACTTTGGTTAAAGACACTATTTCCAATGCACAGTTATATACCATAGTGATATATTGTGGTTAAGAAGAGTAATTTTATGTTTGGTGAAAACATTTCCAAATTCCATTATACATTTTTTTTGACATTTTATGTTACTTAAACGTATAGTTAAGGGTTACATATATATAATTTTAATCGCTTCATAGGAACATACTAATTGATAAAAGATCTAATTATTAAAATGATAGGTTTTGACAAGTGAGAAAAGAAATGTTGTGTGAAATGATATATATTAATTTGGAAAAATATAGCGTTATTCTACAAAAGCTTCCCACTCCACATCAAAAGTGCTCACCCTGTACATTCTTTTCAGAAAAAAGCAGTTACACTCTCACTACCTTGCAAGTTGCAACGGTCATTCATTAAATGAGCAATTATCTACATCAATAGTAGACAATGCACACTTTTTAGAAAAAAGAGGCCACTCTCTCCATCCTCACCACCTTGCAACATTCATTCATGCAAGAACCAATTATATTCATTGATTTAAATGATAGAAGACAATTACCCATCACCATCATCTTTGGAAAATAAAGCAAGAAAGCAACTTTTAATTATCAAATGACACCATGATAAAATTATTCTTTTCCGCTCCCTCCATGATTTTTTAAAAGACAATCTCTCCATCCTGGCAGAAATGCAATGGCCATTCACTTAACAAAGAATTATCTTCATTGATTTAAAATCTAGTAAACAGTTAACCATCACCATCATATTTTCATCATCTTGTTAGCCTCATGACGTAGTGATGAGATTATTCTAAGAGAAAAAATGGATTATTCTAAAAATCTAGCTGCTTACTATCAATTTCCTTAAAGAAAAGCACCTGCTCCCTCCATGTTTCTTCAGAAAAGATAGCCACTCTCTCCATCATAACACAATAACGACATTATTCTAAAAGCACAACTGCCAACTTCACTTGACTTTCCTAGAAAAAGCACCTGCTCCCTCCATGTCCTTTTTAAGGAAAAAGCAACCACTTTATCCATCCTCGCCACTTTGCACCAGTCAATAACTCTGCAAATAAGTATCTCCATTGATTTAAAATATTCTCACACTTACTTCACATTGAATTGTCTTATGTTTGTCACTTTCCTTAACATCCTTCAACTTCATAGATGCTCTATTTTGTGGCAACAAATTTTTTGTTGTTTTCATTTTTCCTTCAAGTTTCTTTCGTAACTAGTTTATATGTGTGATTCCTTATTTCTAACTTGTTGAAAACGTGATCGCATAGGTTTCATTATTTTAAAAATGTTTCCATTAAACTTATTATTGTTTCTATGTTTTCACGTGTTCAACAATTTTTTTACAATTTTTTTTCACTTTATTCGATGGATTTCATGTCACTGATTTGTTAATGATAATCGCATCGAGAAAAAAATAATCTAATCATTTTGGAATGCATGATACAAGGAATTGGAAATTGGAGTTCACGTGGTTCTTGATGTTATAAAAAAATTTCATCCGTTTCAGATAATGGGTTTTGGTCAAAAAAAAAATTATTATATTAAATTTTAGATGCAATTTTTATTAATCATATTAAATTTTAGATGCCATTTTAATTATATATGTTTTAGGTGTTTTGTTTTTTGTTGTTCAAATATGTGAAGAACATTAGAGGAAATTTTAACCTAAAAGTGCTTATGCAATTTTGATGTAATTTCCATTTCATAAGATGTAAACAAATCAAAATCCTTTAAAATTAAAAAGAAGTATATGTAAATATTTTTGAGGAAAAAGAAAAACTATTTTTTTTTTAATTGTATTTTTGCCTTGTCTCCTTATAGGTTTACTCAAATTTCAAGTGTAGAAACTCATTGGATGTGGAATTAAATTCCTCATCCAACAAACACCAATTGTGCATACTTTTGAGAAGACCCACATTGATAAAAATTGAAGATACATTAAACAAATGTGTTGAAAACGCTTGCTTAATGTATCTTCATTTTTTATCAATGTGGGTTTTCTCAAAAGTATCATAATGAGTACTCGTTGGATGTAATATTTAATTAGGCATAGATTGAGTGTCTATACTTGAAACTTGAATAAAATTATAAGGAGATAAGCCAAAAATACAATTTAAAAAATTAGTTTCTTCTTTCCTCTCCCAAATTCATAACTCTTATTTATTATTTTAACTATTATTTTATTATTTTTCCTTAGGAGGTTAGTTTTAGGATGAAATTTCCTCTAATGAGAAATATAGAGAGGGGTATGTTTCTAAAGCTACCTTTATTTCCGTATATACCTTTCTGACCTCTATGTAAATTTATAAATTCAATTTTAATTTTATATATTAAGTCAAGGAATGTAATATTTTTCTATTTTAAAGAATGTAACAAGTTTCGAACAGGACCAACTTATAAATCAGCTTTATCATGTATGTTTCCACCTCCAAGTCAATGTACTTAAAATATTAAGTTGAGATTTCCCACATAGGTAGGTCTGTTTTTGCAATCCGAGACAATGCTTTGGCTTTAAGTGCTTCACTCCCACTGTACATTCAAATCATGTCTTTATGATTTCATTGGACTATTTCATTCTCTTCCCATTATTCTCTTGCCCTTTTGTTCTCTTCTTCTCTCTACTCTCACAGACGATGTAGTTTTCTTTTAACTCATTTCAACAGTTGCAGTGTATGTCAAATCTAGTGTAGGGAATTCCTTCCATTTCTGTCAAATCTCGTTGGATTCTTGTATGTGATGAATAAGAACCTCCATGAGCTTCAATTACAACTCATTTCCTCTAAGGTCTAGTCCATTCATTTCAGCTTTATTATTTCGTTTTCCTTTTGCATGTGTCAAGTCTGTCATGTCCTATTTATGTGATAAGGGATAGTTTCTATGTATTTCAAATGTCATGCATGGCATTTCTTTCATTTATCTCAAAATTATTCAAGTGATCAATTCCATTCTTTTATAGTTGTGATGGACAGTAATAGTAACCTTTTTTTTCATCTCGGCACTATAATGAGGGAAACAAAATTTTGGAAACCTAGGCTTCTGTATTTTTTGAATGAAACCACAACAAGAATATGGTATTTTCTCTTAATTTTATAAGTATTTTATGTTGATTTCTTTTTTCCTTGTATTGATCAATCCAATCCAATAGTTCACATAATTCCGTCCGTCCATTCTATGTTTATTAAAGCTAAGGCACGAGAGGAGAAAGTGGGAAACTATTAATCACTTGAACCGAAAATTCATACATATATCTCAAATCATACTCTATTTCAATATTTTCCTCATGTATCTAGGATCATATTGGTTCGTGTTTATGTGTGGTTGAGTTAATATCTATGTTCTATAGAGACTCAATGAAATTGGGTCATTCATTGTACCAAACAACATCAAAGTAGGTTGGCCTACTCAATGACTATTTCTCTTTAATCACTGTATTTAATTATTACATCCTCCTCCATTTATTCTTCATAGAAGCCATAGATGTTTTCATCATTGAGATATATATATATATATATATATATATATATATATATATATATTATATATCAAATATAAATATAGTACATCACATTAGTTCCATTTTGCCGATTCCATTGAGATTAGGTTTGATTCTGTTAGGCTAGAGTAGAGTAGAGTAGGCTACGCTAGGCTAGGCTAGAGTAGAGTAGAGTAGGCTAGGCTAGGCTGGGCTAGGATACAGTAGAGTAGGCTAGGGAAAGATCAGATAGGCTAGGCTAGAGTAGGCTAGAGTAGAGTAAAGTAAAGTAGGCTAGGCTAGGCTAGCATAGGGTAGGGTAGGATAGGCTAGAGTAGAGTAGAGTAGAGTAGGCTAGAGTAGAGTAGAGTAGAGTAGAGTAGGCCAGGTTAGGCTAGGCTAGGCTAAGATCAAATACGCTAGAGTAGGCTAGGCTAGGCTAAGATCAGATAGACTAGAGTAGGCTATGTTAGGCTAGAGTAGGCTAGGGTAGGGTAGGGTAGAGTAGTGTAGGCTAGGCTAGGCTAGAGTAGAGTAAAGTAGAGTAGAGTAGGCTAGAGTAGAGTAGAGTAGAGTAGAGTAGGCTAGGCTAGGCTAGAGTAGAGTAGAGTACATTAGAGTGGAGTAGAGTAGGTTAGGCTACCATAGGATAGAGTAGAGTAGGCTAGGCTAGAGTACGCAAGAATAGAGTAGAGTAGAGTAGAGTAGAGTAGAGTAGAGTAGAGTAGAGAGTAGGCTAGGCTAGGCTAGCCTAAGATTTAGACTATGTTAGGCTAGGTTAGAGTAGGCTTGAGTAGGATAGAGTAGAGTAGAGTAGAGTAGAGTAGAGTAGAGTAGAGTAGAGTAGAGTAGGCTAGGCTAGGCTAGAGTAGAGTACAGTAGTGTAGGCTAGAGCAAAGTAGAATAGAGTAGAGTAGAGTAGAGTAGGCTAGGCTAGAGTAGAGTAGAGTAGAGTAGAGTAGGCTAGGCTAGGCTAGAGTAGAGTAGGCTAGGTTAGGCTAGGCTAGGTGAGGATCAGATAGGCTGAGCTAGAGTAGTCTATAGTAGAGTATAGTAGGCTAGGCTAGGATAAGATTTAGGCTACAATAGGCTAGGGTAAGATCTAGGCTAGGCTAAGATCTAAGCTCGGCTAGGATAGGATAGGATAGACTAGGCTACGATAGACTAGGTTAGGCTAGGTTAGGCTAGCCTAGACTAGCTTAGGCTAGGCTAGGGTAGACTAGCCCAGCTTAGATTAGGCTAGAATAAGCTAGGCTATGCTAGAGTAGTCTAGAGTAGGCTACTCTAGGCTAGGCTACAATAGGGCAAACTAAGCTAGGCTAGAGTAGAGTAGACCAGGCTAGGCTAGGCTAGGCAAAGATCTAGTGTAGAGTAGGCCAATAGGCTAGGCTAGAGTAGAGTAGACTAGTAGGCTAGGCTAGAGTAGGTTAGGCTAGGCTAGAGTAGGTTAGAGTAGAGTAGGCTAGGATAAACTAGGTTAGGCTATCCTAAACTAGCTTAGGCTAGGCTAGGATAGAGTAGACTAGCCCATCCTAGGTTAGGCTAGAGTAGGCCAGGCTATGCTAGAGTAGGTTAGAGTAGGCTATGCTAGGCTAGGCTATAGTAGAGTAGACTAGGTTAGGCTAGAGTAGGTTAGGATAGAGTAGGCTAGGCTTGGCTAGAGAAGGCTAGGGTAGGCTAGGCTACGCTAGTTTTGGCATGGCTAGACTATAGTAGGTTACACTAGGTTAGGAATGTGAATGCTAGGCTAGGAGAGAGTAGCTAGGCTAGGCTAAGCTAGGCTAGATTAGGCTAGGTCAGGAAAGGGTAAGATAGGTTAGGATATAGTAGTCTAGGATAGGTTAGGGTACAATAGGATAAGATAGTCTAGCGTAGGCTAGGCCAGGCTAGTGTAGAGAGGGCTATAGTAGAATAGCCTAATCTATGCTAGAATAGACTATCCTACATAAGTTTGTGCTTGGCTACAATATAATAGTCTAGGCTATGCAAGGCTTGGCAATGCTAGGATACACTAGTCTAGAGTAGGATAATCTCGGCTACAGTACGATAAGGAAACTAGGCTAGGCTAAGCTAAGCTAAAGTACAATAGGGTAGGATAGACTAGAGTGGGCTAGGCTAAGCAAGAGTAGGCTAGGTTAAGCAAGAGTATGCTAGGCTAGGCTAGAGTAGGCTACAATATAGTAGGCTAGGTTAGAGTAGACTAAGGTAGCGTAGGTTAGGTTGGGCTAGGTTAGGTTAGGCTGGGCTAGGTTAAGTTAGGTTAGGTTAGGTTAGGTTAGGTTAGGGTATGCTAGGCTAGAGTAGGCGTAGTTATGCTAGAGTAGTCTAGGCTAGCATAGGATAGGCTAGGCTATGCTAGGCTAAGCTATACTAGAGTAGCATAGTCTAGGCTATGATAGGCTAGGCTAGGATAGGGTGGCCTATAGAATGCTAGGGTAAGCTATGATATAGTAGACTACTCTACTCTATCCTAGCCTACTCTACTCTAGCCTAGTCTAGCCTAGCCTAGCCTACTCTACTCTAGCTTACTCTAGCCTAGCCTACTAGTCTACTCTACTCTAGCCTAGCCTATCTTAGCCTAGCCTAGCCTAGATCTTAGCCTAGCCTAGAGCAGCCTACTCTAGACTACTCTAGCATAGCCTGGCCTATTCTAGCCTAACCTAAGCTGGGCTAGTCTACCCTAGCCTAGCTTAAGCTAGTCTAGGCTAGTCTAACCTAAGCTAGTATAGGCTAGCCTAACCTAGCCTAGCCTTGTCTATCGTAGCCTAGTCTATCCTATCCTAGCCTAGCCTAGCCTACTGTAGCCTAGATCTTAGCCTAGCCTAGCCTAGCCTACTCTACTCTAGACTACTCTAGCCTAGCCTATCTGATCCTTGTCTAGCCTAGCCTAGTCTATCCTAATCTACTCTAGCCTAGCCTAGCCTACTCTACTCAACTCTACTCTACTCTACTCTAGCGTAGCATACTCTACTCTACTCTACTCTACTCTACTCTAGCCTAGCCTAGCTTAGCTACTCTACTCTACTCTACTCTATTCTATTCTACTTAAGCCTACTCTAGCCTAGCCTAGCCTAGCCTACTCTACTCTTCTCTACTCTTGCCTACTCTACTCTACTTTACTATAGACTACTCTATTGTACTCTACTCTAGGCTACTCTAATGTACTCTACTCTAGCCTAGTCTACTCTACTCTACTCTACTCTACTCTACTCTACCCTACCCTACCCTACCCTACCCTACTCTACTCTACTCTACTCTACTCTACTCTAACCTACCCTACCCTACCCTACTCTACTCTACTCTACTCTACTCTACTCTAGTCTAACCTACCCTACCCTACTCTACTCTACTCTACTCTACTCTAGCCTAGCCTAGCCTACTCTACTGTAGCCTAGCATAGCCTAGCCTACTCTAGCCTATCTGATCTTAGCCTAGCCTAGCCTAGCCTACTCTAGCCTAACATGGCCTACTCTAGCTTATCTGATCTTAGCCTAGCCTAGCCTACTACTCAACTCTACCCTACCCTAGCCTGGCCTACTCTACTCTACTCTAGCATAACCTACTCTACTCTACACTACTCTAGTCTATCCTACTCTACTCTACGGTAGCCTAGCCTAGCCTACCTTAGATCTTAGGCGAGCCTAGCCTAGCCTACTTTACTTTACTATACTCTAGCCTACTCTAGCCTAGCCTATCTTATCTTTCCCTAGCCTACTCTACTCTACCCTAGCCTAGCCTAGGCTAGCCTACTCTACTCTACTCTAGCCTAGCCTAGCCTACTCTTCTCTACTCTACTCTACACTAGCCTAGCCTAGCCTACTCTACTCTACTCTACTCCACTCTAGCCTAGCCTAGCATACTCTAGTCTACTCTATTGTACTCTACCCATTTGTTTTAAATCTTCACAAAGACATTGCAATGCTTTATGCATAGATTGATATCAACGTGATGTGCACAAAGATGTGAAGGCGAACAATATGTTGATGGATGTGGAGCTCAATGGCCGACGTGGGGAATTCAACCTCACTAGCCTATACAAGCACATGAAAAATCCTCAGATAGAAAAGCTCATCAACACTTCAAGGCACCTTACTTCTAAGCTTAGCGCTTCAGAAAGGAAACCATGAACTCCGATGTGTACAACTATGCTGCTCCGCTTCTGGAAGGAGGCCCGTTGAGCCCAATTGGTGTTCAAAAGAGCGTGATTTTGTAGAAATGGGTATAGGGATTTGGATCAGAGGCTTCGTGGTGAATATGTGGTCAAAGAGATGGAAATTGTGTTCAAGTTGGGGTAAGTTTGAAATAAGGCGACATATGGCCAAGGGCATTCTCTAAAAGAGTGATTTATTTGACATATGGCCAAGGGAATTCTCTAAGAAAAAAGAAGCTAGGAACCAAATTTCAATGACATGTTCATTAACATCTTCAAGGTCTTTCTATCTACGATGTTTGAGTTGCACATCATGATAGGAGGGCTTTTGGAATGGTTGCAGGGTGCTGAGCTGGCTGCTGCACTTCTTGGTTAAAACTTTAAATGAATGTGTTTTCTTTGTTAGGTTAAAATGAAATTTCTATAACTAAAACGAAAATCGTTTTGGACACTTCTATACATGAGAAAATACTCCATGAAATGGACACAAGATTTGAAGAAGAGGAAATTGTTCAACGCAATTTACACAAAGATTGTTCAATGCATTTCCTGCAACAAAGATTTTCACAAACAGGGATATCGTTCAACAATAACAGGTTTCTTTTCACAGTGATATTATTCAACAATAGAAAAAATTCTTTTTGCAGGGATATCATTCAACAATAACAAAATTATTTTCACAGGGATATCATTCAACAATAAAAATATTTGTATGGAAGTAAAGAATGTTAAACTAATTAAACCAATTGTTCGCGAGATAAAATAATCCTCACCAGAGCACAGTTGCAGTTGCAAAGCAATAATGCAAAGTCGTAGCCATGTTTGAAACCGAGACTGCAGGAAACATAAAGGTCGAAAGATCCAGTATACCATCGTCAAAATGGAATCATCGCCCCAAAATAATGGGTCCTCCAACAACACATCCTAAACAACAATTGAACAATCATCCACCAAATATAATTGGCAATCCAACAGAGTGTCTTCAAAATATAATTGAACGATCACTGTCCAGCCACGACACAGAGTGTTTGGAATACTCATGAAGGGATCAAATATCTAGCTTTTGGCCGGAATCGTCATGAAGGGATCAATTGTCTGGCTGATGGACCCTTTAAAAATAGAAAAATAATGGAACCGTCAAATCTTGAATCCTCGTGAAGGGATCAATTATCTAGTTGTGGGCCACTTTAACAAAAAGAAAAATAACGCAACAGTCAAATCTTGAAAGGTGTTGGCCCGCTTAAATATAGCAAAATAAGGGAATGGTTAAATATTGAAAAGAAAAAAGAAAAAACCTAAATGGTACAATTGGGAAAAAAGACGCTTTTCTTGAGAAAGTTAACCCAATAGAAAAAGAAATAAATTATCTCTTCCCTCCCATTATAATATAATATTTAATTATATAATTATAATAATTATATTTAAAATAATTTAATTAACTAACTATAATAATAATATTTAAAATATTTTTATATTATTATAATATTTAATTGTATTATTAAGATAAGTATAATTTAGATTAGTCGATATTTTGAAAGGAATTTATTTTTTGGGATTCCTATATTATATAGAATTTATAGTTTCAATTACGTGAGAAATATGTGAGAAAAATTGATAGTTAAATTTCATTTATTTATTTGAAAATTATTTTAATTTAGTTATAAATAATATTTAAAAGTAAATGAATAAATTATTTTTTAATTAAATATTTATTTATTTATTAATATTTTATAATTTTAAAATAATTTTATTAATGTAAATAATCTATTGATTTGAAAGATAAATATAATATTTTTATTTTCTAAATTACTCTAGAAAATATAATCGCATGGTTAAAAATACATATTTATTATAACTAATACTTATTGTTTAAATAAATAAATATATTGATTAGATTTTGAATTAATAAATTGTATGAATGAAGTATCAAAACATATCAAATATTATTTAAAATATATTTATAATTTAATATGGTATAAATGGAAGTATTACATTTATTCTGTACTTATTATTTAAAAAAAAAGAGTAAAATGTAGTAAATGTATAGAGATAGTTTAATTCCAAATAAGACTTCCATAAATGTTATGCAATGGTTAGGAACCATTACCATTAATAATTTTTATATGCTAGTGGTGGTGTATCATGGTATTGAAATTGCAACAGAAATAATGATAAATCATATAAAACATGGATAATCATTCTAATAAATTCAATATTTTTAGTTTTCCATTCTTGAAACAATTTTCACCATGAATGTAAATTTGACTTGATGAAGTTGTTTTAGTTGTAAGAGTAAATCTAGCTTCCAAAACCAAATTGTCTTAGTGCAACATTCGATGTATGCAAATTGTCACATACCCCCTTGGCATAATACTAACAACTACCTACTATGCTCCACTGGATCCTCGATGTGGACTTTTAGGTTTAATTAATGGACTTAGTTACTACACTCCCAAATCAACCCTTCAACATTTCCTATGCATACATTACAACTCTGAGAAAAGAATCAATCATGGGCATTTAGCAAGATAAGATTATGCATTCGAGTTTCATTCCTTTGATGACTCCACACAAGCATTAATGGAAACGTTGTCATAGATACACTATAGCTAGCATTTCCATATATCATGATCATAGTCCTAACTTCATAGTTGAAAGTATTACTGAGATATATCTTGTGCAATATGAATCATAGTGACTAAATAGCTAAAACATGCCTCAATGTATGCAATTCACCCCATGATGCATAATGCGTAGCATAGATAACTTGAACCATGGGCTATACAATTTCAAACCCTAAAAAACATAATTATTCATCATACATACTTGTCTCATGCATAAATATTCATCATCTTAAAAGACGATATCGCACATATGTTTAAATATATGACAACATAAAGAGTAATGAGACACATATAGAACATCCCAAGCAATTGAAGCAAGCTAGATCAGCTGAAGAAAGTCACTTGGAAACCGAGCACCACCACCCAACCTAAAACTGACTTCCTCGAGTTCAACCCTGAGCCAAGAGTTCTTGCCATGGATCAACTGGATCTTGTTGGTCTCTTCAATGGGTATTTAATACCCTCTTTCATTATATGGTTTCCATTAGCAGCATCCTGCTTTTATGGATCTTTTTTATCCATTTCCTAGCCTTTTCCCAAAAACATTCACCTTTCTCTCCCGCAAGGATTTTCCTCGTAAGAGCTTGCCTTTCTCTCCCATAATGATTTTATGTTTTTTTGCATCTCTGTAGCTAAGTAACTTAGTGGATATTTATCTCCAAATCCATTAAGATTATCTAGAATTGGATCTAGAAGTATTATCATGAAAGAATTATCCATTCCCATTGACCAATGTGATTTCATTTGGCAAGAACCTCATCTCTTGGTGTCTTGTTTTCCAAGAATTTTACATTATCTTTATTTATTTAACAATAATGTATTTACTTTCATTGTTACACCTTGGACCTAGATTTTCTTAGCTTAGGTTAATAGAGTTTTATGTACAATGGAGGGGTGTTACATACTCCCCCCTTACATTTACATCATCCTTGGTGTATTACTGCATCTTGCAAATTATTTCCTCATTCACAGGTAGCTTTTTCTACATTTACAGGTTCCCATGGGCTTTCCATCTGAATTAGATCTTTTGATACATCAGTTACAAATGAGTTCTACCAACAATCTCATTCCATTGCTCCCTGCACATTTCTTTCAAAAAAATTGTGGGAAATTTTTAGATGTAGAAACTCAATTTTGTTTACCACAGTTAATGTAATAGTACTACTACATGAGTAATTATAGGTTAATGTTTTCTGCCCTTTAACCATGATTCCTCATTTCCATTTTATTTAAATAATAGGAAGAAATGCATGTTCATCTAATGCATTTGTGTTCTTGCCGAACACATGCTTCGTGCAGTTTCCCTACATTATTCATAACAAGTCAAGCTAACACATTTGACCAATCCACATGTATAAAATATCATATCAGGTTAGCTCAACATAACCAACAAAATAATAACCGATATGTAACCATCCATCATAGATCACATAGATCAAAAGAATGAATTTCATGCATACAAAACTGAAACGAAACATTGATACTTATCCTTGAATCACTCCTTAGCTTCTACCTTTCTCTTTTACCTAATCCCTAAAACCTAAACCCTAATTAATTTATAACATTTTAAAGAGTGTTTGGTAAATCTTATTTAAGTGAATATTAAAAAAATTTATGAAAGTTTTATAAACCCTAAACCCTAAATGCTAAAGCCTAAGAATTTTATAAAGTTTTAAAAACTATTTGTAACTTGGTTTAAGTGCTTATTAAAATAATTTACTAAAATGTTATAAACCCTAAATCAAAAACCTTGAACCCCAAACCCTAATCCCTAAACCATAATCCGTGATAATTTTATGAGTATCTATAATAAGGGAAGACCACGCATGGGTATGTGAGTGTAGGAGGGAGAAAATTGTGGTACATGAGATACCCTAGCCTTTGCTTTTCCACCCTTCTTCATAAACCTTTTTCCTTTTATTTATTTTTCTTCATAACTCCTCAAGAATCCACGGGATGAATGCATTATGTGTAATATGTAATAGCAGATACCCCCTTAAGGTGGGGTGGTTAATCCCTACACCCTAAACCGTAAACCGTAAACCCTTAACCCTAAACCCTAACCCTAAACACTAAACCCTAAGAATTTTATAACATTTTAAAAAGTGTTCTATAACTTTTATTTAAGTGTTTATTAAAATAATTACTAAGGTGTTATAAACTTGAAACCATGAAACATAAACCCCAAACCCTAAACCCTAGACCCAAAACTCCAAATTTTAAACACTAAACCCTAAACCCTAAGAATTTTATAACAATTTTAAAAAAATTTTGTAACTTTTATTTAAGTGTTTACTGAAAAAACTTACTAAAGTGTTATAAACCCTAAACCTTAAAATCTAAACCATAAACCGCTAACCCTAAACCCTAAACTATAAATCCTAAACCCTTAGTATTTTATAACATTTTAAAAAGTGTTTTGTAACTTTTATTTAAATGTTTATTAAAAGAATTTACTAAAGTGTTATAATCCCTAAACCCTAAACCCTAGACTTAAAACCCTAAACCCTGAACCTTAAAACCCGAAGCCTAAACCTTTAACATTTTATAGCATTTTAAAAACCGTTTTGTAACTTTTATTTAATTTTTTATTAAAAGAATTTACTAATGTGTTATAAACCATAAATCATAAACCCTAAACCCTATAGCCTAAACCCTATACCCTAATCATTTTATAACATTTTAAAAAGTGTTTTGTAACTTTTATTTAAGTGTTTATTAAAAGCATTTACTAAACTGTTATAAACCTTAAAACCTAAAACTTAAACCCTAAATCCTAAACCACAAAACCCTAAACCCCAAACCTTAAGTCCTACACCCTAAACCCCAAACCCTAAACCCTAAACCATAAATGCTAAGCATTTTATAACATTTTAAAAAGCATTTTGTAAATTTTATTTAAGTGTTTATTAAAAGCTTTTACGAAAGTGTTATAAACCCTATGTTCAAGACACTAAACCATAAGCCTGAAACAATAAACCTCAAAACCTTAACTCTAAACCATAAACACTAAGAATTTTTTATAACATTTTAAAATGCAGTTCGTAGCTTTTATTTAAGTGTTTATTAAAAGCATTTACTTAAGTGTTATAAACCCTAAACCCTAAACCTGAAATCCTAAGCTTTTTATAACATTTTAAAAACCATTTTGTAACATTTATTTAAGTTTTTATTAAAAGCATTTACTAAAGTGTTATAAACCCTAAAACCTAAACCCTAAACCCTAAACCTAAAAGCCAAAATCAAAACCCAAAACCCTAAACCCTAAGAATTCTATAACAATTTAAAAAACATTTTGGAACTTTTATTTAAGTCTTTATTAAAAGCAATTTTTAAGGTCTTATAAATCCTAAACCCTAAATCACAAAGGCCAAACCATAAACACTAAACCATAAGCAGTTTATATCACTTTAAAAAGAATTTTGTAACTTTTATTTAAGCCTTGATTAAAACCATCTACTAATGTCTTATAAACCATCAACCCTAAATTCTAAACCACCCTAAACCCTAAACCCCAAACCCCAAACCCTAAATTCTAAACCCTAAACCCTTATCATTTTATAACATTTTAAAAATCATTTTGTAACTTTTATTACAATGTTTATTAAAATAATTTACTAAAGAGTTATAAACTCTAAACACTAAACCCTAAACTCTAAAGCCCAAACCTAAAACCCTAAACCTTAAATATTAAACTCTAAGCATTTATAACGTTTTAATAAATGTTTTGTAACATTTATTTAGGTGTTTATTAAAATCATTTACTGAACCCTTATAGACCCTAAACCTTAAACCCTAAACCCAAACCCTAAACCCTAAGAATTTTATAACATTTAAAAAGAATTTTTTAACTTTTATTTAAGTTTTTATTAAAATAATTTACTAAATAATTATAAACACTAAATCCTAAAACATGAAACCTAAACTCTAAACCCCAAACCCCAAACCCTAAATACTAAGCATTTTATAACATTTTAAAAAGAGTTTTGTAACTTTCATTTAAGTGTTTATTAAAAACATTTTCTAAAGTGTTATAAACCCTAAAACCTAAAACCTAAACCCTAAACCCTAAGTATTTTATAACCTTTTGAAAAGTGTTTTGTAACTTTATTTAACATTTTATTAGAATAATTCACTAAATTGTTACATACCATAAAACCTAAGCCCTGAATCGTAAACGTCAAACCCTAAACCTTAATCATTTTATAACATTTTAAAAATCATTATTTAGCTTTTATTTAAGTGTTTATTAAAATAATTTACTAAATTGTTATAAAACCTAAACCCTAAGCCCCAAACACTACACCCGAAGCCCTAAAACCTAAACCCTATGTATTTTATAACATTTAAAAAAGTGTTTTCTAAATTTAATTTAGGTGTTTATTAAAAGCATTTACTAAGGTGTTATAAACCCTAAAAACTAAACCCTAAGCATTTTACAACATTTTAAAAAGTGTTTTCTATCTTTTATTTAAGTGTTTATTACAACATTTTAAAAAGTGTTTTATAACTTTTATTTAAGTGTTTATTAAAATCATTTACTAAAGTGTTATAAACCTTAAACCTTAAGGCCAAAACCCTGAACCCTAAACCCCCACCCTAAAACCTAAACCCTAATCATTTTATAACATTTTAAAAGTCATTTTAAACTTTTATTTAAGTGTTTATTAAAATAATTTACTAAAGTGTTATAAATCCTGAACCCAAAACCATAAACCATAAACGCTAATTATCTTTTAATATTTTCAAAAGAGTTTTCCTAAACCATAAACCGTAAAACCTAAACACTAAACCGAAACCCTCAATCCCAAACCGTAAACCCCAAACTGTAAGCCCCAAACCCCAAACCCTATATCATAATGCTTAAAGCCTAAACGATAAACCCTAAAATCATTTACTAATGTATTATAAACCCTAAACCCTAAGCCTTAAAACCCAAACCCTAAAACCTAAGGATAAAATTCAACCGATGTTAATTGTGAATGTTGTGTGATAATTAAATTAAAGCATAATATAACATTAACTATTAATTTCAATTCATATAATAAATGAATGAATGTCATATTGAAAAAAATTTTGTTGAACATGCTAATGGATTTACCATGGTTGATACAAGGAATAGTGAGATTCCATGTGATTTTGGAAGCTCATATGGTGGCTTCTACCGTCCCCCCCATCACTCTTAATTCCGAAATACCTAATTTGTCTATTATAAATCATTGATTTACCATGATTGATACAAGGAATATTGATATTCCATGTGATTTTGGAAGCTCATATGGTGGCTTTAACCATCCCCCCCATCACTCTTAATCCCCAAATACCTAATTTGTCTATTATAAATTAAAATGTAGGTGAAATCCTTAGAAATACATCACAAAATTTTAGATAACAAGGGTAGAGTTATTATTACAACATAAATGAAGATAAAATAGAATGCATGATACATTCTATTTTATACAACATGTCTTTCTAGTGCGCCTTAGAAAATACAATATAGGTCCTTCTAAATCCTAGCTAGAGCATTTTCCATCTACAATTTTGGCTCAACAAGATTGTAGGCTATCAAGGCATCTCACCAAGCTAACCAAGTTGTCTTAGATGCACCAAAGGTTACACTACAAGCTATAATCACACCAACAATCTAACAATTGAAATCTTTTCTCTCATAAAAAAGCCCTCAACGAGATTTATATAAACTTGCATGACGCAAGCTCCATTAGCATTAAGTGCTCGAGTTATTTTCTAAGGTTTCATCTCACAATCCTTAGGTCATGCAACATGTTAATGCTTGTGTTGAGATACTTCTCTTAATTTATCTCACAAAAACCATATTTCACAATAATCCGCACAATATTCAACCCTCGCATTACAAAAAAGGGGGCTACAATATGATTACATAGAGAAGATACTAATGATCTATTGACTAGGTTGTGAGAATGAGGACACTCTCCCCGTTTTATAAGACAAGCCAGTTAGGAATATAATATAAAATGGATCAAGTGCGCAACAACCTAATATAAGTTATTACAGTATATCCACATCAGAGTAGTTTAGTGAAGATGTACAAGTGTCATGTGGTTGTTGTCAGTCACCTCCAATGTTGCTGGTCTTTAAGCTAAGGATCCACATTTCAAGCACTCATTGTGACATGGTTTTTTGTGCTCTCTAAAAGAGGGTCCCAGCTTTAATTCTCCTCAACATGTCCTCATTCAAAACAAAATCCATGTATTGCACTCTCCAAGAAAGAATCCCTCAATACAAACACTCAAAACATTAGATTACAACATGTGCTTGTACTGGTCTTAGGGAGGAGTGCTTTTACTCCTAGTGCATGTTATGATTATCCAGACTTATGCAGGAATGCAATAGAATAAAAATATAAACATAAACATAAATTTGAAGAGGAAATAAAACTTCATGTCATTAATATCAAAGAACTGAAATCTTCTTACATACAAAATGGAAATAAACTAGCTTGGGCAATGGTAGCTTATCTCTAAGAAGAGATCTGGTGGCTACATGTTGCACTTATGTCTCTAAAGGTCCAACAATCTATAATATATGTAAATAGTAACCATTTTAGGGTGGGTGGCGGCTACATGTTGCACTTATGTCTCTAAAGCTCCAACAATCTATAATATATGTACATAGTAACGATTTTAGGGTGGGTTACAACTATGGCTGCAAAAGTTCACAATATATATATGAGGTTTTATTAGGTGACATAAACATCAAAACTATGTCATATTATATTAACACTAAAATATAAAGCTAAATAATTTGTAGGGTGCGATATAGCTATGGCCTCAAAAAGTTCAACTACATTGTGAGACACATGTTTTAATGGGCATGACTAATTAAATTGTAACACATATTTTAGAGTAAGAGGCACACATTAATATCAATGTTAATAGTAATATTAACATTAATGATAATACTAATATTAATATATTAACAATAACATTACTATATATTATACGAGTATTAATATATTAACATTAGTATTATTAATATATATTATATTGATTAGTATAAAAAAAAATATATGTTGTTATTTATGTTACTTATATTAAGGCTTTAGCATAATAATATTAATAAATAATAAATAGTATTGATATTCATAAATTATGGTTTTATATATTAGCTAATAATAAAACTATTAATACTTCACGTGGCTTAATACATTAATAAATGATTAATTACTACCTATTATAATTGTTACAAAAATAATTATTATATGAAGTTATTTAGAATATCAACCTTATTATTAATAACATTAATGCTAATGTTTGTATTGTCAAATTATTATTATTATTATTATTATTAATGTCTAAAATGTAACTATTATGAAAATTATGTATGAATATTAACGATAATACATAAATGTTATTAATTAAGTTTTATTAATGTTAATATTATAGCTTAATTCTTATTAATATTATAAGTTTCTCTAATATTGTATAATTTTTTATATATTAATATATGTGTGATATTTGCATTTATAGATAATAATATATTAATAATAAACGTAATTTTATGGGGTATATTTATTAAACATATATTATTATGTTTATTTTGCTAATAATAGATTTATTGGGTGCAATTTCATATCTTAGTTAATATTATATGGTGAAACTATGTTTTAATATGTTAATATTTATTTAAGAATACATATTCTTAGTACTTATTATTTTAATTAATTGTTTTTCTTAATGTTTGTATTCTTAATATAAAATTTATTAATGTATTCTTAAAGAAATCAAACCTTCTTTATAAAAAAATCTTCAATCACTCGCAACAAAGAGTTGTTTACTTCCATCTTTATAAGATAAGTATGCACCCTCATTATTTTAAATTAAATATTAATTTAAAACTCAAACGTAAACTTGAAACTGATTTGGCTATTTTTAATTAAACCTTAATTTAAAACTCAAAACCTCAATTGGAAGCTTATTTGTGCACTATGTTAGTTATTCTTTAACAAGTGGATTGCATTACAATTCTATTACATTACAATTTTTCAAGAAGAGTTGTAGCGTACATTGGCTAAATTCTCATAGGAAACCTCACCTCAATCTAAAACTCAAAACCTAGATTTTAAACTCGCTCCTGCACTATGAGAGCAATTCTTTCACTATTGTTATGCATTGCAATTCTATTGCATTACAATTTTGCAGAAAAAGTTGCAGTGTACATTGGCTAAATTCTCATAACAAACATAAACAAGAACCATTTGGAAAAAACAAAAGACCATTGTTACATGTAGTTTTAAAATTTGTACTTGTAACTAAAAGTATATATTAATAATAGTATAAAATATATATTTTTAATATAAACTAAATTTTATAAAATCTGTATAGAGTTTGAAAAACACAACATTCACTGATATTTGCATATTCAATAAAAAAATGAACCGAGGTTAATTGTGAATGTTGTGTGATAATTAAATTAAAACATAATATAACCTTAACTATTCTCAGTCTACATATGTCTCCCTCCCCCCCTCCTCCTCCTCAATAACCTTGTCATCCTCCTCCCCCATCCCCTCCTCCCTCTGCCTCCACCTACCTACCGCCTGCTCCATCTCTTGCCTTTGCCTCCTCCCTCGCCTCCTCCCTGTCTCCAATGCCTCCACCTATGCCTCTCCCCCTACTTCCTACCCCTCCCTTCCCCTCTCCTCCCTCTACCCCTCCTCTCCTACCTCGTCTCCCCCTCCCTCCCCCACAACCTCTTACCCCTTCACCTCTTCCCACCTCCTCTCACCCTCCTCCTTACGTGCCTCCTCCACCTATTCCCCATTCAACTCTTACCCACCTCCTCTCTCCCTCCTTCTCCTCCTCATCACCTACCTCCCTCACCTATTCCCCCTCAAATCCCCCTCCTCCTCTGTCTCCTCCCAACTCCCCTTCCTCTACCTCTGTCTCTCCCCCCTCCTCCTTGCCCTCCCTCCCTCATTTCGTTATGCTCCTCCCCCTCCTCCTCCTCCACCTCCCCCCCTCTACCTCTTCTTCCTTGTCCTCCTCCTCATGCTCCCCCTTCTGCCTCTCTTGCCTACACCTTCACCCCCACTCCACCTCCTCGCCACCCACTCCTCCCTCGCCTCCCCCTACCCCTCTTCCTCCTCTTCTCCCCCCCCCCCACCTACCTCTACCTCTACCTCACCCGCTCTCCACCTCGACCTCATCCTCCTCCTCCTCCCTTCCCTCCTCCCTCCATCCCCCACCTCCACCTCCACCTCTCTCCTACCTCCTCCTCCTTCATCCCTCACTCCTTATCCTCCTCCCCCTCCCCCTCCTCGCCCACCTGCTCTCCCCCCCACCACCTCCTCCCCCTCTGCATCTTCCCCATCCCCTCCCTCTGCCCCCCCCTCCTCCCCTTCCTCCACCTCCTCCCCCTTCCCTTGCCTCCACCTCTGCTTCTCCCCATCATCCTTCCCCTCCCTCCCCTGCTGCCTCCCGTTCCTCCCCCTCCACCTCACTTTCTTCCCCCTCCTCGAATTTGCATCCCCCCTCCTCCTCCTCCTCCACAACCCGGTCCTCATCCTCGTCCTCCTCCACCTCCCTCGTTTTCCTCCTCCTTTCTCTTTCACATCCCTCCACCTCTCCTCCTACCTCAACCCCCTCCCTTCCGCTCTCGTCCCTCTCCACCTCCCCTCCTTCCTCGTCTCACCCCTGCCACCTCCTCCACCTTTACCTCTTCCCCATCCTCTCCCGCTGCGTCCCCCTTCTCCTCCTCCACCTCCTCCCTCACGTCCTCCTCCTCTTTACCCCCGCCTCCCATGCCGCCCTCGCCCTCACCTGCCCCCAACCAGCCTCCTCCTCCTCCTCCTCCCCCTCCCCAACCTCCTCTGCTTCCTTCTCAACCTCTACCGTTTCTATCCTCCTCCTTATCCTCCTAACAAAAACATAAAAGGAACAAATAATTACATATCATTTTATTCTCTTTATTTATAGTATTTTACAAGTTTTTATATTTCCTCCACCATCTCATACAATATTTACAAATTCTCATATTTCATTACAATGATAATTCACATATCAATACTAAATGTTAATCCAAAAAACGATCTACACACAAAAAAAAAGCAATATAAATAATCAATTATGCAAACAAAAATTTAAGTAATCAAATTTATATAAATAGTATCAAAAGTTTTTGAGTGATCACTAAGAGAACTCAATGCTTATTCGTAATCTCCAAAACTATCTAAAATCAATATAGAAATTATATAAAATATCTAAAATCAACATAGAAATTATATAAAATCTGTGAAAAATAAAATAAACCAAAAGCACAATTACCATAGACATAAATTCTGTAGAGCCCAAATATAATTAACATACAACCACAAAACTTTAGAAAACCTCCACTGGTCATAGAGGTAAGTACGATGGAACAATACAAGCCATCTTAAAACCTCCACTGGTCATAGAGGTAAGTATGATGGAACAATACAAGCCATCTTCTATATTTAATAATACTATTGTAATTTTTCATATACTATGGTTTGATGCGGTCTCAAATGCATTTGCAAATAGCTTTGGAGAAAATCATGTTAGGGTGGCTGCAACACAAATTACAAAAACAACAGCATTGTATTCTAGTTGGTCATTGTCTTCAATACCTTCGCTGTTAAGATGTACTTTTAATATAATAGTGCATTAAGACAATATACCTGTAGCACTCTTTTTGAACTAATTGATCACCACTATACGAGAAGAGAACATAACAAACATAACAGTGTTTTGAAATGGTAAACATTCAGTTTTTGTTGTTATTTGTGTTTATGTGTTAGAAGAAAATTTAATTTCCTAGTGATGGGTGAGGACTAACTGTGATTGGGTGTGAGGAGAGAAGAATATTAATAAGAAATTGCTCAGAATTTCAAATGTGTGAAAAAAGTATACATAAAAATAAACAAGACTTCGAAAAAAGTGCTCATCATTTCAAATGTGCTAGAAAAATTATCCATAAATGCTATCCATAGTTGCAAAAAGAATTATCCATAAACACTATCCATCACAAAAAGGAATTATGGGGGAGAAGATGCCCTCCCTTGGTAGAGAATCGTGCTTCATCTTCCTCCGATGAGACATTAAAGGTCCTTCTCACATATCTAATCGTGTACAATGAGATTTATGTATATTTGCAGGGCTACATTGTACAACAATATTTAACTTCAAGTATTATGGACAGATTTAGTCAAAGTTAAGTGAGTTTATTTGTAAAAAAGATTTATACACTCACGTTGTAGACAAGATTTGAGATGTCTGATTTAATATATTACAACACTAATATGAAAGGGAGCTTAATAATATCGCATATTTTGTAATTAGCTTTTAAATTTATAAAACTAATTTTAATAAACAAGAACTTTTAACTTTATAAAACTAATTGTAATTAAGTTGCATGGAAGAGGAGATTTAAATTAGGAATAAAGGTAAGCTTTATCTTTCAAAAAAATGCAGGCGAGCTAAATTAATGGAAAAATTTGTGTCGCCAATCAATCAACTAATTAAATAGCCTGGTTAAGTTGATGGAAATAAAAACAGCTTTTAATTCCACAAGATTCCACAAGCAAAGATCAATCGATTATGGATGATGGATTGAGTAAAGTAGTATGAAACCAATAAAAAGGTAATTGAACATGGATAGAGAACAATAAAGGATCGGTCGGTTATGGTGATGGATAGATTAAACTAGCATGAAACCAATAAATAGTTAATTCAACATGGATAGAGAACAATAAATGAGTTAATTAGATAAAGATACGATAATCACTTAAAAATTTGATTAAATAAAGACATATTGGTCAAGTTTTTGGGAAGTAGTTCAATTATTAAAAGTGATTTTGGAATCCATTATTCATAAATTATTAAATTTAGTAGACATGGAAGATTCATGGCCATTCAAAGAGCTATTTTTGGGAAACTTTTGAATGAGAATGGAAGGTATTACATACTTGTAGCTCAAAGTTGTTGTGAAGGATGTTGAGGGGTTTGCATCATATTGAAGTCTAGTCTCTCCTCTCTTTCATTGAGCTCATCATCAACGTTACCATTCCGTGCAACATAGGATGACATGAACACCAAATGCAGTTACACTGCAACATTTGCAATCAAATTGGTAAAAAGGAATCATAACATGGTAAAACTTAAAATCATACTATATAAATGTAATTAGATAACATCCATGCATACAGTTATTTATCTCCATAAACTCAAAAGTTGTATATTCTCACACGCAGACCTCGCAGAGAGACTCAAACTACAAACTTACTCACTTAAACTCAAACCAACCACATCCAAATATACACGTGCCAATATGAAATATATAAAAAAAAACAAAATGCAACAAAATAATAAGAATTGAAATATATATATTTATATAGCGATTTCTCGACTTTCTTGAACAGTTATATGTACTTCCCACACCCTTTGAAGATTTCATCGAATCCCAATTTTCATGATTTCTATCGCGCCATTATGAGAGCGTGATAATTTTTTATTTGAATATAACAAATTTCAGCATCGTGGTTGTGTTCTACACGCGGCCATACATACCGGAGTGTAGTACGTTGCTTTTGTCAGATAATATAACGAATGGGAACAGTCCCAGTCATTGTCAAACCGGAATATGCGGCTTTCTTGTCAGAGTTTATAACAAACTACACGCGCCCACTACTCGGCATAAATTCGTTTGAAAGGTCAATGAACACTACGCATAAATTATAACAAACTTGAGCTATAACGAACTCGAACGCACATATGCCCGTTTTTTGTCAGAGTTTATAACAAACTACACGCGCCCACTACTTGGCATAAATTCGTTTGAAGGTTCGATGAATACTAATTGGCATAAATTCCTTTGAATGTTGGATGAACTCCAAGCACCCACTACTCGCGTTACGTGTCTCACACACACCAACTAATTACGCATCTGCATTTAATCCTTTGACTTGTTATAATATAATGGAGAAAGAATGTGCTATAACAAATCTTCTGAAATACTTGTAAGGCTTCTCGTGTGATATAAATCCTTTGACTTGTTACAACTATGCATGCGCACATTAAATTCTGGCATGTCATTCGTCTTTCTGAGGTGACAAGCTTCCCAATGAGACAATCGTCCGGCACGGTTGCTTAATATTTCAAATTTATTGTTTTTTTAGTTTTCTAATAGGAATACGAGTCGGCAGGGCTTTCTAACGAGGTTAAGCAATACAGACTATGAGTCTGATTATCGTTAAGCAATACAGACTATGAGTATGATTATCGTCCGGTACGGTTGCTTAATATTTCAATTTTTTTTTGTTTTTATCGCTAAGCAATACAGACTATGAGTCTGATTATCGTCCGGTACGGTTGCTTAATATTTCAATTTTTTTTTTGTTTTCTTTTACGAATACGAGTCCGCAAGGCTTTCTAACGAAGTTAAGCAATAAAGAATATGAGTTTGATGGGTGGAAAGATAATGTTTCAAATGAATTTTTATTATTTATGGGTTTTCTCATATCATGTTTGCTTAATGTTTTTGTTGGGACTATTTTTGGAATTCTTTTATGAGACACTCACTATACCAGCCTTCTAAGGTCAGGGGTAGATATTCAAATTTGGAAATTATTTCCTTATGTTTTATAATTGCAGCAAATATTAATTACATTCTTCAAAGCTTAGAAAAACAAAAAGACAACAACTATATTTAGAAAAAAGAAAATAATTTACATTATTGATTATATATATATGAGCTATAAACCCAATCCACTTCTTGAATTTAAGAAATATTAATTAGATTGTTGAAACACAAAAACTTAACACCTAAATTTAGAAAGGATAATGCTAATTGCATTATGGAATGCTTCAAAAATAAAAATAAAAAAGAGTTAAATTTTAAAAAGCAAAAATGATTGTGGAAAAAAGAACTTTAAAAAAGTGTTGGTAAAATTAGAAAACAAACTTGAATTGCTTTCATAAAAGTGCACAGAAAATGCACAAACTTAACACATAAATTTAAAAGGTGAATCTCTATATAAGTGGCCCAAACCATGGACATTCTCTAAAACATTATCTACACAACATCTCAATAAAGTCTCCAATAACAGGAATGAATTCACATAATTATGAATAAGCAAATAGAAATGAGCGTAATTATAATTAGTATTTTTTTGCTATATAGTAAAATTGTTAAGATAAAATTTAAAGATAGTTTGTTTAATAGCAAAAATCCCTATTAAAATGCATATGCATTAATAATATTATTCTTTAATAAATAAATAAAGTCATATAGATTAATATTCTTTTTAATTAATAATAAAAATAATTAATTTATATTTTATTCTAAATAATTTTAGATTAGAAAAATTTGAATTCTACATTATATAAATAAATTATTTATCTGAATGTATGGATAATCTTTTTTTTCCAATATTTTTAAGAGTTGCAAAACCTTAGACCTTTGAAAAAGGCTAGATACTAAATCTTCGAGTATGGTCCATTAGTTGTATGATTACAACAATGAGGGAAATCGTATGGAAGTATCCACTCCGTTTCCAATAATATTTTGATTTTAAAATACATATATTAATATATTTATCTTTGAAATCACTAATTATAATAAATTTTTCATTAGATATTCCTATTCATTGCACTATATATTAACTCCAATAATTATTTCTCTTTCCTTTCACCACTGTGATCACTATAATATCCAATGCAATATGTGTCCCTTAAACAAAAGTCATTATGAATGCCAAAAAATTGAGATGTCCCATAACCCATATAACCCCTAATTTAGGGTGATCACTAATACTCTTAGAGAATTACAAAGCCTTCCACAATGCGACCTTTAACCACTATTACCATTAAAAAATGGCATTGATTACTTTATAATCCTTAACATACTAAGTCTAAAGTTAGGTAAACTATAGTGCACTATGATCTTTAACACAGTGAATTCTTGAAACTATGCCCCCTAGTACAGTGTCACGATAAAGACATTGTAACTCCTAAAAGTCATAGTACACACCAACTTTAATACTTAGCATATTATCTATAACTTATATATACTTAAAGTGGCTAAACATAGTGAAGATAAAGGTGAATCAAGTGTAGCTCATTCAAATTAAATTCCATGAAAAGGGAATATAAAAAATGTTGTATTATGCACATGATATTTTGACTATTGACATTGACCAAAAGAGCATTTTATGGGATTCAATATATGGTAATGATATTGATGAGTACTCATAATTATTCCATTATATGATATGATCATGGCCTATAATTTTTAGATCATTTGAGGCCTTAATGTTTGTGTGTCAAGCCCATTTCTATTATGCCTATGCTTTCACAACATTAATTTTATGTATCTCAGATTTTACAAAACAATATGATTTTTTCCACATTATCCCTCGATGCACTAAAATTAACAAAGTATAGATATCTTTTTCTAAATTTAATTATGCGTATTGCAATTTTGATTGGATTCTACAAAAATACCAAAATTGATGTCTTCCAAAAGGTACACATTATGATTATCATTACTTTTGACCTCTTTCCCAGAAGAAATCTGAATTGTCCTAGGAGGTAGTATGGCTAAGTTCTAATTGTTGTTTCACTGTATCTAGAATGACCTCCCAGATTCACTAAAGTAACTATGTTGAGGATTTTCCTTATATTATTTTTTAGCATTCAATTTTTAAATGTATGTCTCGATTTTCAATTGTAGAAAGTATTTTTGTCTTACATAAAAAGAGAATTAGAGAAGTGGAAGATATCAACTAAGAAAAATAGCTCGAGAGAGAAATTACCTCATTCAGAAGAGAATAAATCAAGAAATAGATTATAGAAGCAGTGTTATTATTATTATGATGAGGAGCTAATGAAGACATATATTGATATCCCTACTGTCATAAAAATGCTAAGGCTTACTTCTATAGCATCCTTCTCTAAATTTGGAGTAAACATATTTTGCTACATAATTCGTTAGAATTTATTAAATGATAGAAATGATTGTAGGAAGTGTAATCATTACTTGACGCAACAACATCCAAAAAAATCGATTAAATTGCAACATGCTAGCCATAGAAGTTATAGGTACTTTAGTTTTCCTAGCTCAAACAACATGGATCCAGTGAGAAAATTGTAGGCTAAGTTAAGTTATAAAAGATTCAGAAGATTTCTTAAAAATGATGGAATTGTAGCATTGAGAAAATTGGAGAAAATATTTAAGACTTGCAACTCTAGTAGTTGGCTGAAGGTGGCATGGACCGAACTGTTGATTTTATTTATGGAGTGATCTAGATGCTTATGTCTTGAAAGCGCAGAGACAATGTCTAAGAGTAGGAGTCATCCATGGATATGATTGTGTGATAAATCCAAATTCTGGAGGTTAACTCCTCTTCTCAAGTCCACAGGACTACTACTTGAATCATTGATGTAATTTCAAATCTATGTGTTTATTTATAATTGGAGTGAGGTAGGCCGTGATCACACTCTACTATTTGTTGGGATGAACAGTGTCTTCCAAAACCAACTTGATAGCGATAAATTTTTGGTGTAATGATTGTCCAACCCCTCATAGAGATGTCTTAAGTTACTTATTGCTTCCAAACTTTCATTAAGAAGCCGTCGAAAATATTATTTTTAAATTTCCATTAACAATTTTGTGTGCAACATTGTGATTTCCACAAGAAAACATCCAACCGAATGTGTAAGAGTTCACTTGAGTTAAAAGCTTCACTTCTTGGAGATAAGTATTCAATGTATTAATTTGAAACACATTTGAAATAGTTAGTCATATAATATTAGTACAAAACTAATAGATACTAATATAAAATATCTCATTAAATATTTATCTAATTTAATTTATAATTTAATATTATTGTATTTGTCTCCAAATATTCACTAAGAAGCAGCCAAAAATATTGTTTTCATATTTTGATTGACAATTATGCATTGTATTTGTGCACTATTATGAGTTCTAGGTAGAAAGGTTCAAACTTATATTAGTCAAGAATTGTCTTAGTTACAAACCAAATTCAAGTCATTTGTGCATATTTATCCTTCATAAACTTTTCAGGAAATACAATAAAAAATATTTTTCTTACAACATTGAGTAGAAAGCTTCAAGTGATAGAGCTAAGTATTTAATGTGCTAAGCTAAGATATCATTAACATTTGAATTAGTTATCCATATACATTTAGTGATAAAGATTACTGAGCAATGTAACAATATCGAATAGAAAAATTCCAAAGAAATATTATAGAATCTATAAATCAAAAATATATAAATAAGGAGTAGTCTAATTTATAGACAAAATAGTTTTTTTCATGACAATCTGGGGATACAATTTCAAGAAAGACAAATTCCAAGCAACACTATGATTTTTTGTTGTTTAAAATATATTTTTGATGCATAAATGAATTCAACCCCCTAAAAAAAACTTCAACCACTCAAAATTCTACAAATTAAACAACTTAAACTTAGGTTTTTAAAAATCTATGTTGGAATTTGGTATTAATTAACAAAATGATCGTGAAAAATTATATTTCACCCATAATTTAGACTACCCATAAAAGCAATAATTATATTAAACTGATATTTAATATAATATTTAAATATATATGCTTTAATAATATTATAATTTTAATCCAATGTCCTATAAGAACAACAAGTAGCTAATAAAGATATAAATTTGTATAATAATAATTATTTCTTTCTAACAATAGAAAAATCTAACATGATTAGCGACGATAATCATCTTTGGTCATTATCCACAAATGTAGTCTAACTCATTAGAATTATTCAAGGAAAACTACTCCATACAGAATGACCGATTAGTGGTCTACAAGGTGCTTGGGTCATTAATCTCCTTTCTATTTCCTTATGCCCTTGGAAGATGATATCTTAGCCAAGGAGTTATTTTAATAATATTAATTATTTTATATCCATAGCCTTAGAATAATAATTTTAATGCTTAAAACTATATTAATGATAATTTTACATGTATTATAATACATTAATAGGAGTAGTTAATTTAGTGAATATATATGTATTTTTTAGTTGATTTTTTAATACATTTTAGTGATTTTTTTATAATGTAAAAAATATGTATGCAATAAATTTCAATTCTAAGTGATTGTTATTTAGATAATAGAATTTTTTTGAGAGTGTTAATAGTATGGTTTATGTTTCCAGATAGGCTTTTATCTAATAAATAATTCCAATTTAAACCATATATCTACTATAATGAATAAGAACACAGTGAAATATAGGGATGCAAGCATAATTGAGAATATATTCAAAGTATCACCAAGTATTTGTAGAGGATAAATATTACAAAATAAGAGATGCAATTATTAATTTGAAAAGGATGTGACATTGAGTTATGCCAAATACATATCTTATAAATATTCTTCATATGTGAGGGTATTTCCTTATTTTGTAGATAGTCCAAGTAATGCTTTTCTAACAAATAAAATAAATATATATTTGAGCATACCTTGTTGTTAAAATAAATTATGTGCCAAACCAAAAATTATTGGAGCATTTCCAAACTTAACAAAATAACATTATGTGAAAGGTACATATGTTATTATCGTATATCAACATATAACATGACCAAAGGGGTTGGAAGCTACATTGGAAATAACCATTTAGGGATGAATGAGAAAGGAACTGAAAAATAGTATACTTTAAGATTGATGTTATCACCAACATTTCACCCTTATCATAACATCAATTGGTATTAAAACATGCATGCCATAAATATTAGAATGAGACTTTTCCAAACACATTCTCTTATTACTGTTATTTATATTACATTCATTTCATGATGTATATCATTTTGGGACCCCATATTAAAATGAACACCATATTGTGGGACAAGGGTTATTTTTGTAAGTATTTCAACAAATGTTCTTAGTTCACCAAGAATGTAACAAGCATAGATTTGATCATTGGCATTAGAAAGAGAGGAATAATGTAATAAAAAATGAAAATCATCCTTAAAAAATCATAACAGTAAGGAATGGAGATATGTTTCTTGTCTTCACTACGACGTGTATTGATATAATTAGAAAATGATTAGGGCACCATGTAAATACATCAACCTTGAAAATGAGCTAATAAAATATTGTAACGTATGAACCTCAAAATCCTAAACCAAAATTCTCATAAGCAAGAAATATTTAGCACGAGAGATAAAGGTGACTCCTTTATACCATGTTTCAATTCATGGTGAAACAATTGAAAGAGAAAATAGTTATATATCTATATACACCTTTTATGAGTACATGGTGAAGCCTAGTGCCAAAACTAGCAAACATAATACTAGAAGTTTCCTAACTGAGTTAGTATTTTTTTAAACATAATCTAGAAAGTATATTATGCGATATTGAATAGTGAAAGAAATAATGTCATACAATCTATTATGTGGCCCATTTACCTTGATTTGGCATTGATGAAAATTCAAAAAATGTTGTAATTCTTAGCATAAAGGGATTGTATATGTATTAAAATAGATATATCAAATATGTTTGTTCATTGTGATATGTTTTGGAAAAGTATAGCAATTCCATATAATAAAATTTTGACAATGCTTCCTAAAGGATACTTTCAAGGTCTATGAATATATCTGACATAAATTCACATGGATAGTATATTTTAGGTTTATGTTACACTATCTTCAATTTATACCACACATGTACAGGATTACCCTAGACATGTTCATATTATGGAACCTCTTACGATTATCCTTATCCTTGCAAAACCAAAAACTACTCTGAGCACTTATAAAAGTCCCCTTCCTTTTTGAAAAAGTGGGGTAAATTTAAGCCTATCAAAAATACATCTTAAATTTTAATTTTCACAAAAATGAGAGCATATATCTTTCATGTGTCAACTACCAATATAATATATAGATAGTTGAAATTGGAATATTTATCTATACTACTACAACATAGAGACACAGACACACACATTCATGCCATATTTCAACTCCACGATAAATAAGGAAAAAATTACACATCTCCTTCATTTTGAGATAGACACCGCTAAAATTTTTGAATCATTAGTTATAATTTTTTCAATTCTTTTATGTATTAAATACATAGTTGTCAATCTTCCCTTTTTTTAATGTATTTTAAATTCTGAGTCATATCAAGTACTAAAGAAACTTAAGTTACGACATTTTCTCATTAAATTTATGAGGAAACTTTAATCCTTTAAATATTTTAATTCAAGTGAATATATATATATATATATATATATATATATATATATATATATATATATATATATATATATATATATATATATATATATATATATATATATATATACATATACATATATATATACATATATACATATATATACATACATATATATACATATATATATATATATATATATATATATATATATATATATATATATATATATATATATATATATATATATATATATATATATATATATATATAGATATAATTTTTTTTGTTATGCTTGGTAGGTCATCTTTTTTCCATTCATTTATAGGCGAATTTACACCCACTTAGATTGGCGAGGTGACCTCAACTTCCCTATTAGGAAACCAAGTTCGTTGGCTACCTATCCACGTTGTATGCCATCCATAAACAAAAAAGTTTTAGTCTTTCTATCCAAGCTATATAAGTCTATGTTTCATGACCATACTCTAGATTTCTACCTATACATATTATTTAATAAGGAAAAGGAAAAGCTATCCACATATAAAACAAAATTAAACAAGGGAGATTATCTAATCATTTTGTTCCTCTGAGGCCGATTCCATTGGTGCAAGGTCTTTGACATTCGATCTAGGCATCTCAGATAGTTCTAAGATACATGGGATATGCCTCTCAATTCTTCCGAGCCTGATATCTTGCTTACGGAGTTTAAATTGAACTTTTTAGAATTCTTGTTTGTAGCTCGCCATGCCTTGGACAGTAACAACCATGCAGACCGAAATCTGCTCCATAGCCTTGCCCAACAGGATTTTCATCAACCAATAAAGATATAACGTCTATTTAAATTGAGTGATCCTGACTCTAGTGTTAGCAGGATCCAGGACTAGGGTCCTCCAGTCATCCATTTTTACAGTTGTCTCGTTGTCCTGCTTGACTTCCTCTTCCCATTCCTCTAAAAATTTCAAAATAACTTGATCTATGCCCATACAATATGCCTCTGCAGCCTCACTAATAAGCCTTTTCACTGATTTTCTACCCATACGAAGCTCAGACATGCTCAGTTCCTTTTCCTTTTTAGGCACGTGTGCTCGTCCTCCATGCCCACGAATTTTCGCAGGATGAGTCATGGTGGAGACACCCCGATCCTATTCATTGCAACAATTCATTAACCAAAAACAATTTAACATGGTATAATAATGATCACGCTCATGGGTTGGATTATCACAGATAATCGTCCCACCTTACTCCTCCCCTTCCCCTTCGGTGTCAATGCCAGAGCCTTTGTGGTCATAGGTCCATTCCCTAGTAGGGGTCGACCTACTTCCACCAGCAGAGAGACCCCATTGCCACACCCACCTCCTCACAGTTGCAGGCAAGTTATCTTCCCTCACTAATTACCAATTGGTGAGCACTGCTGCATGCCATCGTTAAGCCAACCATGGTTTGCATACCCTTTCCCCTCTGCCCAATACGCAAGCGGATAACCATTGACATTTTCTTTCCCAACTTCCCACCCGTGATTCCCAGCATTTCCCTTTCTGCAATGATATCTATATAACTCCCAGCGACTACCCTTGCAACTACATCAGGGACCAACTCCTAGGCTGCAGCTTAACTGACACCCGTGCCCCTCTGCACTTGTCTCTCTACGTCTACCCGCAAGACCCCTATAGGCATCCCCGCTTGGCCCTCGACCCACAATTCCCAGGGTCCGCATGAAAGATAGTAAGAGTTCGAAATAGAGGGAAATTGAAGTTATACTAGGCGGTAGCAGAATATAAACACATGACTAAACTAAAACTACCAGGTGCCACCCCCGGTTCCTCCAACGTTTCTCAACTTCCCAATTTCCATTCCTATTTTTCCCTGCTTCCTCCAGTAAAAAGCCAAATAGGTCAACTTTGCCATGGAAGAGAGATACCATAATTCATACCTATGAATACTTGTAGGTCTTTGACAAGCTTGGAGTTGAGGATGGTGTCACCACACCCATCCAATGCACCAGCTTCCCTGTCTATGAATAAACCCAACTACACCACCCACGTGTCTACCCTCTCTCCTGTTAAATCCTTCTCCTCCACCACCCTCGTTGCCACCTTTCCCACCTCCCTTGCATGCAATCATGCCAAGGGCCACCGTACCCATCACCTTGAGTGTGTGGGGGGCAGTGGTACAATACTCAGAGGTACCCTGCATTGATCCTTGCTTGTTGTCCCAACAACTGGATCACACCCCGATCAAGTTATATATAATTTAAACGTACATTTTTATTAAAATAAGATAATTAGAATTTACAATTTAAATCGAGGAGATTTATACTTATATCTTCACATTAACTAATTGAGCTGCCCCAAATAGACACAACATTTATTTGAAAAAAACAAATTGTAATAATTTCTGCTACTGATATTTCAAAAGTAAATATAATCATAATACATCTCTATATGCCATATTATAAGTTCACTCTTCATACACCATTATGTTTTATAAATTTTGTTATCTTAACCGTAATTATAATAAAGTCAATGTTTAATTATTTTATTAATAAAATTTGTATTGATATAAATCATATGTTATTCTCACCCTTTTATGTCGTTTTCGGTAGATTTAAATTTGCTTCACCAATATCATAATCATAATGTAATTAAATTCAATTACTCATTCTTTAATTAAAATAAATATTATTTATATCTTCTAAATAATTTTTTTATGATAATACATTTTAATTATATAATAAAATTTATAATTTATTTAATACTTTTTATAAAAATTAATAATACAATTAAATTTTAGATTTTCTCAAAAATAAAAATTTAATATATTTTTTATACATCTATAATCATGTTAATATATAATATTATTTATCTCTAGAGAAGAGTTAATTTCTTAAATTATATATCCAAAATATTTTTAAATATTCCAAAGAAACCTCCATTCAATCCAAATAAATGAATATAATAATAATAATATCTATTTTTAAGGTTATAGCCAAGACAGACACCAAATTGGTGTATGAGACCCCCTTGTTTGTGGGACAAGGGACCCACCTGGACCCACCTCCACGATTTGAATGTTAATTCTATGAAGGCATACATACTCTACCCCTCTCTAGTTTTGAACCTGTGACCTCTTAGGAGGAAACACATGCTCTTAACCATTGGGCCCACTCAAGTTGTATATACATGGTTAATCGTGTAAATGTGTGCATTGGTAAGGCATTCTTAGTGTTGTTATATTTATGAAGAATTTCGTTACATCAATCACATTAACATTTTTAATGTGTTTGTACTAGTTATAATCTTATAAAAATGAAAAGATTTCTATAATTTAGAAATTTTTCTACAAATTTTTAATTTATAAAAATTAAAGTTTTTTATTGTTTTTTTTAGTAGAACTCTATTCAAACCATTAAAATGGAAAAACAAATAATTCATTAAATTATTTAAATAATTTTTTTTATAATAATTAAAATCAAAAGTTTAATATTATTATTATTAAAAAATACAAATTTCTTATTCTAAATTTTAATATAAGTTGATAATAGGATTAATGTTAAACATCAAATTTGATTTATTAACATAGTAAATTATAATATATTATAATGTAAATACTAGACAACAATTCTAATGCACTTGGCAACAATTTTAATACATAGAATTATAGGGAGCAAAATATCTACGAGTGGACCAAGTATCACAGCTGGGGCAGCTTGGGTGTAGTAATGAAGGGTACTTGAGCACTTAATATTGTCGTCCCCCACATGCTCAAGGCAGGGGGTGCGGTGATCCTTGGCATGAATGCATGCTAGGGAGGTGGGCAATGTGGCGGGACTAGAGGCAAGGCAGGGCATAACGGATGGTGAGGCAATTCAACTTGCAATCTTAGCGAGATAGCTTGTGGAGAAGGATGGTATCATAGGGCAAGGGGAGAACATCGAAACGCAAAGAACCAGGGCCGTCGTCGAACACCTGCGAACTTCAAGTATGTTATTCAGCTCCACCTCAAAAATGTAATTATGGTCTTGTTGGGGTTTAGTCAGGATGCAAGGAGTTGTCTGGGGGATAGGAAATTATTGGTGGCAATGAGGCAAGAAACTGCTCGCCATGCCCTGGTTCTATGTCTATACCTTCTATCAAATGCATGAAACCCATGATTGTTGGGGGGAATTTTTTGTAACTAGGATGGGAAGCTTCGTGCTCAGTAAACAAGGGTAAGGGGAAGCTTGACTGTCATAAGGTAATGTAGAAGGGACAATTGATCATAGATGGGGGCAGGGGAAAGCAGTTGGTAGGAGGCTTGGGATGCAGTCATGCCTGTGACTTGCAAAGTAAGCGTTGGGCTACCTAGAAACCATGCCGGAGTGATGGCGAGGCCAAAAACTCTCGGTGGAGACCTAGTTAAGGGGAATTGAGAGACAAAAGCATTAAGTCTAAGGAAAAGGGGGAAAGGAACCTCAAATACAGTAGGCATATAATAATATGCAAGGGGGTTACACGAGCTCAGCATGGGCATGGGTTGGTAGACATGCATAGAAACGAGAGAAATGGAGAGGAGCAAAAGGGCACTTCAAGGGGCTCGGGTCATGGCCTTTCCGATTGGGGGTTGCGGGTTTGGACCCACCCCAACATGACTATGGGGAGAATTGGCAGAGAGAAGAAGCAAGGAAAGAGGTATCCTGCTGCAAGAAATAATGAATGAGTGAGGTGGTGCATAATTTCAATTCCGTGTTTTAATCTAACTTACTGTGGATTTCATAAGTGCTAAGAACAACGGGTTATCGCTTGTGCAGTCCGAAGCCATGGGCGTGGTAGGGGAGGCCAGGAACCCAGGAAAGATAAAGGGTTGAGCACGTCGGAGCCATGCAAGGGTAGAATATAAGTAGAACATCACATAACAGAGGCGATGGAGGCTTACTGAGAAGGGACTGATGTTGGTGTCTCGAAATTATTGGAAGAATAGGAAGAGGAAGTGAAACAAGGCAGTGAGACAGAGGAAGAGATGGAAAACTATAGGACCTTACTCCCAGATCCAGAAAACACATGTGGAAGAATCACGCAATTCAAGCAAACTCTGTACTTGTACTGGTAATGAAGAGTTTACTAGGCAAGGAAATGGAGCAGATCTCAGTGGGAATGGTGGTGACACTATAGGGAATGCCAAACTACAAGAAGGTTATGGAGAAAATCCTCTTCCAACTGCATAAAAAAGATATTAGACTGGACAAAATTGATCACCATATCCCTTTCATTCACCAAGGACCAAGCACCTGTTACATTTGTCTCAGAGGAACATAAGGATTAGACTCTTACCCATGCATAATTTTGTCTTATGCGGATAGCTTTTAATTTCCATGTTGTAATTATTAGTTTATATAGTTATGTAGTGTTTGGTCATGAAATAGAGAGATATCTAGCATGGCTAGAAAGACTAAGACAATATTGTTTTTGGATGGCTTAAAATGTGGACCAGTGGCCAACAAACTTGGTTTCCCTCCGGGGCAAGTTGAGGCCACTCGGTTTATCTCTGTGGTGTAAACTTGTTTATGTTTAATAGAAAATGTAATGGTCCTACCAAGATTAACATAATAATAATAATAATAATAATAATAATAATAATAATAATTAATTAATTTCGTTTCATTTAAAATATATTTATTAAAAAATAAAAGTAATTTAAAAACATGAAATAATCCTATTTGTTACATTTATAAACAATAATTAATTTGTATTTTATTGATAAATTTATTACCAAAATCACATAATAAAGTGATTGGTACAAGTTTTTGGCTCTCATTTTTTAACTTTAAAAATTAATGGTATATATCAACCACATTATTAATATGGTTGTTCCATAGGATAGTATCCTTGAAGATTAGTAAACTATGGTTGACTATAGTTAAAGTATATTAACCAAAGGGGGTTTTGGTTCAGTATGGATTGTGAGAGTTGACCATAGTTACTTATGGTAAGCTAAGGTTGAAAATGGTTAGCCATGGGGAGTAAAATTTATCATAATTCTTCCTCATTGAAAAAAAATTGATGAAAATTAACTATGATTCTCCATAAATAACAAAGACTAATCATATTTTATTATAATTCAATATGATTAAAATTTTAATATTCTTTGTCCTTTTTTTTTACATTAGATAAAAAAATTGTAGAAACATGGTAATGAAAAAAATTGTTTTGAAAGTATTCAATTTAGATATTAACTTTTATTAAGATTAAATAAATTAAAATATTTAAATATTAATGAAGAAATCTATTTCTTTTTCTAAACAAAATTGGTGATACACTATAGCCATGATATTTAAAAAATAAATAAAGTTGTACTACATTGCACTACTTTTAATACTTTTAAGGACATCATATTTTATAAAATCTGACATCCTACCCATATTTTAAATAAATTTAAAATCAATATTTATATTTTATAAAATATGATATTTTAATAATATTTTTCATAAGTTTAAAATTAATATTACTTGTATCTCGATGTGGGTGGATCAAAAAGTGATAGTGGATTTGATTTTGGGGTGAGTTCTTACACCCCCACGTCTTACCATGCAATCAATTCATGGGTGTCATGGAGGATGAGCTTTAATTTTTATGTTTGCAACTTATAAAGTATTAGATGCATTTCTTTCTAGAGAGTTCGATCCTAATTCAAAATGAGGTGAGGAATTTGGGATGCTATGTGATTTTTCTTATGGAGAAAGAGGCAACTTTCCACTGTTAGAAAGCTCAGACCTAAAGTTTTGGATGAATATTGTGGAAGTTTAAGCTTTTACTGAACCTGTTAGAGTGGGTGGTGGGAAATTCTTGTTTTTTTTGTATTTTTTGTTTGTTGTGTATTTGGATGCATAAAGGTTCACTAGATGGTGGAAAAATTTAGTTCCTATAAGTAGCCATGAGTCTGGAGAGGTATTAGGCTTGCGATGTCACTAGTGTGGTGGAATGGTTCAAATGGTGCTTTAAGGTGAACACAATTGTTGCTCTCATGTAGATGAAGTCCAATTCTCTATGCTTGAAGTTCTTTTCCCTTACTTAGGAAAAAAAACTTTCCTCTTTCTCTAGTATTTTGTAGGTTGGTTCTTTTTAGCTGGCATATATAATATTGTTGTATGCATTGGTCTGTCTATGGTGGAGTGTGTTGGTCTCTTTTCTTAGCTTATTTTTACTCATGGTTGAAGGGTTTCCCTTTTGGATATCTTTGAATTTTTCTATGTGGCTTATTCTACAAGGTAGTACAAAGACCACTTTTGTTATTTGTACTACAAGAAATATTCAAAAGTTGTAGAAAGGAATAGAGCAACAAGTAAATCTTATCTAATTACAAGAAGGGAAAGAAAATGATTTCAACAATTTGAAATAGGATTAAGTTTACTATATTATGCATGGTAAATGAACTTGCAACTAAAAGAAAACATTCAAATAGTAAACCATAATTTGTCGAAAAGAAAGTAGTTTTGATAGAGCCACTATGTTAAGGGTCCTAGGGGATCTCTGAACTTCTAAATTCCATTCGTAAGGTCTAGTGTGCATTGTAATGTGACATGGAAGGATGAAAATTATTTGTGTGCAAATATGGTGTTGTGATGTAATTTGTGGGTTGTTATAGGAGTCCCTGTGTTGCAACAAGAGATATACCCGAGAGCATTATCATGCATTCTAAACGGAATTTAAGAGATGGATAAGGTGAAGGAGGGTAACATAAGTGTGAACCAGTCTTTCCCAAGCCCATTTACCCTTTACTGGATCAGTTCATGCAACAAATAGGAAAATCTAGAGTTTCCTGTATCTTGTCGAGATATAAAATTCATGCACTAGTATATTATAGAAATGTATAATAGTATGTAAGGAGATAATAATCTAAGTAAGCTAAGTGCACAACAAGAGTACTAACTATATAAGATATACTTTTTTCTAAATCAAGAGCTACTATCTATGCTTAAATCAAAATACATAAGTGGATTGATAAACTAACTATTTGTAGAAAATCGTATTAGAAACATAAAGGATGAATTGAAATTTTGACTAAAAAGAGTATTACTGAATGAAATAAATTATTACTAAATTCATGAAATAAAATTGCATAAATAAACATGGAAGCAAGGCTATTCACTAACACTACAAAGACAATATTTTCAAAGATAGTTTTTTCGAAAATGTATGAATGAACTAATGCATGAAGAATAAGAATAGAAGGGGGCTTGAGCACCTTGGTTGGGCCCTACTCCAAGGAGACTCAATACCCTAAAGGAAACCTATTTTGGAAACCAAAGGGTGCTTCTCATTAATCATGATATATGCTCATAAATGAGATATTACAAATTTACTAAAAAATGCTAAGCAAAAAGTTTCACGATTGTTGACTGCAATCTCCAAAATTCTAACTCCCTAATGGGATAAGCATGCCCCTTATTTATACAAAGATGGTTGATGGGTTACCCCATCAAAGAGAACGCTACTTCCCTTTCAAAACCCTAGAAAATAAAATTGAGTTCCCTCATGGCTATGTAGATATAGGGAAGTGATAATGACCTTAAGCGAGTCAAGTTTTGACCATCTTTTAGTAAGGTACAAGCTCTATATTTTTCTCTCTATTAGACTCTTGCATGATCAACATCAAATATTCTCATTACCCTATAAAAAAAATTCATTAGGGACACAAGATATGAGAATTATCCCTTAACCTTATTAAGAACATATTAAAGATGATAAATACATGATTAAATGTAGAAGGAAAGGTTAAACATGCCTCCTACTAGAATTATTATTCATCCTCTAAGAAACCTATTCATCTTCCATTTTTTGAAGTGCTTCATTCATTCTTCTCATGATTTGCCTAACATCCCATGTCATGTTAGATGTAGTAGCCCCACGGGGGCTTCACCAGGGGAGAAATACCATACCATGTGGGTTCATATTGGGGGATATTTATTGAGGAAAAAATCACATAATATATTGGGTGATATATAGGGGTTAGAGGGTTTTTATGTTGGTAGGCATAAAAAATGGAGCCCGAAGATAATGAAAAAATATAAAGGAGTATAAAAAGTGTTAATGAAAAAATGGATACCTCCAATATCTAGTGAAAGTAGGGGTTTTTAAATTAGGAAGGCGTATTGGATTCATATTAGTAGGAGGTTAAATAATGTGCTTTTCAGAGGTATTTTCCAATATGTAGTCAAATTAAGGGTATTGTTTAAATATGCCATGAATGCACGTGATATGTATGAGGTTCATTGATTGAAGCCCCTGTAAGTAGCCCCCACTCATTCTAGCCTACTTTGGATTACCTTAGCCTATTCTAGGGTAGCCTACCCTATCCTACTCTAGCTTAACTTAGCATACTCTAAAGTAGCCTAGCCTAGCCTACTGTTGGATTAACTTAGTCTATTCTAGAGTAGCCTACCCTACCCTACTCTAGCTTACCTTAGCATACTCTAAAATAGCCTAGCCTAGCCTACTATAACTTACCATAGCCTACTCTAAAGTACCTTAGGCGTTTTTGTCTAGCCTAGCCTAGCTTAACCTATTCTATCATTGTGTAGCCTATTGTACTTTAGTCTATCCTAACCTATTCTAGCTTAGCCTAGCATATTCTAACACAAGCTATATATACATAATTCAAAATATTTAATAAAACACATATTCAAAATAAATTTTAAAATCATCTACATTACAATTTAATTTTATTGTATAAATTTAAATATAAAAATATTATTCCTTTATACTATATAAATTCAATAATTATTTTCATTATACATTATATTATTTTAATTAAACAAATATGTCATGCTACATTGCGTTATAAATACTACATTGTATTATATATAAAATATGGCGTAAAATTTAATAATATATTAATGATTTTACTTTTAAAATTATTTTTAAAAGTGAATAATTAAAAAAATTAATGAAAAACAAATTAAACTAAATAATATTAATGAAATGTTAAATATTAAAAAAAAATAAAAACATAAAAAATAAAAATTAAATATATTGATATCCAATTTAATAAAACTGTGATACTTAAAAAATGCAAAACCATAAGTTAATTTACAAAGTTAATTTACAAAGTAAATGATAAATGGATCGACATACAATTTCATGACTCACAAATTTAATGATAAATTAAATTAATGATAGATTCATGAATATAGATAAATATTTGAATATTTAACCAGATGATTAAGTAACAGTCACTCCAATTTCATGACACACCAATTTAATTATCAATTTAATGATAAATTAAATTAGATGATAAATTCATGTTCTCGTATCTTCGAAACCAATCCATCGGCCTTCAAGGTTACATCACTGCTTGGTTGTTCGAATGTCTTAGGTAGAGTCATAAACTCATGACCTCAATACTAACCAACATTCCCTTAACTAGTGCATAAGTCCTACAGCAAATAAATAGTTATTTTTTATGAAATCACCTCAGCAAGCCATTCATGAATTTCCAAATCCTTTATATAATAAACATATTCCTTATACATTCATGTATGACATCCTTTTTCACAAAAATCATTTCTCTTTATTTTCATGACTGATTCTTTAGCACAGTAAGCATTTCCTCTATGTAACTCTACAATCTCGCCTAGAGAGAGATATTAACTAACAATTCATATTGATCATTGTCTATCAAGGCAATTGTCTTACATAAAATATTTAGGAATTATTACAAGACTCAAGTAAGAACTCTAAACAAAAACATAAGGTAATTTATCTATTTTCTAATCTGTTCTCTGATATAATTATATCCACAAGACCGTCCTCTCAACCACGAGTCAGGAAATAACATCTAGACTCTCCCTCAAGCTCCTTGCTCCAAACAGTTCATTAGTTTATAATATCAAGATAACTCCTCTGAACCTTGAGACTAATCAATCCAGTTTAGGATTAATCTTTTCAATTCAACATCTTTAGAGGTTCCACTGGCCATGTATCCAACTCCATAACTCCCTTATGCCCAACAGTACTCTGCCCTTGGTAGAGATCGTTGTTGCTCCAGAGAAGAAGAAAAATAGTAGAGATCGTTACTGCTCTAGAGAATAAGAAAAAAATAGAGGAAAGACAACCCATCCCATCATGATTCTCTTCGAATTGTATCCAAGTGTTTGGAGGTTGTTGGAAGATCATAAGTGTCTTCCCACTCTATCCAAGTGTTTGGAGGTTCTTGGAATTCATTGCATAGTGTTATATATGATTAGTTTGTTCACACAAATTTTATTCTTTAATTGTTTACATGTCAATTATGCATTTTACTAGACCCTTCCCGAGTCTTATGTCCAAGTACAAACATAGTTCATAGTTGAAATATTTAAAAGTAAAATAAGAAAATTATTGTAGTAATTGGTGCATTCAAGGGTGTGACAATATATATGATATTAATGTATAACAGTTTTTCCTTTCACTCTCACTTTTACCAAGTTGAAGATGAGTTCAAGGTTTGAAATTAGAATTAGTAATCTTCTTACAAATGTTAGTCGACAAGAGGATATCCATTGAATGTTAGTAATTCAAATTTTAATAATAAAAAAATAGGCATCATTTTTATTTTTTTTTGTAATGCTTGGTAGGACTTTCTATTTTCTATTTATGAGAAACAAGTTTACACCACATAGATGAGATAGGTGCCCTCAACTCGCCTAGTGGGAAACCAAGTCTGTTGGCCATCCTTGTTATATGCCATCAAAAAATCATATAGTTTAAGGAGATCTACCCAAGCTATATATACATCTATATCATAATATGAGTTTGAGTTTCTATCTATCATAAGCATACATTATAAAAGTAAATGTTATCTGCTAAAAAATTAAAAATAGTTAGGACCCTAACTATTAGTTTTGGTCCTCTAAGTCTGAGTCGACTGGGGCTGGGTCATCAGCAGAATCTCCTGGCGCATCTGCCAGCTCAATGATACAAGGGATATTCCTTTAGATTTAGTTTAGGAGGATGTCCTGCTTTCACAACTGAAATTGTATGGTCTGCAGGTCCTTCTTGTAGTTTGGCATGTCCTAGAGGGTCATTTCCATCCCCATTGATAATTTCTCCATGGCCTTCCCCATCAGGCTCTTCATCTGCCAGTATAGGTATAGAGTCTTCTTAAATCAAGTTAGTCTTCCCCTCATATTTCCTAGGTTTGGGATTACCTCTCATCAGGCCTCCATTTCCTCTTCTGAATCTACCTCCTCTTTTATCTATTCCTCCCAGTTTTCTAAGATCTTCATGATGCATGCATCCATCCCTATTCTATACGTTGTCACTACTTCATGGATTAGTCCTTCTACTAGCTTCCTTCCCTATCGCGGATCCAAGGTACCTGGGTCAGCACCCCGAGGCTACTCCCTTCCCCTTTTGTCGCATCCTCTGCCATGAGCTGGTCTAGCCATGTCACCTGTTGTGCTCACCTGTTCACAAAACATTCCACTTAGCTTACAAATTACATTTTCTAGCCTTTCCACCATTCTATCACTACTCCTCTCCTTGCATCTCCTACCATCCTCATCTTTGCCCTTACGCCCCTCTGCCCACTGCTTTGTTGCCTCATTTCTGTTCGAAGTAACAATGCCTCTCCCCTACAATGCAATAGCCTCTCTGCCAGATCTAACAACGCCACTCCCCTACCATGCAATAGTCTCTCTACTAGAGGTAACAATGCCACTCTCCTTCCATGAATTATACTCTCTGCCTTTTTGGAAATTACCTCTCTCTTCTCTATTCCCAGAGATAGAGTCCTGGTGCTCGATTTGCATGATGCTTTTAGACTTACCCTCCCACCCCTCGAGCCATACAAATACTATTCCTACCCTCAATTCCTTTCCCCTTTCCCTCCCCTTTGGCCTGAGTGCCTTTCGCTCTTCTTTGTCCCTTACAATTTTCCCACCTCTCACTTGCTTATCTCCCTTCTCTCCTTCCAGCTTACAGGTTTGGTTGGCTAAATTACTAGCCTAGCCTCCCTCATATTCTAGTCCCTTGTGGTCCCTCGCAATACCATATACAGGTTCAACCTCACTCCCCTTCCCTCCCTACATACCCTCCTCTCTGTTAGAACCTCTCATTCCCCTTCTATTTAAACACACATGCAACATTTCATTTAACGAATATGGCCAGATTACATACCCGGTGCCACTTCGAAGGTGTCATTACAGGTTGATGAGCTGATCTTCCACGTCAGTTCCCTGTCTCTCCTTCGCAAAAATACTCTTCCCATCACCCTTCATTCGTTCATACTCCCCATTCTTCCTTCTCTATCCCATCCATCCTCCTGTGCTATCCTTCCCACCTCCATCACTACCCTAGCACTGGATGCCACTTCTACCTTCCAACCTATACTTCCTCATGCGGAATTCCACCGAACCAATCGTCATGAGTGTGTCGGATGTGGTGGGCTATACCAATCCTAGTATTTGCCTAACAACCATATCTTTCCTATTTACTCAGGTAGCCACCCCAATTGGGGGAGTAGGGATCAATGTTTTAATATGTTTCTTTGTAACTTTTTTTTTTTTGCACAATTTTGTATAGCTATTTAAAAATATATATATATAATTTATGAAAACTAAATGTTTGATGGATGTTGATCAAGATTAAAAGAAAATAAATATTTTATAATATGTGTAGCTATGACATTCCTTTTAATTAAATTGAAAAAAAACTGACTTAACTATGTTTGAGATCTCACTCCTTTATCCTAGTTAGTACAAAACAATTTTTAAAAATGTTACAAAATTCTTAGGGTTTAGAGCTTAATGTTCATAGTTTGGGGTTTAGGATTTAAATTTTAACGTTTAGGGTTTATGATTTAGGGTTTAGGGTTTGGGTTTAGAGGTTATGGTTTAGGGTTTATAAGAATTTAGTAAATGCTTTTAATAAACACTTAAACAAAGTTTCAAAATACTTTTTAAAATGTTATAAAATTATTAGGGCTTAGGTTTTAGGATTTAGGGTTTAGGGTTTAGAGTTTATGGTTTAAGGTTTGGGGTTTTAGGTTTAGGTTTACGGGTTAGTGTTTAGGGTCTACAACATTTTGGGAAATTCTTTTTAGAAACACTTAAATAAAAGTTACAAAATAATTTTAAAAATGTTATAAAATGGTTAGGGTTTAGGGTTTAGGTTTTGGGGTTTAGGGTTTAGGGTTTTGTGTTTATGGTTTAGGGTTTATAACACTTTAGTAAATTCTATTAATATACACTTAAATAAAAGTTACAAAATTCTTCTTAAACTGTTATAAAATTCTTAGGGTTTATGTTTTAAAAATGTTATAAAATGCCTACATTTTAGGGTTTAGTTTATAGTGTTTAGGGTTTGGGGTTTGGGATTTAGGGTTTAGGTTTTAGGTTTTTTAAAAATTTATTATCAACTTTTAATAAACACTTAAAAAAGGTTACAAAACACTTTTTTAAATGTTATTAAATTCTTAGGGTTTACGGTATAGGGTTTGGGGTTTAGGGTTTAGGGTTTAGGGTTTAGGTTTTATAACGTCTTAGTGAATTATTTTAATAAACACTTCAATAAAATTTACAAAATTATTCTTAATAGATGATAAAATGCTTAGGTTTTAGGGTTTAGGGTTCATGTTTAGGATTTGTGTTGCATTTCTTGAGAGGAAGACAATGTCTTCCCTCTTAGGATTGTGCAATGTTGTCTTAGTCAGGCAGAGTCTAGGCCAAGGCTGCCCAGACTCACGGACGAGTAATAGTACATGAATGTAAATGCAAATGCATAGTGATACTGAGTGTAAGCATGAGTGAATGATCATGCATGAAAATGGTGAATGACAGATTCAGAAAATGGAACAACATGCATGGGGGCGAAATGAGTCACCGAATTGGTGATCGTTCGTGAAAAATAGTTTCATGCATGCGACAACAATGAGATATTAATGAAAACTAAAATGGTGCTAGTATAAGATAGTATGTACCAAATGACAAAAAGCGCTCACTGAAATCAAGCACATAGTGTTCATTCGAAGCAAAACACAAAAAGTATTAGAAATGCAACACAAGACATGGAAATTTGGCTTACCCCAAGACGACTGAGCTAAATGTGTCGATAAATCCTAGATATATTGTGGGATGTCAGAGCTACAAGGCCAATGTGAGGAATGAGCTTTCCAGCTTCTCGTTGATGAGTTTTGATAAAATTGAGGTAGTGATGCACATGCCACAAATCTAGGGAAAGCAACACTTGGTGGGAGGTTTCTAAAATGATCCTTGCTTGTGACCTCCAATTGAAAAAAATAAATCCTGAAAACAAAGGATGCCTTTGCATGTTCCCTTGGGAGAGGTATCCCATGCATGCAAGCCTGTTTTGCTTGGTCCCAGAGGGAACCAGTCAAATCAACTGCACATGAAAGAGGCTGCTCAACTGCTAGGTTAAAATAAAAATTTCTCGTTGGGATCAAGGCTGGCTACTCAAAATATTTGCGCAATTTCTAGGCAGAGAAGCTGACTGCTACTCAGATTTGTGCAAATTATGGGTTGAGCATCCCAGCTAGGAAGGATTGCACAATTTTATGGGTGAAGCTTGCTCAGCAGAATTGCGCAATTTTGGCGCCTAGCAGGCTGCCAGTCAGGATTGTGCAATTTATGGAGGAAGGTTGGTTTCCCTCTATATTTGTGCAAATTCTTGAAGGAGCTACTCAACTTGCTGCTGGACCAAGTCCTGATGAACAATATGTGAGGGAAATGCATCAAGGCTTGATCGACAGGCTGTCTTTTTGCAAGAAAATCATTGGATCTTCTGTACTTGACGAAGCAAGACATGCTGCTGTGAAGGTTGGTAGGGAGGCTCCAAAACAAAGCTAAGGAAAAATTTTGGAGGGTGGTTGTAGCCGCTACAACACAATGATAACATTGTCTGGTTTTGAATATGACAACATAACAATTATTTTCTTAAAGACAAGGCTAAAAGTTGTTATTAAACTTCAAGTATAATACTGAAGTAGATACTAGACTAACTATCATAGTCAATAATTCAATTTTACGATGGGGTGGAGGTCATATTCTGATGTTAATTAATACCTTGTCTAGTTATTCATTAAATTCCAAAGCTCAAAGTTATTGGTATGATAAAATTGTAGTATGCATGAATAAGTATATGATACTATTTTTCTGAAATTGTCCTGCAACCACAAGCCACATGAAAAGGATTATCTAAATAAAAGAACTTGAATAATTTCATATAAAAATCATTTACTTATGCCCTGGTTGTAGAAATTGAATAGGTCCATGAAATTCCTTAATCTTGAATCGACATATCAAGCATGATTTGATTATAGTTGCTTAAAGGTAATTTGAATAATTGAAGAAATTTTTGGCATAATACTAACATGGTTGAAAACATGTGGATGAGGTATATGTCATGCAAGTGATGTTATGGACATTTTGTATTAGATACACGTGTACAAGTCGTACTATGTACAAATGGTACATATCGTACTGGTATGGATGCATGTATTGCAAGATGATATATGACATGTATAACTATATGTGTGTGATGCACACTATGTGTAGGTACACATGGTTGAGAAGAAGGCACTGGGAGATGGCCTATTATGGCAACTGACCCAGAGTGCATAGAGAAAAGACAAAGGTAGAAGCTAAGGAGTGATTCAAGGATAAGTATCAATGTTTCATTTCAGTTTTGTATGAATGAAATTCATGATTTTGATCTATGTGATCTATGATGGACGGTTACATATGGGTTATTATTTTGTTGGTTATGTTGAGCTAACCTGATATGATATTTTATACATGTGGATTGGTCAAATGTGTTAGCTTGACTTGTTATGATTAATGCAGGGAAACTGCACGAAGCATGTGTTTAGCAAGAACACAAATGCATTAGAAGAACATGCATTTCTTCCTATTATTTAAATAAAATGGAAATGAGGAATCATGGTTAAAGGGCAGACAACTTTAACCTATAGTTACTCATGTAGTAGTACTATTACATTAACTGTGGTAAACAAAATTGAGTTTCTGCATCTGAAAAATCTCTCACAAAAATTATTTAAAGAAATGTGCAGGGAGTAATGGAAGGAGATTGTTGGTAGAACTTCTTTGTAACTGATGTATCAGAAGATCTAATTTAGGTGGCAAGCCCATGGGAACCTATAAATGCAGAAAAAACTACTTGTGAGCGAGGAAATAATTTGTAAGATGCAGTAATACACCAAGGACGATGTAAATTAAAGGGGGGGAGTATGTAACACCCATCCATTATACGTAAAACTCTATTAACCTAAGCTAAGAAAATCTAGGTCCAAGGTGTAACAAGGAAAGTAAATACTTTATTGTTAAATAAATAAAGATAATGTAAAATTCTTGGAAAACGAGACACCAAGAGATGAGGTTCTTGCTAAATGAAATCGCATTGGTTAATGGGAATGGATAATTCTTTCATGATAAGACTTCTAGATCCAATTCTAGATAATCTTAATGGATTTGGAGATAAATATCCATTAAGTTACTTAACTAGAGAGATGCAAAAAAGCATAAAATCATTATGGGAGAGAAAGGCAAGATTTTATGAGGAAAATCCTTGTAGGAGAGAAAGGAAAACTTTTCTGGGAAAAGGCTAGGAAATGGATAAAAGAGATCCATAAAAGCAGGATGCTGCTAATGGAAACCACATCATGAAAGAGGGTATTAAATGCCCATTGAAGAGACCAACAAGAGGTAGTTGATCCATGGTAAGAACTCTTGGCTCAGGGGTGAACTCGAGGAAGTCAGTTTTAGGTTGGGTGGTAGTGCTCAGTTTCCAAGTGACTTTCTTCAACTGATCTAGTTTGCTTCAATTGCTTGGGATGTTCTGTATGTGTCTCGTTACTCTTTATGTTTTCATATATTTAAACTTATGTTCTATATCGGCTTTTAAGATGATGGATATTTATGCATGAGACAAGTATGCATGATGAATAATTACTTTTTTAGGGTTTGAATTTGTATAGCCCGTGGTTCAAGTTATCTATGCTATGCATTATGCATCAGGGGGTGAACTGCATACATTGAGGTGTGTTTTAGCTATTTAGTCACTATGATTCATATTGCATAAGATATATCTTAGTAATACTTTCAACTATGAAATTAGGACTATGATCATGATATATGGAAATGCTAGCTATAGTGTATATATGACAACGTTTCCATTAAGGCTTGTGCGGAGTCACCAAAGGAATGAAACTCGAATGCATAATCTTATCTTGTTGAATGCCCATGATTGATTCTTTTCTTAGAGTTGTAATGTATGCATAGGAAATGTTGAAGGGTTGATTTGGGAGTGTAGTAACTAAGTCCATTAATTAAACCTAAAAGTCCACATCGAGGATCCAGTGGAGCATCGTAGGTAGTTGTTAGCATTATGCGAAGGGGGTATGTGACAAGTCGCATACATCGAATGTTGCAGTAAGACAATTTGGTTTTGGAAGCTACATTTACTCTTACAACTAAAACAACTTCATCAAGTCAAATTTACATTCATGGCGAAAACTGTTTCAAGAATGGAAAACTAAAAATCTTGAATTTATTAGAATGATTATCCATGTTTTATATGATTTATCATTATTTTTGTTGTAATTTCAATAACATGATACACCACCACTAGCATTTAAAGATTATTAACAGTAATGGTTCCTAACCATTGCATAACATTTATGATAGTCTTCTTTGGAATTAAGTTAGATGCTCCATACATTTACCAATTTTTGTTTTTATTTTAATTGTAAGTATCCAAATAAATTTAAAATTTCCATTTATAACATATTTAATTATAATATATTTTAAATACCATCTAATATATTTTCATAATTCACTCATAAAATTTATTAATTCCCAATCTAATAAACATCTTTAATTCTTTGGAAAATAAACCTTAACTATATAAATGACAAATTCAAATTAAAAAGGATTTGAAACCACAAAAAACTAGTTATCTAAATGCTTTTATACCCTAACCAATGCCTCATATTTAAGGAAGTCTTATTTGGAATTAAACTATCTCTATACATTTACTACATTTTACTCTTTTAAAAAAAATAATAAGTATAAAATAAATTTAATACTTTCATTTATATCATATTAAATTATAAATATATGTTAAATAATATTTGATATGTTTTGATACTTCAAGGGGCCATCAGCGGGACAATCCCTTCATGACGATTCCAGCCAACAGCTAGATATTTGATCCCTTCACGAGTATCAATTATATTTGGATCACCAATTATATTTGGAGGATGATTGTTCAATTGTTTAGGATGCGCTGTTGGAGGACCCATTACCTAGATATTTGATCCCTTCATGAGTATCAATTATATTTGGATCACCAATTATATTTGGAGGATGATTGTTCAATTGTTTAGGATGCACTGTTGGAGGACCCATTACTTGGGGACAATGATTCCATTTTGAGGACGGTATGCTGGATATTTCCAAGCATTGACAAGCTTGTTTGTCTGAGGATTTTTCCTGTGCTCATATAGGCGAGCGAGGCTGAAGTCCCCGCGTCGGCCATTGAGCTCCGCATCCATCAACATATTGCTCGCCTTCACGTCTCTGTGCACATCGCGTTGCTCCCATTCTATGCACAAAGCATTGCAACGTCTTTGTGAAGATAAAACAAATGCCTCATGGCCCCAACAAGACGCGCATATTGGCCATGATCTCAGTGCCTCTGGGTGCCCATCTGATCTGATCTGCAGAGCTTGTCCTTCATAACTTCACCGCATAGTTCATAGACCGACTGTTCGTAGAACTCTACGAATTTGACCTCAGAGCTCTGTGCAGGATTCGAACTCGCGATCTTGCGAACGTAGAGGACAAGGACCTGAGGCAGTCGATGCGGTCGACTGGTTGAAATGCTGGACTTTTCAAATGTAATCAACCTTCAAAAAATAAAGTATAAAAGTAACCAAAAATAGTCATCTATTTTTTGTTGTGGTCTTTTCAGGCTGCTAGAGTTTCCCTTCATTGGAGAAAGCAATGTTGGGTTAAATGATGATCACTTCATTCAAAAATTTCTTTGAGAAGAATATTCTGACAATTTAATTGTAATAATGCCTACTTTTGTTACTTTTATATGAGAGTATTTTATGCCTTTATTACTAGTAATGAAGCCTATTTTATGTTAGTTTTATGAAAGTATTTTATGTTAATAGGTTCTACGAGCATTTCTTTCTGTGTTAGTTTCACTAGTGATATCCCAGAGCTGATCCAAGAGATCCGAACTACATATTTATCATGTTGGAGTGTGATACATACATGCAAAGCAATTGGTCTTGATGTACATAATATGTTGATGTTCTTGGGTGAGAATGGAAATGTAAAGTAGCCGCACTGTAATAGTTTGTGTGTAAGTTTATAGAGTGAACCCAAAGAGTTAATGGCATTTAAATCCTAAACCTATGACTTTGGGTTTGTGTTTTGATATTTTACTTACACGATTGTGTTTTTATAAATTTGGAGTGAATGAATTTAATTTATTTAAATATTTTGAGAACAGAAAAAATATTTCTCAATAAAAGATTTTAAATTTAGAAAATATTCTTAATTTGAATTCAACAATAAATAATTAAACATAAAAGGGAATTTTATAAAATTATTGAAGCAGTGTTGAGGCTCTAAATTCTATTTATATTTTAGGCTTTTCATTTATATGTAATACGAATTTAATTTCTCTAACTACTTAATTGAAATAACTAGTTCTTTCCAAATGATTTTGAACTATGTTTTTACTTCATACAATTATACTTTTATATTTTAGAGTTCTAGAATTATTGAAGCTCTAAATTCTATTTATATTTTATTCTTTTCATTTATATGTAATAAAATTTTAATTTCTCTAACTACTTAATTTAGATAACTAGTTATTTCCAATTGATTTTGAACTATGTTTTTACTTCTTATAATTATACTTTTATATTCTAGAGTGCTAGGGTAGGGAAGGGAAATCTATAAAATTATTGAAGTGGTGTTGAGGCTCTAAATTCTATTTATATAATCAATGTTTAATTTCTCTAACTACTTAATTTAGATAACTAGTTATTTCCAAATGATGTTCAGTAATGCTTTTACTTCATACAATTATACTTTTATATTTTAGAGTGCTAGGTTAGGGTATGGTAGGGTAGGGTAGAGTAGAGTAGAGTAGAGTATGCTAGGCTAGAATAGAGTAGCGTAGAGTAGAGTAGAGTAGAGTAGAGTAGGCTAGGCTAGGTTGGGCTAGGCTAGGATAGGGTAGAGTAGAGTAGGCTAGGCTAGCGTAAGCTAGGCAAAGATCAGATAGGCCAGGCTAGAGTAGGCTAGAGTAGAGTAAGGTAAAGTAGGCTAGGCTACGCTAGCCTAAGATCTAGGTTAGGCTAGGCTAGAGTAGAGTAGAGTAGGCTAGGCTAACGTAGAGTAGAGTAGGCTAGGCTAGAGTAGAGTAGGTTAGGCTAGAGTAGAGTAGAGTAGGCTAGGCTAGGCTAGGCTAGAGTAGAGTAGAGTAGGCCAGGCTAGGCTAGGCTAAGATCAGATAGGCTAGAGTAGGCTAGGTTAGGCTATAGTAGGCTAGGCTAGGCTAGGCTAAGCTAGATTACAGTAGGCTAGAGTAGAGTAGAGTAGAGTAGGCTAGGGTAGACTATGATAGCTAGGCTAGAGTAGAGTAGAGTAGAGTAGGCTAGCCTAGGCTAGAGTAGAGTAGAGTAGGCTAGGCTAGGCTAGGCTAGGATAGAGTAGAGTAGGCTAGGCAAAGATCAGATAGGGTAAGCTAGAGTAGGCTAGAGTAGAGTAAAGTAAAGTAGGCTAGGCTAGGCTACCCTAAGATCTAGGCTAGGCCAAGCTAGGCTAGAGTAGAGTAGACTAGACTAGGCTAGCATAGGGTAGAGTAGAATAGGCTAGAGTAGAGTAGAGTAGAGTAGGTTAGGCTAGAGTAGAGTAGAGTAGGCCAGGCTAGGCTAGGCTAGAGTTGAGTAGTAGGCTAGGCTAGGCTAGGCTAAGATTAGATAGGCTAGAGTAGGCTACGTTAGGCCAGAGTAGGCTAGAGTAGGCTAGAGTAGAGTAGAGTGGAGTAGAGTAGAGTAGGCTAGGCTAAGATCGGATAGACTAGGGTAGAGTAGAGTAGGGTAGATTAGAGTAGAGTAGAGTAGAGTAGAGTAGAGTAGAGTAGAGTAGGCTACTAGAGTAGAGTAGGCTAGAGTAGAGTAGGCTAGAGTAGAGTACTATACACTAGAGTAGGCTAGAGTAGAGTACATTAGAGTAGCCTAGAGTAGAGTACAACATAGTAGTAGAGTAGAGTAGAGTAGAGTAGGTAGAGTAGAGTAGAGTAGAGTAGAGTAGAGTAGGCTAGACTAGGCTAGAGTAGAGCAGAGTAGATTAGAGTGGAGGAGAGTAGGTTATTCTAGGATAGGAGAGAGTAGAGTAGGCTAGGCTAGAGGCTAGAATAGAGTAGGCTAGAGTAGTCTCGAGTAGAATAGAGTAGAGTAGTGTAGAGTAGGCTTCGCTAGAGTAGATTAGAGTAGAGTAGAGTAGAGTAGGCTAGGCTAGGCTAGGCTAAGCGCGGATCAGATAGGCTAGGCTAGGCTAGGCTAGGCTAATATAGGCTAGGCTAGGCTAGGCTAGGCTAGGTTAGGCTAGGCTAAGCTATAGTAGGGTAGGCTAGGATAGTCTATAGTAGACCATACTATCCTAGGCTAAGCTAGCCTAGGCTAAGCTAGAATAGCTCAGGCTAGGCTATGCTAAGAAATTTCAAGCTATAGCAACAAAGGGTAGAGTACGTTAGGTTAAGTAAGAGTAGCCTAGGATAGTGTAAAGAAGGTTATACTAGGTCAGGTAAGAGTAAGCTAGTATAGGTAGAGTAGGCTAGGCTAGAGTAGCCTAGGATGGAGTAGGCTAGGATATAATACATTAGTATAGGGTAGAGTAGGCTACTATAGGGTAGAGTAGGCTAGGCTAGAGTAGGTCGCGGAAAAGCAGGCTACGGAAGAGTAGGTTAGGTTAGGAAAGAGTAGGCTAGGATAGTGTAAAGAAGGTTAGTTTAGGTTAGGTAAGAGTAGGCTAGTATAGGGAAGAGTAGGCTAGGCCAGAGTAGGCTAGGCTAGAGGAGGCTATGCTAGATTAGGCTAGGATATAGTAGGCTAGGCTAGAGTAGACAAGGCTAGATTAGTCTAGGCCACTCTGAATTGGCTAGGCTATAGTAGGTAAGCCTATGATAGTCTAGAGTGGGCCAGGCTAGGGTAAAGAAGGCTATTCTATGATAGGCTAGAGTAGGGTAGGGTAGGGTAGGCTAGAGTAGTGTAGGCTAGGATGGTCTACAAGAGGCCATACTATACTAGGCTATGCTAGGCTAGGCAATGTTAAACTATCGAAAGAAAGGGTAGAGTAGGTTAGGTTAGGAAAAAGTAGGCTAGGATAGTGTAGAGAAGTTTAGGCTAGGTCACGTAAGAGTAGGTTAGTTTAAAATAGAGTGAGCTAGGCTAGAGAAGGCTACGCTGCAGTAGGATAGTATATAGTAGTTAAGATAGGCTGGAGTAGGCTAGCATATGGTGAAGTAGGCTAGTATAGGGTAGAGTAGGCTAGGCTAGAGTAGGATATGGAAGAGTAGGTCAGGTTAGACAAGAGTAGGCTAGGATGGTGTAAATAAGGATAGGCTAGGTGAGGTAAGATTAGGCTAGTATAGGATAGAGTATGCTAGGATATAATAAGTTAGGCTAGAGTAGACAAGGCTAGATTAGTATAAGTTATGCTGGGTTGGCTAGGCTATAGTAGGTAAGCCTAAACTAGTCTAAAGTAGGCTAGGCTAGGGTAGAAAAGGTTAGGATCGACTAGGCTAGAGTAGAGTAGGCTATGATAGACTATAATAGGTCATACTGTCCTAGACTATGCTAGAGTAGATTAGGCTAGGCTAGGCTAGGAAACAGTAAGTTATAGTAGGAAAGGCTAGGTTATGCTAGGCCAGAGTAAGCTAGGTTAGGCAAAGGTAGAGTAAAATACTCTAGATTAATCTAGTTTAGAATAGATTAGGCTAGGTTAGGCTAGGATATAGTAGGCAAGGCTATGATAAATTAGGCTAGGGTAGTCTAGGATAGAGTAAGATAATGTCTAAGGTAGGTTAGAGTAGGCTATGCTAGAATAATAAATATACAAGGCTATGTTAGGGAAGAGTAGGCTAGGCTAGGCTAGAGTAGACCAGCTAGGCTAGGATACAATAGAGTAAGCTAGGCCAAAGTAGGCTATGATAGAATAGTTTAGGTTAAAGTAGGCCATGCTAGGCTATGTTCCGCTAGGTTAGGCTAGAGTATGCTTGGCTACTCTAAGTTACATTAGTCTACTCTAGGCTAGAATAGTCTAGGCTACAGTAGGCCTGTCTAGGATAAAGCATGATCTGTTAAAGTAGGTGACACTAGACTAGGGTGGGGTATGCTAGGCTAATCAATGCTAGAGTAGGTAAGGCTAGGGTAGAGTAGGGTAGCCTAAGCTAGAGAAGGCTAGGCTAGGCTAGATTATGTTAGGTTAAGCAAGACTAAGCTAGGATAGAGTAGGCTAGGTTAGGCTAAGCTAGGAAGAGTAGACTAGGCTAGGCTAAGCTAGGTTAGCTTAGGAAATGATAGGCCAACCTAGGCTAGAGTAGGTTAGTCTAGAATGGGCTAAAGTAGCTAAGGAAATACAAGAATGGGATAGGGTAGGTTAGGCTATGGTTGGATAGGCTAGGCTATAGTATACTAGGCTAAATTAGGCTTCAGTAGGTTGGGCTAGAGTAGGATAGGCTAGTGTAGGCTAGGCTAGATTAGGCTATGCTAGTGTAGGCTATGCTAGTGAAGGCTAGGCTAGGTGAGGCTAGAGTAAGCTAGGCGCGAAGAGCTAGGCTAAAGAGGTAGGAAACTTAGTACAGTTCACTTGCATGCATATAGTGCTGCAATAAGGTAGGCTCGAGTTATAGGCTTGAGAGTGCATGATAGGTGAGTGATAGTGGAGAAATGATGATATAGTTTGCTAATTTAGGCTAGAGTTGGCTTGACTAGATTAGGCTAAGAAAGAGTAGGTTAGGCTAGACTAATGCAGGCTAGGCTAGAGTAGGTTAGGCTAAGCTATGCTAAAATATGCCAGGTTAGGCTACGCTAATCTACTGTAGGGTAGGATAGAGTAGGATACAATAGGCTAGGCTAAGCTAGGCTAGTGTAGGCTTGGTGAGAGTAGGGTAAAATAGACAAGCGTAGGCGAAACTAGGATAGGCTAGGCTAGAGTAGGCTAGCCTCACATATTCTAGCATTGAGTAGTGTATTCTACATTACAGTAGGCTCTAGGCTAGGCTGGGCTAGCCTATAATACACTAGGTTAGGCTAGGCTAGGCAAAGCTATCCAAAAATAGGCTAGGCTACACAAAGCTATTCAAAAATATGCTAGGTTAGAGTAGAATAGGCTATGATAGGCTAGGGTAGGCTTAGTTAGGTAGTGTTTTTCCCCTATATGATTTGGTGTCTTTATTATCTTGGTTTCCACCATAGCCATTGAGTTAGTCATTGAGATGATACTAAAATTATGAAAGAGTGTCATTGACTAGATTGTTGGATATTGCTAAGGCTTTGACTACTCTTGCATCATTTTAGATAAGCTAACTAATGCTTAATTACAGAGTTACATGTAATTTTTAGGGTTAATTCCTTTTTCATTTCTCATGTTGACTATAATTTCCTTAGTTTATTCCTTTAGGAGAGAATTTTGTGTTTATTACTAGTAATGAAGTGTATTTTATGTTATTTTTATAAGTATTTTTTTTATTAGTTTTACTAGTAATAAACAAGGGTTGATCCAAAGAGATCATAATTGCATATTTATGTTATTTCTGTGTGATAAGTACATGGGAATATATTGTTATTCATTTACATAATATCTTGATGTAGTGAGATAGAAATGTAACATAGGTGACACACTTTCAGTGCAACTAGTTTCACTTTGTGTATTTTTATACAATGAGCCTATAAAATAAAATAAATTGATTATTAATATTGAACCTTTAAATTTACGTTTGTGTTTTGATATCTACAATGTATCAACCTTTTGTATGAATAATATAACTAAATTTGTGAAAAAATATTTATGATTCCTTAATTTTTTTATCTTGATACGTGTGCATATGATTTCTAGCATTTTAATTTAATTATCAATAATCAATAGTTTGGTGCTAGATTTTCATTAATCAACAATTAATATTTTTAATATTAGCGGTGAATAGAATATTGAGATTTATTTGAAATGTAGTTATGATCTCTATTCCTTCTCAATTTAGTTAAATAAATTATTTCAAAATTAGTTTAGAATATAATGTATATAGAATATGATGGGTTGATATGCCATCTTATTAAATTAATTAATGTGAGATAATTTAATTAATAGAGTATATCTAACTTGAAAACAAATCTTATTATTGATAGGTCAATTTTACCATGAATATTCCAACATATTCCGTGGGTTCAGAAATCTTATCATTGATATGTCAATATTACCATGGGTTAAGAAATCTTATCATTGATATATCAATATTACCATGAATATTCCAACATATTCCATGGGTTAATAAATCTTATGATTGATATGTCAATATTACCATGAATATTCCAACATATTTCATGGGGTTTAAATATCTAAGATGAACCTAATAATTAAATTATAACTATGGAAGATCTATTCTTACGATTAACATAATTATAGGCATATATATATTTTTGAATTTATTTTAAATTTAAGTTAAAAAAAATAACATTAAATTAAGACAAACTAGGGAAGCCATATAAATTAAATGGATAGAACTGCAGATAAAATTCAATTTCATCCATATTTCAACAACAACAAAAAAAATCTTAGTGCAGAATTTTAGTGGTGAAATATGTCAATATTACTATGAATGTTCCAACATATTCCATGGGTTTAAATATATGCCATCAACTTAATAATTAAATTATAACTATGAAAGATATATTCTTTGGATTAGCACAATTATAGGCATATCTGTTTTGGAATTTATTTTCAATTTAAGTGAAAAGAAAATATTAACATTAAATTAACAAACTAGGCAAGCCATTTAAATTAAATGGATCTAATTGGAAATAAAATTCAATCCATGATAATCATCAAAACCAGTAATCCATAATACCTATCACATTTCCTAAATTAAAAAGAAAATAGAAATTAACAAAATTATAACTTTATTACAAGTTATATTGTGATTATTTATAATAATATTTTTTTCATGCATATTTCAACCAAAAATAATCTTAGTGGAAAATTTTAGCGGTGAAATTTAGCCCTTGGTCTAACTTAAAGGTTTCGAATTTTGAATGGAAAATTGTTTTGTATCATATTGCATTATTAGTAGTAGCCCCAAGATTATTTTATAAGAGAAATAGGTATGGGGATTAGCATAGCCTTATTTCAATGGAGGAGCTACTAATTTCCATTTACCCCAATTTTCAAGAATAGGGATTTATGGTACCCATTTCTCCCTTCTCATTTCATTTTAAATGAGCTCTTTATTTCATTGGCCATTATATCATAGCATTGAGATTAGTTGTTAGAGAACAACCCACATTTAAGTATTCAATAGTCTTCTTTCCATTTTTTAAGTTTTCATACGATTAATGATTGTCATATTTAATACAGGAGGCTTGTGTATTTTCCTTACATTCCAATACCTCGAGCATTCTCTCCTTTCCCTCCCTAATTTTTTTGCTTAATTTTTGGGAGATGTAATCATTTTCTGTTTGGAAATCCAACAAAACAACCTAAAATGTTTCAAAATATGAAAAGAAAATATATATTTATGGCTCTCAGATACAAGACATGATATTTATCTATATGGCCATAAACAATAGAGCTAAGACAAGGAAACGTAAATGAAACTAAAGATCCATAAGTAGATAGGAATGCATACATATTTCTAGCATCAATAACCTTTATTGGGATTGGATGTTTACTCCTAGGAGTGCACCGAGGACCGGGAGGAGGCCCCATTTTCCATTGAATTATTGCAACCACACCACTTGTAAGACCAACATCAACAATTGAACCTTCCATATCAGCAAACACCTAAGTGTTTTTTAAGATTATGTCGCTCATCAGAAAGTTCCCTTTCCACATAAGTGATCACTTCTTAAATTGGTTAAGTGTTCAAATCTCATTAATGGTTGGTTGTGCTCTCAAGTCAAATTTGAGCTCCAAAATAACCTATCTCTTGGAAGTTATATGCTCCTCGCTAGACATTATCACTTTGTCTAGGCATGGGAAACAACAACAAACAATGAGAGGGCTATTGTAGACTTGAATAGTTCAATAAAGGTGGAGAAACCCAAGCACAACCCCTTATCCTTGACAACACCTTCTAGTGGAAGAGCCATGTTGAGGCATAAAACTTCTACAAGAGAAGAACATGGAAAAAACCAAGGATTAGGAATAAAAATGTATAAATAAATACTCTTAACATACCTAGGCCCAATGTCTATACTAGGTTCCTTGGGTGGTTTTATCACTATGAATCTCTGAGGCCGAGGAAGAGTCAAGCTGAGGTAATCATATAACAACCTTTTGACTTGGTAGCTAGCCCTACCAAGTAGGAGAGGGCTCTCTCCAAAGGATCACATCCAAGAGGGTTGGATAGCTTAGGGATTTAGGCTAGATATGATGTGCAAAGTTTGTTTAATTTGATTTGGTGGGGTTGTTGGAAGAGGATTAGGTCTAAGAGAATAATTCAGGGAAAATAAGGGTATAATTGCAAACATCTAAGTCTATACGTATAGAGAATATCATGTATAAAAATATTATGCACAACATTTTATATTTTTTAATAGATTATGTATTAATAGACTTTCTGTGATAATTTGAATTAGGATTTGGTTATGCAAGATAATGATAATTGGAAGGATTGTTTCAATATAGACATGTGTAGGAATAAATTGAAGATATGTAATCATTTCTAGCTTAGACAAAAAAATAAGGGATTTACACCTCCATAGTAATGCTTGAGAACAACAAATTTTGGAGATTAGTTGGTCCATCTTAAACATTATAATTTTTGAAACAAGAATATAATTTGAAGTAGAAAAATAATTTATGTTCCCTTCAATTTTTTTTGAATTTTGTAAGCTTGTGATGCCATTTTACTTATAGTGGAGTAGTCACCTTTGTTTTATCCTACAAAATCTCACACAAAAGTATACTAATAGTCATGTAAATTGTTGTTCCATTACATATTCTATTCAAAGTTTAACTAATTGGTATCAACTAAAACCTTTAAATTGATAAATTTTGTTGTCACATTCAACTTAAAGATAGAGAACAAAGTATCTCCATTGACAACATACACCAAAATATAAAGATGTCAAAAAAGAAAAATTTAAATACTCTTACTAAAGTCTAGGATCCATATTCAAGAAGTTCATAATTTTATTGAGAAGAAAGTGTTGTATGCCAAACTAGATTACAGGGTTATATGTCAAGTAGATTTGATTGAATTTATTGTTTTTCCACATTCAAGGTATGTTCTAAATTATTTATTATAACAAGATTACTATATGTTAGTTTCAAGCTACAATTTAGATGGAAATAGGTTCTATATTTTATGTTTTATTTTGAATTCCAATTTCTTACTCTAAAAGGAAATCAATGTTATTTTAAATTTTAACTTTTAATTTTTCCATCAACAATTCATTCTTACTAACTTTGAAATTGCCAATCTTTTACTTCAAAAGAAATTAAGTGTTTTTTCTTTTTTTAATTTAACTTTTAATTTTTTAGTTTACATTTTTTTAAATCCACCTAGAAGAAATAGCGCAGATTCAACTAAATGTTTGAGTTGAATTAAGAAATATTAATTACAACAGCCCAAAAACCCAAAAAGTTATCTAAATTTAGAACACCAAATATTAGTTACATTCTTGAAAGTTCCACAAACAAAAACAACATTTAAACTTAAATTAAAAAACGAAAAAAACAAACCAAGTGAAATAATTAACTTTTAAATCTAAAAAAATGTAAACTAAAAAACTGAAAGTTAGATTATTAAAAAAAAAAAAAACACTTAATTTCTTTTGAGGTAAAAAATTGGCAATTTCAAAGTTAGTGAGAACGAATTGTTGATGGCAAAATTAAAAGTTAAAATTTAAAATAACATTGATTTTATTTTAAAGTAAAAAATTGGAATTCAAAGTAAAAAATAAAATATAGAACCTATTTCTATCTAAATTGTAGCTTTAAATTGACATATAGTAACCTTGTTATAATAAATAATTTATGACATACCTTAAATGTGGAAGAACAATAAATTCAATCAAATCTACATGACATGTAACCCTGTAAGTTAGTTGGGCATACAACACTTTCTTCTCAATAACATTGTGAACTTCTTGAATATGGATGGTAGACTTTAGTAAGAGTATTTAAATTTTTCTTTTTGAGATCTTTATATTTTGGTGTATGTTGTCAATGGAGATACTTTTTTCTCTATCTTTAAGTTGAATATGACAACCAAATTTATCAATTTAAAGGTTTTAGTTGATACCAATTAGTTAAATTTTGAATAGAATGTGTAATGGAACAACAATTTACATGACTATTAGTGTACTTTTGTGTGAGATTTTTTAGGATAAAAAAAAGGTGACTACTCCACTATAACTAAACTGGCATCACAAGCTTACAAAATCCAAAAAATTTAAGGGGAACATAAAAAAAAAATGCTACTTCAAATTGTATTCTTGTTTCAAAAATTATAATGTTTAAGATGGACCAACTAATCTCTGAAATTTGTTGTTCTCAAGCATTACTATGGAGGTGTAAATCACTTTCTTTTTTGTCTAAGCTAGAAATGATTACTTATCTTCAATTTATTCCTAGACATGTCTCTATTGAAACAATCCTTCCAATTATCGTTACCTTGCATAACCAAATCCTAATTCAAATTATCATGGAAAGTATATTAATACATAGTCTATTAAAAAAAGATAAAATGTTTTGCATAATATTTTTATGCATGATATTCTTTATACATATAGACTTAGATGTCTACAATCATACCCTTATTTTTCCTGACCTAGTCTCTTAGACCTAATCCTCTTCCAACAACCCCAGCAAATCAAATTAAACAAACTATGCACATTATATTTAGCCTAAAACCCTAATCTATCCAACCCTCTTGGCTGTGATCCTTTGGAGAGAGCCCTCTCCTACTTTGTAGCGCTAGCTACCAAGTCAAAATATTGGTCTATGGTTACCTCAGTTGGACTCTTCCTTAGCCTTAGAGATTCGAAGGAGTGATAAAACCCCCCGGCAACCTAGTATAGACATTGGGCCTAGGTATGTCAAGAATATTTATGCATGAATTTTTATTCCTAATCCTTGGTTTTTTTCCACGTTGTTCTCTTGTAGAATTTTTAAGCCTCAAGATGGCTCTTCCACCAGAAGGTCTTGGCAAGGATAGGGGGTAGTGTTTGGGTTTCTCTACCCATGTTGAACAATTCGAGTCTGACATAGGCCTCTCATTTTTTGTTGTTGTTTTCCATGCCTAGACAAAGTGCTAATGTCTAGCGAGGAGCATATTACTACCAAGAGATAGGTTATTTTGGAACTCAAATCCGACTTGAGAGCACAACCAATCATTAGTGAGATTTGAACACTTAACCAATTCTAGAAGTGATCACTTAAGTGGAAAGGGAACTTTTCGATGAGTGACATAATCCTAAAAAACATTGAGTTGTTTGCTACGAAAAGAAACCTGTTATTGTTGAACGATATCCTTGTTTGCGAAAATCTTTGTTGCAGGAAATGCATTGAACAATCTTTGTGTAAACTGCGTTGAACATTTTCCTTTTCTTCAAATCTTGTGTCCATTTCATGGAGTATTTTCTCATGCATAGAAGTGTCCAAAATGATGATCGTTTTAGTTACAGAAATTTCATTTTAACCTAACAAAGAAAACATATTCATTTTAAGTTTTAGCCAAGAAGTGTAGCAGCCAGCTCCTGCACCGTGCAACCAGTCTAAAAGCCTTCCTATCATGATGTGCAACTCAAATATCGTAGATAGCAAGACCTTGAATATGTTAATGAACATGTCATTGAAATTTGGTTCGTAGCTTCTTTTTTCTTAGAGAATTCCTTTGGCCATATGTCAAATAAATCACTCTTTTAGAGAATGCCCTCGGCCATATGTTGCCTTATTTCAAACTTACCCCAACTTGAACACAATTTCCATCTCTTTGACCACATATTCACCATGAAGCCTCTGATCCAAATCCCCAAAACCATTTCTACAAAATCACACTCTTCTGAACACCGATTGTGCTCAACGGGCCTCCTTCCAGAAGTAGAGCAGCATAGTTGTACACATCGGAGTTCATGGTTTCCTTTCTGGTGCGCTGAGCTTAGAAGTAAGGCACCTTGAAGTATTGGTGAGTTTGTCTGTCTGAGTATTTTTCCTGTGCTCGTATAGGCGAGCGAGGCTGAATTCCCCGCATCGGCCATTGAGCTCTGCATCCATCAACATATTGCTCACCTTCACGTCTCTGTGCACATCGCGTTGCTCCCATTATGTGCACAAAGCATTGCAACGTCTTTGTGAATATAAAAAAATGCCTCATGGCCCCAACAAGATGTGCATATTGGCCATGATCTCAGTGCCTCTAGGTGCCCATTTGGTCTGATTTGTAGAACTTGTCCTTCATAACTTCACTGGATAGTTCATAGACCGACTGCTCATAGAACTCTTCCCGCACACTGGCTGCGAATTTGAGCTCAGAGCTCTATGCAGGATTCGAGCTCGCGATCTTGCGAACATAGAGGACAAGGACTTGAGGCACTCGATGGGGTCGACTGGTTGAAATCCTGGACTTTTCAAATGTAATCAACATTCAAAAAATAAAGTATAAAACTAACCAAAAATAGTCATCTACTGTTTGTTGTGGTCTTTTCAGGCTGCTAGAGTTTCCCTTTATTGGAGAAAGCAATGTTAGGTTAAGTGATGATCACTTCATTCAAAATTTTCTTTTCTTTGAGAAGAATATTCTGACAATTTAATTTTAATAATGCCTACTTTTTGTTACTTTCATATGAGAGTATTTTATGCGTTTATTACTAGTAATGAAGCCTACTTTATGTTAGTTTTATGAAAGTATTTTATGTTAATAGGTTCTACGAGCGTTTCTTTTTGTGTTAGTTTTACTAGTGATATGGAAGGGCTGATCCGAGGAGATCAAAACTACATATTTATCATGTTGGAGTGTGACACGTACATGCAAAGCAATTGCTCTTGATGTACATAATATGTTGATGTTCTTGGGAGAGAATGGAAATGTAAATGTAATGTAGGCCACACGCTTTTACTATAATAGCTTGTGTGTGTAAGTTTATAGAGTGAACCTAAAGAGTTAATGGCATTTTAATCCTAAACCTATGACTTTGGGTTTGTGTTTTGATATTTTACTTACATGATTGTGTTCTTATAAATTTGGAGTGAAAGAATTTGCTTTATTTAAATATTTTGAGAACATAAAAGATATTTCTCAATAAAAGATTTTAAATTTAGAAAATATTCTTAATTTAAATTCAATAATTAATAATTAAACATAAAAGGGAATTTTATAAAATTATTGAAGCAGTGTTGAGGCTCTAAATTCTATTTATATTTTAGGCTTTTCATTTATATGTAATACGAATTTAATTTCTCTAACTACTTAATCAAAATAACTAGTTCTTTCCAATGATTTTGAACTATGTTTTTACTTCATACAATTATACTTTTATAATTTAGAGTTCTAGAATTATTGAAGCAATGTTGAGGCTCTAAATTCTATTTATATTTTATGCTTTTCATTTATATTCAATAAAACTTTAATTTCTCTAACTACTTAATTTAGATAACTAGTTATTTCCAAATGTTTTCGAACTATGTTTTTACTTCTTACAATTTTACTTTTATATTTTAGAGTGCTACGGTAGGGAAGGGAATTTTATAAAATTATTGAAGTGGTGTTGAGGCTCTAGATTCTATTTATATTTTATGTTTTTCATTTATATGTAATGAAAGTTTAATTTCTCTAACTACTTAATATAGATAACTAGTTATTTCCAAATGATGTTGAGCAATGATTTTACTTCATACAATTATATTTTTATATTTTGGAGTGCTAGGTTAGGGTACAGTAGGGTAGGGTAGACTAGAGTAGAGTATACTAGGCTAGAATAGAGTAGCGTATAGTAGAGTAGAGTAGAGTAGTAAGCTAGCCTAGGCTAGGCTAAGATCAGATAGGGTAGAGTAGGCTAGGTTAGGCTAGAGTAGGCTAGAGTAGAGTAGAATAGAGTAGAGTAGAGTATAGTAGAGTAGGCTACGCTAGAGTAAAGTAGAATAGTCTAGAGTAGGGTAGAGTAGAGTAGGCTAGAGTAGAGTAGAGTAGGCTAAGCTAGATTAGAGTAGAGTAGAGTAGGCTAAGATAGGCTAGGCTAGGGTAGAGTAGACTAGAGTAGGCTAAGCTAGGCTAGGCTAGGCTAGGCTAGAGTAGAGTAGAGTAGAGTAGAGTAGAGTAGAGTAGGCTAGGCTAGGCTAGGATAGAGTAGAGTAGAGTAGGCTAGGCAAAGATCACATAAGCCAGGCTAGAGTAGGCTAGGCAAAGATCACATAGGCCATGCTAGAGTAGGCTAGAGTAGAGTAGAGTAAAGAAGGATAAGCTAGGCTAGCCTAATATCTCGGTTAGGCTAGGTCAGGCTAGAGTAGAGTAGAGTAGGCTAGGCCAGGCTACGCTAGGCTAGGCTAGCATAGAGTAGAGTACGCTAGGCTAGAGTAGATTAGAGTAGAGTAGAGTAGAGTAGGCTAGGCTAGGGTAGGGTAGAGTAGAACAGGCTAGGCTAGAGTAGAGTAGAGTAGTAGGCTAGGCTAAGATCAGATAGGCTAGAGTAGGCTAGGTTAGGCTAGGCTAGGCTAGGCTAGGCTAGGCTAGAGTAGGCTAGGATAGGCTAGAGTAAAGTAGACTAGGCTAGGCTAGGCTAAGATCAGATATGCTAGGATAGAGTAGGCTAGAGTAGAGTACAATAGAGTAGAGTAGGCTAGGCTAGGCTAGGCTAGAGTAGAGTATAGTGGAGTAGAGTAAGCGAAACTAGACTAGAGTAGGCTAGGCTAGGCTAGATTAGAGTAGAGTAGGCTAGGCTAGGCTAGGTTAGAGTAGAGTAGAGTAGGCTAGGCTGGGCTAGAATAGGATAGAGGTGAGTAGGATAGGCAAAGATCAGATAAGCTAGGCTAGAGTAGGCTAGAGTAGAGTAAATTAAAGTAGGCTAGGCTAAGCTAGGCTAGAGTAGAGTAGAGTAGGCTAGGCTAGCGTAGCATAGAGTAGGATAGGCTAAAGTAGAGCAGAGTAGAGTAGGCTAGGCTAGAGTAGAGTAGAGTAGAGTAGGCCAGGCCAGGCTAGGGTAGAGTTGAGTAGTAGGCTAGGCTAGGCTAAGATCAGATAGGCTAGAGTAGGCTAGGCTAGGCTAGGGTAGAGTAGAGTAGGCCAGGCTAGGCTGGAGTAGAGTAGAGTAGAGTAAGCTAGAGTAGGCTAGAGTAGAGTAGAGTAGGGTAGAGTACATTAGAGTGGAGTAGAGTAGGTTATGCTAGGATAGGATAGAGTAGAGTAGGCTAGGCTAGAGTAGGCTAGAATAGAGTAGAGTAGAGTAGAGTAGAGTAGGCTAGGTTAGGCTAGCCTAAGATCTAGACTATGCTAGGCTAGGCTAGAGTAGGCTTGAGTAGAATACAGTAGAGTAGATTAGAGTAGGCTAGGCTAGGCTAGGTTAGTCTAGAGTAGAGTACAATAGAGTAGGCTAGAGTAGAGTAGAATAGATTAGAGTAGAATAGAGTAGAGTAGAGTAGAGTAGGCTAGGCTAGAGTAGAGTAGAGTAGGCTAGGCTAGGCTAGGCTAGGCTAGGCTATAGTAGGCTAGAGTAGAGTATAGTAGGCTAGGCTAGGCTAAGATCTAGGCTCCAGTAGGCTAGGCTAGGCTAAGATCTAGGCTACAGTAGGCTAGGCTACAGTAGGCTAGGATAGACTAGGATAGGATAGACTAGGCTACGATAGACTAGGCCAGGCTAGGTTAGGCTAGCCTAGACTAGCTTGGGTTAGGCTAGCCTAGACTAGCTTGGGTTAGGCTAGCCTAGACTAGCTTAGGCTAGGCTAGCCTAGACTAGCCTAGCTTAGGTTAGGCTAGAATAGGGTAGGCTATGCTAGAGTAGTCTAGAGTAGGCTACTCTAGGCTAAGCTACAAGATGGCAAACTAAGCTAGGCTAGAGTAGAGTAGACTAGGCTAGTCTAGGCTAGGCAAAGATCTAGCCTAGAGTAGGATAGACTAGAGTAGGCCAAAAGGCTAGGCTAGAGTAGGTTAGGCTAAGCTATAGGCTAGGCGAAGATCTAGGCTAGGCTAGGCTAAGATAGGCTAGGCTAGAGTAGAGTAGGCTAGAGTAGAGTAGACTAGTAGGCTAGGCTAGAATAGGCTAGAGTAGAGTGGGCTAGGGTAGCTATAGTAGGCTAGAGTAGAGTAGACTAGGCTAGAGATAGGCTAGAGTAGAGTGGCTAGGGTAGGCTAGAGTAGGCTAGAGTAGAGTAGGCTAGGATAGACTAGAGGCTAGCGTAAACTAGCTTAGGCTAGGCTAGGCTAGAGTAGACTAGCCCATCGTAGGTTAGGCTAGAGTAGGTCAGGCTATGCTAGAGTAGGCTAGAGTAGGCTACACTAGGCTAGGCTATAGTAGAGTAGACTAGGTTAGGCTAGAGTAGGTTAGGATAGACTAGGCTAGGCTTGGCTAGAGAAGGCTAGGGTAGGCTAGGCTATGCTAGTGTTGGCAAGGCTAGACTATAGTAGGCTACACTAGGTTAGGAATGTGAAGGCTATGCTAGGAGAGAGTAGCTAGGCTAGGCTAAGCTAGGCTAGAGTAGGGTAGGTCAGGAAAGGCTAAGATAGGTTAGGATATAGTAGTCTAGGATTGGTTAGGGTACAGTAGGATAAGATAGTCTAGAGTAGGCTAGGTCAGGCTATAGTAGAGAAGGCTAGAGTAGAACAGCCTAAGCTATGTTAGAATAGACTAGACTACATAAGGTTGTGCTTGGCTACAATATAGTAGTCTAGGCTACGCAAGGCTTGGTAATGCTAGGATACACTAGTCTAGAGTAAGATAACCTCGACGAGAGTACGATAGGGAACCTAGGCTAGGCTAAGCTAAGCTAGAGTACAATAGGGTAGGATAGACTAGAGTGGGCTAGGCTAAGCAATAGTTGGCTAGGTTAAGCAAGAGTATGCTAGGCCAGGCTAGAGTAGGCTACCACATAGTAGGCTAGGCTAGAGTAGACTAAGGTAGAGTAGGTTAGGTTGGGCTAGGCTAGGTTAGGCTGGGCTAGGTTAGGTTAGGTTAGGTTAGGGTATGCTAGGCTAGAGTAGGCTTGGTTATGCTAGAGTATTCTAGTCTAGCATAGGATAGGCTAGGCTAAGCTAGGCTAAGCTATACTAGAGTAGAATAGTCTAGGCTATGATAGGCTATGCTAGGCTTGGGAGGCCTAGAGAATGCTAGGGTAAGCTACGATATAGTACACTGCTCTAAGGTAGTTTAGGCTAGAGTAGGAAAGGCTAGTCTAGGTTATGGTAGTTTAAAAGGCTAGTCTAGGTTAGGCTAGTCCATGCTATGCTAGGGTAGGTTAGGCTAGGCTATGCTATGCTAGAGTAGGATAGGCTAGGCTATTTTAAGCTATCCTAGAGTATTATAGGCAAGTCTAGGCTAGAGTAGGCTAGGCCAGGAAAGGCTAGATTGGGAAAGGCTAGGCAAGGTTAGATTGGGTAAGGCCAGGAAAGAGTAGGCTATGTTAGGCAAGAGTAGGCTATACTAAAGTAGACAAGGCTAGATTAGTCTAGGCTACGGTGTGTTGGCTAGGCTATAGTAGGTAATCCTAGGCTAAACTAGAGTAGGCTAGGCTAGGGTAGAGAAGGTTAGGCTAGGCTAGGCTATAGTAGGGTAGGCTAGGATAGTCTACAACAGACCATACTATCCTAGGCTAAGCTAGCCTAGGCTAAGCTAGAAAAGCTCAGGCTAGGCTATGCTAAGAAATGTTAAGATATAGCAAGAAAGGGTAGAGTACGTTAGGTTAAGTAAGAGTAGGCTAGGATAGTGTAAAGAAGGTTATACTAGGTCAGGTAAGAGTAAGCTAGTATAGGGTAGAGTAGGCTAGGCTAGAGTAGGCTAGGATGGAGTAGGCTAGGATATAATATGTTACTATAGGGTAGAGTAGGCTAGGCTAGAGTAGATCACAGAAAATTAGGCTATGCAAGAGTAGGTTAGGTTAGGAAAGAGTAGGCTAGGATAGTGTAAAGAAGGTTAGTCTAGGTTAGGTAAGAGTAGGCTAGTATAGGGAAGAGTAGGCTAGGCTAGTGTAGGCTAGGCTAGTGTAGGCTAGGCTAGAGGAGGCTATGGTAGATTAGACTAGGATATAGTAGGCTAGGCTAGAGTAAACAAGGCTAGATTAGTCTAGGATACTCTAAATTGGCTAGGCTATAGTAGGTAAGCCTATGATAGTCTAGAGTGGGCTAGGGTAGGGTAGAGAAGACTATTCTGTGAAAGGCTAGAGTAGGGTAGGGTAGGGTAGGCTAGAGTAGTGTAGGCTAGGATGGTCTAAAAGAGGCCATACTATACTAGGCTAGGCTAGGGTAAGTTAGAGTCACTTAGGCTAGGCTATGCTAGGCTAGGCAATGTTAAACTATCAAAAGAAAGGGTATAGTATGTTAGGTTAGGCAAGAGTAGGCTAGGATAGTGTAGAGAAGGCTAGGCAAGGTAAAGTAAGAGTAGGTTAGTTTATAATAGAGTAAGCTAGGCTAGAGTAGGCTATGCTACAGTAGGATAGTATATAGTAGTTAATATAGGTTGGAGTAGGCTAGCATATGGTGGAGTAGGCTAGTATAGGGTAGGGTAGGCTACACTAGAGTAGGATATGGAAGAGTAGGTTAGGTTAGACAAGAGTAGGCTAGGATACTATAAATAAGGATAGGCTAGGTGAGGTAAGAGTATGCTAGTATAGGGTAGAGTATTCTAGGCTAGAGGAGGCTAGGATACAATAACTTAGGCTAGAGTAGACAAGGCTAGATCAGTATATGTTATGTTAGGTTGGCTAGGCTATAGTAGGTAAGCCTAGACTAGTCTAGAGTAGGCTAGGCTAGGGTAGAAAAGGTTGGGATCGACTAGGCTAGAGTAGAGTAGGCTATGATAGACTACAATAGGTCATATTATCCTAGACTATGCTAGCCTAAGCTAGAGTAGCTTAGGGTAGGCTAGGATAGGAAAGCGTAACAATAGGAAAGGATGGGTTATGCCATGCCAGAGTAAGTCAGGTTAGGTGAAGGTAGAGTAAACTACTCTAGATTAATCTAGTTTAGAGTAGTTTAAGCTAGGATAGGTTAGGATATAGTAGGCAAGGCTATGATAAATTAGGCCAGGGTAGTCTATGATAGAGTAAGATAACGTCTAAGGTAGGTTAGAGTAGGCTATGCTAGAATATCGCATGCAAGGCTATGTTAGCAAAGACTAGGCTAGGCTAGGCTAGAGTAGACCAACTAGGCTAGGATACAATAGAGTAAGCTAGGCCAAAGTAGTCTATGATAGAATAGTTAGGCTAAAGTAGGCCACGCTAGGCTATGTTATGCTAGGTTAGGCTAGAGTATGCTACGCTACTCTAAGTTACGGTAGTCTACTCTAGGCTAGAGTAGTCTAGGCTACAATAGGCTAGCCCGAAGTATTATAGGCTAAAGTAGGCAAGGCTAGGATAGATTACGTTAGATTACACTAGGATAGGCCTATCTAAGATAAAGCATGATTTTCTAGAGTAGGTGACACAAGACTAGGGTGGGGTATGCTAGGCTAATCTATGCTAGAGAAGGATAGGATAGGCTAGTGTAGGTTAGGCTAAGCAAGGCTAAGCTAGGCTAGAGTAAGCTAGGTTAGGCTACGCTAGGAAGAGTAGATTGGGCTAGGCTAAGCTAGGTTAGCTTAGGAAATGGTAGGCCAACCTAGGCTAGAGTAGGTTAGTCTAGAATGGGATAAAGTAGCTTAGGAAATACAAGAGTGGGCTAGGGTAGGTTAGGCTATGGTTGGCTAGGCTAGGCTATAATATCCTAGGCTAAACTAGGCTTCAGTAGGTTGGGCTAGAGTAGGATATGCTAGTGTAGGCTATGCTAGTGTAGGCTAGGCTAGGCGAGGTTAGAGTAAGCTAGGATAGGCTGCATTAGCATAGGATATAGTTTGCTAATTTAGGCTAGAGTTGGCTTGACTAGATTAGGCTAAGAAAGAGTAGGTTAGGCTAGACTAATGTAGGCTAGGCTGAGCTATGTTAAAATATGCCAGGTTAGGCTATGCTAATCTATTGTAGGGTAGGATAGAATAGGATACAATAGGCTAAGCTAAGCTAAGCTAGTGTAGGCTTGGCTAGAGTAGGCTAAAATAGACAAGAGTAGGCGAAACTAGGATAGGCAAGGCTAGAGTAGGCTAGCCTCACATGTTCTATCATTGAGTAGTGTATTCTACATTAGAGTAGGATAAGCTATGTTGGGATAGCCTATAATACACTAGGATATGCTAGGCTAGGCAAACTTATCCAAAAATAGGCTAGGCTAGACAAAGCTATTCAAAAGTAGGCTAGGCTAGACAAAGCTATTCAAAAATAGGCTAGGTTAGAGTAGAATAGGTTATGATAGGCTAGGCTAGGCTTAGTTAGGTAGTGTTTTCGCCCCACATGATTTGGTGTCTTTATTATCTTGGTTTCCACCATAGCCATTGAGTTAGTCATTGAGATGATACTAAAATTATGAAAGAGTGTCATTGACTAGATTTTTGGATATTGCTAAGGCTTTGACTACTCCTGCATCATTTTAGATAAGCTAACTAATGGTTAGTTACAAAGTTACATACAATTTTTAGAGTTAATTCCTTTTTCATTTCTCATGTTGACTATAATTTCCTTAGTTTATTCCTTTAGGAGAGAATTTTGTGTTTATTACTAGTAATGAAGTGTATTTTATGTTATTCTTAAGAGTATTTTTTTATTAGTTTTACTAGTAATATACAAGGGTTGATCCAAAGAAATCATAATTTGCATATTTATCTTGTTTCAGTGTGAAAACTACATGGGAATAGATTGTTATCCATTTACATAATATCGTGATGTAGTGAGATATAAATGTAACTTAGGTGACACACTTTTAGTGGGACTAGTTTCACTTTGTGTATTTTTATACAAGGAGCCTATAAAATAAAATAAATTGATAATTAATATTGAACCTTTAACTTTACGTTTGTGTTTTGATATCTACGATGTATCAACATTTTGTATCAATAATATAACTAAATCTGTGAAAAAATATTTATGATTCCTTAATTTTTTTTTATCTTGATACGTGTGTATATGATTTCTAGAATTCTAATTTAATTATCAATAATCAATAGTTGGTGCTAGATATTCAATAACAAATGATTTATATTTTTAATATTAGTTGTGAATAGAATATTGATATTTATTTGAAATGTAGTTATGATATCAATTCCTTCTCAATTTAATTAAATAAATTATTTCAAAATTAGTTTAGAATATAATGTATATAGAATATGATGTGTTGATATGCCATTTTAAATTAATTAATGTGAGATAATTTAATTACTAGAGTATATTTAACCTCAAAATAAATCTTATCATTGATATGTCAATTTTACCATGAATATTCCAACATATTCTGTGGGTTCAAAAATCTAATCATTGATATGTCAATATTACCATGAATATTCCAACATATTCCATGGGTTCATAAATCTTATGATTGATATGTCAATATTACCATGAATATTGCAACATATTTCATAGGGTTTGAATATCTACGATGAAACTAATAATTAAATTATAACTATGGAAGATCTATTCTTATGACTAGTATGAAATATTTTCATGGAGGAGAGGAAATTAGGTCCTTTTCCTTTCCTCCTAGATCTTTGTTAGGCTTATTTTTTAGATTTATTTTGTTTGTTTGTTTATTTGTAGGTATTGGTGTCCTTTTTAATAGTATTTTTTGTTGATTTATTTTTCATTATAGTTTATTTTCTCGATCCTTTGTGTTTTTTTATGTATCCTGTTTTATTTATTGATTACTTTTCTTTGAATATATATATATATATATATATATATATATATATATATATATATATATATATATATATATATATCTTTTGACTAGTGTATGTTTTTGTTTTGTTTTATTTTTTTCCATTAAATTTTTTTAATTTAATTTATTTTATTTCCATTAGGGTCTTGACTCTTTTTTATAATTTTTGACTTCCCTCCTTCTTAAGAGTTTGACTTTTTTTTAAATAAATTAATTTAAATATTATTTTTCAAAAATAGTTGTTTAATATTGCCGTTAATAATATTTGTTCTTAATATATTAATAAACTGATATCATAATTTAATTTTATTGTTAAATATAGCCCTTACTTGAAATTATGTCTCTACATTTCTCTCTATTTAAGCCTTTTCCATGGTCTTCCTCTTAATCTAGTCCTCATGATGAACCACACTTGTTGGCTGAAAACGTGTCGACCAAAATTTTCTCTTATGTGATTTCTACCAAAAGAATTTGCTAAACTAAATTGGTGTGACTATCTCAACATAATATATGGGGAAATGTATGAATCATTGTATCTATTGTGATTGGCTTCTCAAAAGAATATAATATAAAGTAACACTTTCTTGGCTCTATTCTACATTGTTTCTCTTCTTCCATTCCTATGTTCCTTATCTTCATGTGATTTCTTGTTTTCCTTTATACTAGTAACCAATGGTCATTGTCTACTACAATACAACAAGTATAAATCAATTTTTTTGGAATATTTTACTAAATTAAAAAATATTGTAAAATATTTGTGGATCTTTCAATGAATCATTCACTTAATCATAAAATCTTGTAAATCATTGGTGAATCCCTCATTTAATCTTTACATCAAGTTACTTTTCCTTCTTATGCATTGATTCTCTAATAGAAAAATAGTTATCCATTTACTTCACTTCAAATAAACCAACATCTTTAGGATTTTCTGGCTCATCACCATCTATAAGTTTTTCAACTCCTTGGTGTGTAACTATTATAGTAACTATTGTGTTTCCATCTTCAATCAAAACTCTAATAATTGTTGATCAATACATAATTTTTTGAAAATACACAAAATTCACAATGAGATTGACTAAAAGACAAAATATATAATGAAAGTTAATTTCCTATATGATAAAAAAAATCAATTAACACAAACTCATATAAAGCCACAATTTTCAAGTTTAAAAATATAACCCACAAAAAAAAAAATTCATTACTTAGTATAACATGTTACAAAATAAGTATCCTCAAAGGATTTCCACTTCAAAAGTGATAATAGACTAAACAATTTCTCATCCTCCACTAATTGCATGTATTGCTCGTTTAGCCTTTCCCTCAAAAGTATAATTTCATTAAAAAAAAATTTTCCCCATGATAATAGATCCCCTACAATGAACACCTAGGAATCTAGAGCATAGGTAATTTTTCCATACAAATATCCAAGTAGAACATATTTCCCTTTCCTAATAAATATTTTGAAATAAAATTGATCCAGGTGGATGTTGGTGGCCACCCACCTATCCCATTTGGACCCCCACAATTGTCTCTTTCAGTCTTTTCAGTTTCCTAAATTGCAACATAGTTTACTATTTTTAGCAGTTTTTCGGGTCCTGAACTTCCGGAGCCGTTTTGAGGCCCTAAACGACGTTTTTTTTGGGAATCTGGGGAAACATGGATGCATGGACCGATGTTGCCTCCTAAAGTGGTAGTACTTGGATAGATCTTTCTAACGAGCTATCGTGCGCGTCAAACAGAGATCGTATGCCAAAGTTACGACCCCGGGAAATTGATGTACCAATTTACCCAAACGGGGCCCACAATTTGGCGTTTCATCTTCTAGGGTTAGGTTTTGGAATGTGAAGGGTTTTCCATTGTTTCTCAACAATAAATAGGCCTTCGAGCCTCATTGTAACACAGGTTTGGAACAGTTCAGAGGCATGTAGCCATCACATCTCTTCTGAGAGATAAGCTACCATCGCCCTAGCTGGTTTATCTCCATTTCTGGTTGTAAGCATATTTCAGTATTTTCCATTAATGAAATGAAGTATTATTTCCACTGCATCTTTGTGTATATGGTTATCTCTGTAATTTGTTGCGTTCCTGTTTAAATCCGGATCAGTGGTATCAGAGCTGTTCTGCACTTCGAGCCTCATTGTAACACAGTTTTGGAACAGTTCAGAGGCATGTAGCCATCACATCTCTTCTCAGAGATAAGCTACCATCGCCCTAGCTGGTTTATTTCCATTTGTGGTTGTAAGCATATTTCAATATTTTCCATTAATGAAATGAAGTATTATTTCCACTGCATCTTTGTGTATATGGTTATCTCTGTAATTTGTTGCGTTCCTGTTTAAATCCGGATCAGTGGTATCAGAGTGGTCTGCTTTTTTTTCTCTGTTTTTCTTTGCATGTCCCCAACGAGGTCGGGATATAAGGAGTTAGCGCTTGAACTGGTCGAACCTTTGCAAGACCAGCCTCGCAAATCCCGACGGCCTCCCATGGCGGATGAGAAGAAAGACAAGGGGGCAGGAGATCCTATCAAAATATTGCTCGAAGAAGCGCTCGAGCGGCAAAGGAACGCGATGATGGATAGCTTTGCGCAGATCCTTCAGCGGCTACCCAGAGGCGACGCATCGGCTTCCAACAGCGACTCTGGAAACGCCACACCGTTCAAGGTACAAGTTAATTTTGAAATCCCCATCTTCGAGGGTCAAATAGTTGTAGATGCCGTAGATAAATGGTTAAATCTGCTAGATGGGTATTTTTCTGTTCATGAATTTTCAAGTCGGGAAAAGATTGTTTTTTCTCTTCTCAAAGCAGCCCCCCACGTCAAGGACTGGTGGGAAACCTATTGCGAGCAGAAAAATGAAAGTACAGGCTCACTATTTTCAGCCGCACCCACTTGGAATGACTTTCGGGATGCCATCAAGGAGCAGTACTACCCTGTCGGAAGCTATGAGGACAAATACATCAAATGGACCACACTGCGGCAGGGACGAGACCAAGATGTGCCAGAGTTCACAAAAATTTTTCATACCCTTCGCACACAGTTGGGTATCAAAGATTCTGAGCTGCATCTGGTGCTCAAATACCGTGGCTGCCTGCACAAATACATCCAGGAAGAGATAGTGTTCTTGAACATATCCTCACCCGGCACAACATACCGATACGCTGTCAAAATCGAGAAAAAGTTAAAACAGAAGAAGCGAGACTTTGGATCTGCAAATCCGAAGCCCAAAGGACAAAGCCAAGGCGGGGTGACCCAAGACAACCCGTCGAAGCCGCAAGAAAATAACAACACCATGAAGCCGAAGAAGGACACAGGGAAGTGGTGTGAGTTCCACAAGAGTCCCACTCATAACACAAGTGAGTGTCGGACCAAGCAGTCACTGGTGGCTGAGTTGAAGGCTTCCGAATCAGATGCATGTTTCGACCCTGAGCCAGAACCCGACAAGCAGAATTGCAAAGGGAAGTAGATCATTGATGCGGATCCCAGCGCCACTATTACCACTGCCAAGATCCAGAAAGATGAGCCCGAAAATCCAGAGGAAGGGGAGCGTCTTTTCCACTCACAGATGTGGCTGAAGGTTTCGCCGATATAATTCATTGTCGACAGTGGCAGCCAAAAGAACCTCGTTTCAGCAGAGGTGGTGAAGCGGTTGGGCCTACCAACTACACCGCACCCGCAGCCATACAGTATCGCGTGGCTTCATGAAGGACGAGATCTAAAAGTTCGCCAGCAGTGCCGCCTTCCCTACAGCATCAAACCCTTCATAGACGAGGTATTGTGTGATGTTACACCTCTGGATGTTTGTGATGTATTATTAGGCCAACCATACTTATGGAGGCAACATGCTGTGTATGAGTCAAGGCCTCGTGCTGTCATTATTTCTTTGAGTAATTCATTATACATGATACCAGAGGTAGCCCCACCTACTGCAACATCTTTGATCACTGCTAAGAAAGGCAGCAAGCTCATATCACAAACCAGGAAATTCATTTGTCTGGTTCACTCCCAAAATAAGGGGAAGATCATTGCTACATCCATGACCCCTGCAAAGGTTTCCTCCACGCAGCAGCAGCAGCAAAGGGATACGGTCATGACAGAACACAGGAAGAACTTCTCCTCACCCACAGGGGTACCACACAAGTTTCAGGTGAGCGACAAAGTTTGGTTACATCTGCAGAGAGAACACCTTACCAGAACCCATCAGAAACTCAGGCAACGCCGACATGGTCCTTACACCAGTACCAAGGCTACGGGCAACAATGCTTCGAAGCACAGCATTCCTCCATTCCTTGGCTTGCACCGAGTGTTCAATGTGGACCGTTGTCGACCATGCTTCCCACCATTTCTGGTCACATCAGAGAGTGTCGAACAGCTCACCAGAGACCCAGCTCAGCAGAAGCTTCCTCATCTCAAGGAGGAACTCAACGCAATGGGGACCATTGCTTCCTAAGGGGGGAGGAATGATCCAGGTGGATGTTGGTGGTCACCCACCTATCCCATTTGGACCCCCACAATTGTCTCTTTCAGTATTTTCAGTTTCCTAAATTGCAGCACAATTTACTATTTTTAGCAGTTTTTCGGGTCCTGAACTTCCGGAGCCGTTTTGAGGCCTTAAACGACGTTTTTTTTCGGAATCTGGGGCATCATCGGTCCATAGTGGTAGTACTCGGATAGATCTTTCTAACGAGCTATCGTGCGCGTCAAACAAAGATCGTATGCCAAAGTTACGACCCCGGGAAATTGATGTACAAATTTACCCAAATGGGGCCCACAATTTGGCGTTTCATCTTCTAGGGTTAGGTTTTGGAATGTGAAGGGTTTTCCATTGTTTCTCAACAATAAATAGGCCTTCGAGCCTCATTGTAACACAGTTTTGGAACAGTTTAGAGGCATGTAGCCATCACATCTCTTCTCAGAGATAAGCTACCATCGCCCTAGCTGGTTTATTTCCATTTCTGGTTGTAAGCATATTTCAATATTTTCCATTAATGAAATGAAGTATTATTTCCGCTGCATCTTTGTGTATATGGTTATCTCTGTAATTTGTTGCATTCCTGTTTAAATCCGGATCAAAAATACAAGATAAAGAGTGGATTCTCTAAAAGGTGAAGAAGCTTAGGTCATGCCAAAAAGTGAATAATAAATTAATTTTCTTTCCTTAAACTATTAGATATATAAAAAAGTAATATTAATTACACAAAATATGTGGAAAAACAATCAATAAACAAAGCCATATATGATTCCTAATATCCTAGGTTTCTCAAGTAAACATAAAAACAGAAGAACATAAGGCTTCTTAATCAAGAAATAACATTAACTTTTACCCACTACTCTTAAAGTCAATGATAATTAGATGAAACCAGTCATTCCCAAACAATCAGTATTGAACAAAAAAATTAGAACTATAAGTGTTTAAGGGACTAATAAAAGTTTTAAATGAAATAAACACAAAATTTTAATCTTTAAAAATGCTTCAAATTATTGGCTCAGGCATCAGATCTAAACATTAAATAAATTTCATGTACTTGAACGACTATATTTGTCAATGGATGAAATACTCCTAAATTTATTACTTATCATTTAATAGTAGGATATTATGTATGTGATATATGTTTTGGATTCATGAGACTGTAGTTTTTATTGCCAACTGTGGAGAAGAGGGTGACAATTTAATATTTGAACTTAAGTCATGAATCTTAAATTAACTTGCATATCTCCACCTCCACCTCCATCTCAACGTCCACCTCCAACTCCTCCTCCATCTCCAAATCCACCTACTCCTCCTCTCCTCCACCTCCACCTCCACCACCTTCTCCTCCTCCTCCGCCTCTGCCTCCTCCACCACCTCATCCTCTTCCTCCACCTCCACCACCACCTCCTTTACCTTGATCTCCACCTCTACCTTCACCTCCTCTACCTTGTCCTCCACATCCACCTCTAAATCCACCACCACCTCCACCTCCACCTTCACCTCCTCCTCCACCACCACCTCCTCCTCCTATACTTCCTCCTCCTTGACCTCCAACTTCACCTCCTCCTCCACATTTCCTCCACCTCCACCTACACTTCCTCCCCTTCCACATCCCAATCCTACTCCTCCTTGACGTCCTCTTCCTCCACCACCTTCACATCCACATCCTCCACCTCCACCTATATCTCCACCACCTCCTACCTCCACCTCAACAAACTTAACCTCCACTCCCTCATCCACCTCCACCTCCTCCATGTCAACAACCTTTTCCTCCACCTATGCTTCCTCCTCCCCCATTTCCGCCTCCACCTCCTCCTCCAACACCTCCACCTACACCTCAACCTCCTCCACCTCCTCCTCCAACACCTCCACCTACACCACAACCTCCTCCACCTCCTCCTCCAACACCTCCACCTACACATCAACCTCCTCCACCACCTCTGCCTACCCCTCTACCTCCTCTTGTGCCTTTGCTTCCTCATCCACCACCATGTCCTTCCGCTCCTCCACCTCCTCCACCACCACCTCTACTTCCACCTCAACCTCCACCTTCAACTCATCCATCTCTTTTTCCATCGACACATCCACCTCCACTGCCTCGCCCCCTCTTCTCCTCCACCACCTCCTCCTACACCTCCACCTCCACCACCTCCACCTCCACACCATCCACCCCCTCCTCCTCCAGCTCGAGCTTCACCGCCTCCTCCACCACCACGTCCTCCTCCTGCTCCTCCTCCACCTACACCTCTTCTTTCAACACATCCTCCACCTCCTCCTTCTCCTCCACCTCATCCTCCTAGTCCTTCACCTAGCCCTCCTCCTCCACTTCCACCTCCTCTTCTTCCACCTCCAATACCACCACCATCTCCTCCTCCTCCAACTCCACCTCCTTCACAACCTCATCCTCCACCTCCACAAACACCTCCTCATCCACCTCCACATCCACCACCTCCTCCTCCACCTCCACCTCATCCTCCTCCACCTCATCTTCCTGCACCTCCACCTCCACCTCTCCCTCCGCAACTCCACCTCCGCCTTCGTCTCTACCTCTTCCTCCTCATCCTCCATCACCGCCAACACCACCACCTTCTAAACATCCTCCTCCTCCACCTCCACAACCACCTCCAACTCTGCAAGCTCCTCCACGAGCTCCTCAACCCCCTCCTCCACCTCCACCCCATCCTCCTCCTCCTCCACCTCTGCCACCTCCTCCTCCACCTCACACTCCTCCACCACCTCTACCTCCTCCTCCACCACCACCTGCTCCACCAACACTACCACCTCCTCCTTTGCCTCGGCCTCCACCACCTCCTCCACCTCCTCCTCCTACTCCACCTTGACCACCACCACCACCTTCTCCGCCTTCACCTCCTCCTCCACCACCTCCTCCTACTCCACCACCACCACCACCTCCACCTCCTCCTCCACCACCTCCACCTCCACCTCTCCCTCTCCCTCCGCCTCCGCCTCGGCCTTTGCCTTCGCCTTTGGCTCATCACAAAACCTAAAAAAAATCAAAATTGCATATCATTTCATTCTCTTTATTTATAAGACTGCATATCATTTCGTTATATTTATTTAGAATACATTCTTTAGAGTGATAATTCAGATATCAATATATGCATGATAATATAACAAATAACATGTATAGAAATTTGCAATATAAATTAGTAATTATGAGAAAAACAATTTAATTAAAAAAATTGTAAACAAATTTTGGAGATTAGTTGGTCCATCTTAAACATTATAATTTTTGAAACAAGAATATAATTTGAAGTAGAAAAATAATTTATGTTCCCTTCAATTTTTTTTGAATTTTGTAAGCTTGTGATGCCATTTTACTTATAGTGGAGTAGTCACCTTTGTTTTATCCTACAAAATCTCACACAAAAGTATACTAATAGTCATGTAAATTGTTGTTCCATTACATATTCTATTCAAAGTTTAACTAATTGGTATCAACTAAAACCTTTAAATTGATAAATTTTGTTGTCACATTCAACTTAAAGATAGAGAACAAAGTATCTCCATTGACAACATACACCAAACTATAAATATGTCAAAAAAGAAAAATTTGAATACTCTTACTAAAGTCTAGGATCCATATTCAAAAAGTTCATAATTTTATTGAGAAGAAAGTGTTGTATGCCAAACTAGATTACAGGGTTATATGTCAAGTAGATGTGATTGAATTTATTGTTTTTCCACATTCAAGGTATGTTCTAAATTATTTATTATAACAAGATTACTATATGTTAGTTTCAAGCTACAATTTAGATGGAAATAGGTTCTATATTTTATGTTTTATTTTGAATTCCAATTTCTTACTCTAAAAGGAAATCAATGTTATTTTAAATTTTAACTTTTAATTTTTCCATCAACAATTCATTCTTACTAACTTTGAAATTGCCAATCTTTTACTTCAAAAGAAATTAAGTGTTTTTTCTTTTTTTAATTTAACTTTTAATTTTTTAGTTTACATTTTTTTAAATCCACCTAGAAGAAATAGCGCAGATTCAACTAAATGTTTGAGTTGAATTAAGAAATATTAATTTCAACAGCCCAAAAAACCAAAAAGTTATCTAAATTTAGAACACCGAATATTAGTTACATTCTTGAAAGTTCCACAAACAAAAACAACATTTAAACTTAAATTAAAAAACGAAAAAAACAAACCAAGTGAAATAATTAACTTTTAAATCTAAAAAAATGTAAACTAAAAAACTGAAAGTTAGATTATTAAAAAAAAAAAACACTTAATTTCTTTTGAGGTAAAAAATTGGCAATTTCAAAGTTAGTGAGAACGAATTGTTGATGGCAAAATTAAAAGTTAAAATTTAAAATAACATTGATTTTATTTTAAAGTAAAAAATTGGAATTGTAAGTAAAAAATAAAACATAGAACCTATTTCTATCTAAATTGTAGCTTTAAATTGACATATAGTAACCTTGTTATAATAAATAATTTATGACATACCTTAAATGTGGAAGAACAATAAATTCAATCAAATCTACATGACATGTAACCCTGTAAGTTAGTTGGGCATACAACACTTTCTTCTCAATAACATTGTGAACTTCTTGAATATGGATGGTAGACTTTAGTAAGAGTATTTAAATTTTTCTTTTTGAGATCTTTATATTTTGGTGTATGTTGTCAATGGAGATACGTTTTTCTCTATCTTTAAGTTGAATATGACAACCAAATTTATCAATTTAAAGGTTTTAGTTGATACCAATTAGTTAAATTTTGAATAGAATGTGTAATGGAACAACAATTTACATGACTATTAGTGTACTTTTGTGTGAGATTTTTTAGGATAAAAAAAGGTGACTACTCCACTATAACTAAACTGGCATCACAAGCTTACAAAATCCAAAAAATTTAAGGGGAACATAAAAAAAAATGCTACTTCAAATTGTATTCTTGTTTCAAAAATTATAATGTTTAAGATGGACCAACTAATCTCTGAAATTTGTTGTTCTCAAGCATTACTATGGAGGTGTAAATCACTTTCTTTTTTGTCTAAGCTAGAAATGATTACTTATCTTCAATTTATTCCTAGACATGTCTCTATTGAAACAATCCTTCCAATTATCATTATCTTGCATAACCAAATCCTAATTCAAATTATCATGGAAAGTCTATTAATACATAGTCTATTAAAAAAATATAAAATGTTTTGCATAATATTTTTATGCATGATATTCTTTATAGATATAGACTTAGATGTCTACAATCATACCCTTATTTTTCCTGACCTAGTCTCTTAGACCTAATCCTCTTCCAACAACCCCAGCAAATCAAATTAAACAAACTATGCACATTATATTTAGCCTAAAACCCTAATCTATCCAACCCTCTTGGCTATGATCCTTTGGAGAGAGCCCTCTCCTACTTTGTAGCGCTAGCTACCAAGTCAAAATATTGGTCTATGGTTACCTCAGTTGGACACTTCCTTAGCCTTAGAGATTCGAAGGAGTGATAAAACCCCCCGGCAACCTAGTATAGACATTGGGCCTAGGTATGTCAAGAATATTTATGCATGAATTTTTATTCCTAATCCTTGGTTTTTTTCCACGTTGTTCTCTTGTAGAATTTTTAAGCCTCAAGATGGCTCTTCCACCAGAAGGTCTTGGCAAGGATAGGGGGTAGTGTTTGGGTTTCTCTACCCATGTTGAACAATTCGAGTCTGACATAGGCCTCTCATTTTTTGTTGTAGTTTTCCATGCCTAGACAAAGTGCTAATGTCTAGCGAGGAGCATATTACTACCAAGAGATAGGTTATTTTGGAACTCAAATCCGACTTGAGAGCACAACCAATCATTAGTGAGATTTGAACACTTAACCAATTCAAGAAGTGATCACTTAAGTGGAAAGGGAACTTTTCGATGAGTGACATAATCCTAAAAAACATTGAGTTGTTTGCTACAAAAAGAAACCTGTTATTGTTGAACGATATCCTTGTTTGCGAAAATCTTTGTTGCAGGAAATGCATTGAACAATCTTTGTGTAAACTGCATTGAACAATTTCCTTTTCTTCAAATCTTGTGTCCATTTCATGGAGTATTTTCTCATGCATAGAAGTGTCCAAAATGATGATCGTTTTAGTTATAGAAATTTCATTTTAACCTAACAAAGAAAACATATTCATTTTAAGTTTTAGCCAAGAAGTGTAGCAGCCAGCTCCTGCACCCTGCAACCAGTCTAAAAGCCTTCCTATCATGATGTGCAACTCAAATATCATAGATAGAAAGACCTTGAAGATGTTAATGAACATGTCATTGAAATTTGGTTCGTAGCTTCTTTTTTCTTAGAGAATTCCTTTGGCCATATGTCAAATAAATCACTCTTTTAGAGAATGCCCTCGGCAATATGTTGCCTTATTTCAAACTTACCCCAACTTGAACACAATTTCCATCTCTTTGACTACATATTCACCATGAAGCCTCTGATCCAAATCCCCAAAACCATTTCTACAAAATCACACTCTTCTGAACACCGATTGTGCTCAACGGGCCTCCTTCCAGAAGTAGAGCAACATAGTTTTACACATCGGAGTTCACGGTTTCCTTTCTGGTGCGCTGAGCTTAGAAGTAAGGCACCTTGAAGTATTGGTGAGTTTGTGTGTCTGAGTATTTTTCCTGTGCTCGTATAGGCGAGCGAGCCTGAATTCCCCGCATCGGCCATTGAGCTCTGCATCCATCAACATATTGCTCACCTTCATGTCTCTGTGCACATCGCGTTGCTCCCATTATGTGCACAAAGCATTGCAACGTCTTTGTGAATATAAAAAAATGCCTCAAGGCCCCAACAAGATGTGCATATTGGCCATGATCTCAGTGCCTCTAGGTGCCCATTTGGTCTAATTTGTAGAACTTGTCATTCATAACTTCACTGGATAGTTAATAGACCGACTACTCATAGAACTCTTCCCGCACACTGGCTGCGAATTTGAGCTCAGAGCTCTATGCAGGATTCGAGCTCGCGATCTTGCGAACATAGAGGACAAGGACTTGAGGCACTCGATGGGGTCGACTGGTTGAAATCTTGGACTTTTCAAATGTAATCAACATTCAAAAAATAAAGTATAAGACTAACCAAAAATAGTCATCTACTGTTTGTTGTGGTCTTTTCAGGCTGCTAGAGTTTCCCTTTATTGGAGAAAGCAATGTTAGGATAAGTGATGATCACTTCATTCAAAATTTTCTTTTCTTTGAGAAGAATATTCCGACAATTTAATTTTAATAATGCCTACTTTTTGTTAATTTCATATGAGAGTATTTTATGCGTTTATTACTAGTAATGAAGCCTACTTTATGTTAGTTTTATGAAAGTATTTTATGTTAATAGGTTCTACGAGCGTTTCTTTTTGTGTTAGTTTTACTAGTGATATGGAAGGGCTGATCCGAGGAGATCAAAACTACATATTTATCATGTTGGAGTGTGACACGTACATGCAAAGCAATTGCTCTTGATGTACATAATATGTTGATGTTCTTGGGAGAGAATGGAAATGTAAATGTAATGTAGGCCACACGCTTTTACTATAATAGCTTGTGTGTGTAAGTTTATAGAGTGAACCTAAAGAGTTAATGGCATTTTAATCCTAAACCTATGACTTTGGGTTTGTGTTTTGATATTTTACTTACATGATTGTGTTCTTCTAAATTTGGAGTGAAAGAATTTGCTTTATTTAAATATTTTGAGAACATAAAAGATATTTCTCAATAAAAGATTTTAAATTTAGAAAATATTCTTAATTTAAATTCAACAATTAATAATTAAACATAAAAGGGAATTTTATAAAATTATTGAAGCAATGTTGAGGCTCTAAATTCTATTTATATTTTAGGCTTTTCATTTATATGTAATACGAATTTAATTTCTCTAACTACTTAATCAAAATAACTAGTTCTTTCCAATGATTTTGAACTATGTTTTTACTTCGTACAATTATACTTTTATAATTTAGAGTTCTAGAATTATTGAAGCAATGTTGAGGCTCTAAATTCTATTTATATTTTATGCTTTTCATTTATATTCAATAAAACTTTAATTTCTCTAACTACTTAATTTAGATAACTAGTTATTTCCAAATGTTTTCGAACTATATTTTTACTTCTTACAATTTTACTTTTATATTTTAGAGTGCTACGGTAGGGAAGGGAATTTTATAAAATTATTGAAGTGGTGTTGAGGCTCTAGATTCTATTTATATTTTATGTTTTTCATTTATATGTAATGAAAGTTTAATTTCTCTAACTACTTAATATAGATTAATTTCCTGAGCAATGAACTACTTAATATAGATAACTAGTTATTTCCAAATGATGTTGAGCAATGATTTTACTTCATACTATTTTTATATTTTGGAGTGGTTAGGGTACAGTAGGGTAGGGTAGACTAGAGTAGAGTATACTAGACTAGAATAGAGTAGCATATAGTAGAGTAGAGTAGAGTAGGCTAGGCAAAGATCACATAAGCCAGGCTAGAGTAGGCTAGGCAAAGATCACATAGGCCATGCTAGAGTAGGCTAGAGTAGAGTAGAGTAAAGTAGGATAAGCTAGGCTAGCCTAATATCTCGATTAGGCTAGGTCAGGCTAGAGTATAGTAGAGTAGGCTAGGCCAGGCTACGCTAGGCTAGGCTAGCATAGAGTAGAGTAGGCTAGGCTAGGGTAGGGTAGATTAGAACAGGCTAGGTTAGAGTAGAGTAGAGTAGTAGGCTAGGCTAAGATCAGATAGGCTAGAGTAGGCTAGGTTAGGCTAGTCTAGGCTAGGCTAGGCTAGGCTAGAGTCAAGTAGACTAGGCTAGGCTAGGCTAAGATCAGATATGCTAGGATAGAGTAGGCTAGAGTAGAGTACAATAGAGTAGAGTAGGCTAGGCTAGGCTAGGCTAGAGTAGAGTATAGTGGAGTAGAGTAAGCGAAACTAGACTAGAGTAGGCTAGGCTAGGCTAGATTAGAGTAGAGTAGGCTAGGCTAGGCTAGGTTAGAGTAGAGTAGAGTAGGCTAGGTTGGGCTAGAATAGGATAGAGGTGAGTAGGATAGGCAGAGATCAGATAGCTAGGCTAGAGTAGGCTAGAGTAGAGTAAATTAAAGTAGGCTAGGCTAAGCTAGGCTAGAGTAGAGTAGAGTAGGCCAGGCTAGCGTAGCATAGAGTAGGATAGGCTAAATTAGAGCAGAGTAGAGTAGGCTAGGCTAGAGTAGAGTAGAGTAGAGTAGGCCAGGCCACGCTAGGGTAGAGTTGAGTAGTAGGCTAGGCTAGGCTAGGCTAGGCTAAGATCAGATAGGCTAGAGTAGGCTAGGCTAGGCTAGGGTAGAGTAGAGTAGGCCAGGCTAGGCTGGAGTAGAGTAGAGTAGAGTAGAGTAGAGTAGAGTAGAGTAAGCTAGAGTAGGCTAAAGTAGAGTAGAGTAGGGTAGAGTACATTAGAGTGGAGTAGAGTAGGTTATGCTAGGATAGGATAGAGTAGAGTAGGCTAGGCTAGAGTAGGCTAGAATAGAGTAGAGTAGAGTAGAGTAGAGTAGGCTAGGTTAGGCTAGCCTAAGATCTAGACTATGCTAGGCTAGGCTAGAGTAGGCTTGAGTAGAATACAATAGAGTAGATTAGAGTAGGCTAGGCTAGGCTAGGTTAGTCTAGAGTAGAGTACAATAGAGTAGGCTAGATTAGAGTAGAATAGATTAGAGTAGAATAGAGTAGAGTAGAGTAGAGTAGGCTAGGCTAGAGTAGAGTAGAGTAGGCTAGGCTAGGCTAGGCTATAGTAGGCTAGAGTAGAGTATAGTAGGCTAGGCTAGGCTAAGATCTAGGCTCCAGTAGGCTAGGGTAGGCTAAGATCTAGGCTCCAGTAGGCTAGGCTAGGCTAAGATCTAGGCTACAGTAGGCTAGGCTACAGTAGGTTAGGATAGACTAGGATAGGATAGACTAGGCTACGATAGACTAGGCCAGGCTAGGTTAGGCTAGCCTAAACTAGCTTGGGTTAGGCTAGCCTAGACTAGCTTAGGCTAGGCTAGCCTAGACTAGCCTAGCTTACGTTAGGCTAGAATAGGGTAGGCTATGCTAGAGTAGTCTAGAGTAGGCTACTCTAGGCTAAGCTACAAGAGGGCAAACTAAGATAGGCTAGAGTAGAGTAGACTAGGCTAGGCAAAGATCTAGTCTAGAGTAGGATAGACTAGAGTAGGCCAAAAGGCTAGGCTAGAGTAGGTTAGGCTAAGCTATAGGCTAGGCTAAGATCTAAGCTAGGCTAGGCTAAGATAGGCTAGGCTAGAGTAGAGTAGGCTAGAGTAGAGTAGACTAGTAGGCTAGGCTAGAATAGGTTAGAGTAGAGTGGGCTATGGTAGGCTAGAGTAGGTTAGAGTAGAGTAGGCTAGGATAGACTAGGTTAGGCTAGAGTAGGTCAAGCTATGCTAGAGTAGGCTAGAGTAGGCTACACTAGGCTAGGCTATAGTAGAGTAGACTAGGTTAGGCTAGAGTAGGTTAGGATAGACTAGGCTAGGCTTGGCTAGAGAAGGCTAGGGTAGGCTAGGCTATGCTAGTGTTGGCAAGGCTAGACTATAGTAGGCTACACTACGTTAGGAATGTGAAGGCTATGCTAGGAGAGAGTAGCTAGGCTAGGCTAAGCTAGGCTAGAGTAGGGTAGGTCAGGAAAGGCTAAGATAGGTTAGGATATAGTAGTCTAGGATTGGTTAGGGTACAGTAGGATAAGATACTCTAGAGTAGGCTAGGTCAGGCTATAGTAGAGAAGGCTAGAGTAGAACAGCCTAAGCTATGTTAGAATAGACTAGACTACATAAGGTTGTGCTTGGCTACAATATAGTAGTCTAGGCTACGCAAGGATTGGTAATGCTAGGATACACTAGTCTAGAGTAAGATAACCTCGACGAGAGTACGATAGGGAACCTAGGCTAGGCTAAGCTAAGCTAGAGTACAATAGGGTAGGATAGACTAGAGTGGGCTAGGCTAAGCAATAGTAGGCTAGGTTAAGCAAGAGTATGCTAGGCCAGGCTAGAGTAGGCTACCACATAGTAGGCTAGGCTAGAGTAGACTAAGGTAGAGTAGGTTAGGTTGGGCTAGGCTAGGTTAGGCTGGGCTAGGTTAGGTTAGGTTAGGTTAGGGTATGCTAGGCTAGAGTAGGCTTGGTTATGCTAGAGTATTCTAGTCTAGCATAGGATAGGCTAGGCTAAGCTAGGCTAAGCTATACTAGAGTAGAATAGTCTAGGCTATGATAGGCTATGCTAGGCTTGGGAGGCCTAGAGAATGCTAGGGTAAGCTACGATATAGTACACTGCTCTAAGGTAGTTTAGGCTAGAGTAGGAAAGGCTAGTCTAGGTTATGGTAGTTTAAAGTCTAGGTTAGGCTAGTCCATGCTATGCTAGGGTAGGTTAGGCTAGGCTATGCTATGCTAGAGTAGGATAGGCTAGGCTATTTTAAGCTATCCTAGAGTATACTAGGCAAGTCTAGGCTAGAGTAGGCTAGGCCAGGAAAGGCTAGATTGGGAAAGGCTAGGCAAGGTTAGATTGGGTAAGGCCAGGAAAGAGTAGGCTATGTTAGGCAAGAGTAGGCTATACTAAAGTAGACAAGGCTAGATTAGTCTAGGCTACGGTGTGTTGGCTAGGCTATAGTAGGTAATCCTAGGCTAAACTAGAGTAGGCTAGGCTAGGGTAGAGAAGGTTAGGCTAGGCTAGGCTATAGTAGGGTAGGCTAGGATAGTCTACAACAGACCATACTATCCTAGGCTAAGCTAGCCTAGGCTAAGCTAGAAAAGCTCAGGCTAGGCTATGCTAAGAAATGTTAAGATATAGCAAGAAAGGGTAGAGTACGTTAGGTTAAGTAAGAGTAGGCTAGGATAGTGTAAAGAAGGTTATACTAGGTCAGGTAAGAGTAAGCTAGTATAGGGTAGAGTAGGCTAGGCTAGAGTAGGCTAGGATATAATATGTTACTATAGGGTAGAGTAGGCCACTATAGGGTAGAGTAGGCTAGGCTAGAGTAGGTCACAGAAAATTAGGCTATGCAAGAGTAGGTTAGGTTAGGAAAGAGTAGGCTAGGATAGTGTAAAGAAGGTTAGTCTAGGTTAGGTAAGAGTAGGCTAGTATAGGGAAGAGTAGGCTAGGCTAGTGTAGGCTAGGCTAGAGGAGGCTATGGTAGATTAGACTAGGATATAGTAGGCTAGGCTAGAGTAAACAAGGCTAGATTAGTCTAGGATACTCTAAATTGGCTAGGCTATAGTAGGTAAGCCTATGATAGTCTAGAGTGGGCTAGGGTAGGGTAGAGAAGACTATTCTGTGAAAGGCTAGAGTAGGGTAGGGTAGGGTAGGCTAGAGTAGTGTAGGCTAGGATGGTCTAAAAGAGGCCATACTATACTAGGCTAGGCTAGGGTAAGTTAGAGTCACTTAGGCTAGGCTATGCTAGGCTAGGCAATGTTAAACTATCAAAAGAAAGGGTATAGTACGTTAGGTTAGGCAAGAGTAGGCTAGGATAGTGTAGAGAAGGTTAGGCTAGGTAAAGTAAGAGTAGGTTAGTTTATAATAGAGTAAGCTAGGCTAGAGTAGGCTATGCTACAGTAGGATAGTATATAGTAGTTAATATAGGTTGGAGTAGGCTAGCATATGGTGGAGTAGGCTAGTATAGGGTAGGGTAGGCTACACTAGAGTAGGATATGGAAGAGTAGGTTAGGTTAGACAAGAGTAGGCTAGGATACTATAAATAAGGATAGGCTAGGTGAGGTAAGAGTAGGCTAGTATAGGGTAGAGTATTCTAGGCTAGAGGAGGCTAGGATACAATAACTTAGGCTAGAGTAGACAAGGCTAGATCAGTATATGTTATGTTAGGTTGGCTAGGCTATAGTAGGTAAGCCTAGACTAGTCTAGAGTAGGCTAGGCTAGGGTAGAAAAGGTTGGGATCGACTAGGCTAGAGTAGAGTAGGCTATGATAGACTACAATAGGTCATATTATCCTAGACTATGCTAGCCTAAGCTAGAGTAGCTTAGGGTAGGCTAGGATAGGAAAGCGTAACAATAGGAAAGGATGGGTTATGCCATGCCAGAGTAAGCCAGGTTAGGCGAAGGTAGAGTAAACTACTCTAGATTAATCTAGTTTAGAGTAGTTTAAGCTAGGATAGGTTAGGATATAGTAGGCAAGGCTATGATAAATTAGGCCAGGGTAGTCTAGGATAGAGTAAGATAACGTCTAAGGTAGGTTAGAGTAGGCTATGCTAGAATATCGCATGCAAGGCTATGTTAGCAAAGACTAGGCTAGGCTAGGCTAGAGTAGACCAACTAGGCTAGGATACAATAGAGTAAGCTAGGCCAAAGTAGTCTATGATAGAATAGTTAGGCTAAAGTAGGCCACGCTAGGCTATGTTATGCTAGGTTAGGCTAGAGTATGCTACGCTACTCTAAGTTACGGTAGTCTACTCTAGGCTAGAGTAGTCTAGGCTACAATAGGCTAGCCCGAAGTATTATAGGCTAGAGTAGGCAAGGCTAGGATAGATTAGGTTAGATTACACTAGGATAGGCCTATCTAAGATAAAGCATGATTTTCTAGAGTAGGTGACACAAGACTAGGGTGGGGTATGCTAGGCTAATCTATGCTAGAGAAGGATAGGATAGGCTAGTGTAGGTTAGGCTAAGCAAGGCTAAGCTAGGCTAGAGTAAGCTAGGTTAGGCTACGCTAGGAAGAGTAGATTGGGCTAGGCTAAGCTAGGTTAGCTTAGGAAATGGTAGGCCAACCTAGGCTAGAGTAGGTTAGTCTAGAATGGGATAAATTAGCTTAGGAAATACAAGAGTGGGCTAGGGTAGGTTAGGCTATGGTTGGCTAGGCTAGGCTATAATATCCTAGGCTAAACTAGGCTTCAATAGGTTGGGCTAGAGTAGGATATGCTAGTGTAGGCTATGCTAGTGTAGGCTAGGCTAGGCGAGGTTAGAGTAAGCTAGGATAGGCTGCATTAGCATAGGATATAGTTTGCTAATTTAGGCTAGAGTTGGCTTGACTAGATTAGGCTAAGAAAGAGTAGCTTAGGCTAGACTAATGTAGGCTAGGCTGAGCTATGTTAAAATATGCCAGGTTAGGCTATGCTAATCTATTGTAGGGTAGGATAGAATAGGATACAATAGGCTAAGCTAAGCTAAGCTAGTGTAGGCTTGGCTAGAGTAGGCTAAAATAGACAAGAGTAGGCGAAACTAGGATAGGCAAGGCTAGAGTAGGCTAGCCTCACATATTCTATCATTGAGTAGTGTATTCTACATTAGAGTAGGCTAAGCTAGGTTGGGCTAGCCTATAATACACTAGGATATGCTAGGCTAGGCAAACTTATCCAAAAATAGGCTAGGCTAGACAAAGCTATTCAAAAGTAGGCTAGGCTAGACAAAGCTATTCAAAAATAGGCTAGGTTAGAGTAGAATAGGTTATGATAGGCTAGGCTAGGCTTAGTTAGGTAGTGTTTTCGCCCCACATGATTTGGTGTCTTTATTATCTTGGTTTCCACCATAGCCATTGAGTTAGTCATTGAGATGATACTAAAATTATGAAAGAGTGTCATTGACTAGATTGTTGGATATTGCTAAGGCTTTGACTACTCCTGCATCATTTTAGATAAGCTAACTAATGGTTAGTTACAAAGTTACATGCAATTTTTAGGGTTAATTCCTTTTTCATTTCTCATGTTGACTATAATTTCCTTAGTTTATTCCTTTAGGAGAGAATTTTGTGTTTATTACTAGTAATGAAGTGTATTTTATGTTATTCTTAAGAGTAATTTTTTTATTAGTTTTACTAGTAATATACAAGGGTTGATCCAAAGAAATCATAATTTGCATATTTATCTTGTTTCAGTGTGAAAACTACATGGGAATAGATTGTTATCCATTTACATAATATCATGATGTAGTGAGATATAAATGTAACTTAGGTGACACACTTTTAGTGGGACTAGTTTCACTTTGTGTATTTTTATACAAGGAGCCTATAAAATAAAATAAATTGATAATTAATATTGAACCTTTAACTTTACGTTTGTGTTTTGATATCTACGATGTATCAACATTTTGTATCAATAATATAACTAAATCTGTGAAAAAATATTTATGATTCCTTAATTTTTTTTTATCTTGATACGTGTGTATATGATTTCTAGAATTCTAATTTAATTATCAATAATCAATAGTTGGTGCTAGATATTCAATAACAAATGATTTATATTTTTAATATTAGTTGTGAATAGAATATTGATATTTATTTGAAATGTAGTTATGATCTCAATTCCTTCTCAATTTAATTAAATAAATTATTTCAAAATTAGTTTAGAATATAATGTATATAGAATATGATGTGTTGATATGCCATCTTAAATTAATTAATGTGAGATAATTTAATTACTAGAGTATATTTAACCTGAAAATAAATCTTATCATTGATATGTCAATTTTACCATGAATATTCCAACATATTCTGTGGGTTCAGAAATCTAATCATTGATATGTCAATATTACCATGAATATTCCAACATATTCCATGGGTTCATAAATCTTATGATTGATATGTCAATATTACCATGAATATTGCAACATATTTCATAGGGTTTGAATATCTACGATGAAACTAATAATTAAATTATAACTATGGAAGATCTATTCTTATGACTAGTATGAAATATTTTCATGGAGGAGAGGAAATTAGGTCCTTTTCCTTTCCTCCTAGATCTTTGTTAGGCTTCTTTTTTAGATTTATTTTGTTTGTTTGTTTATTTGTAGGTATTGGTGTCCTTTTTAATAGTATTTTTTGTTGATTTATTTTTCATTATAGTTTATTTTCTCGATCCTTTGTGTTTTTTTATGTATCCTGTTTTATTTATTGATTACTTTTCTTTGAATATATATATATATATATATATATATATATATATATATATATATATATATATATATATATATATATATATATATTTTGACTAGTGTATGTTTTTGTTTTGTTTTATTTTTTTCCATTAAATTTTTTTAATTTAATTTATTTTATTTCCATTAGGGTCTTGACTCTTTTTTATAATTTTTGACTTCCCCCCTTCTTAAGAGTTTGACTTTTTTTTTAAATAAATTAATTTAAATATTATTTTTCAAAAGCTAGTTGTTTAATATAGTGATTACTTATTAATATTGGTTTTCAATAAATTAAGAAACTAATATCATTATTTAAATATTATTTTTCAAAAACTAGTCATTTAATGTAGCCCTTACTTATTAATAGTTTTTAATAAATCAATAAACTAATATCCTTATTTAAATATTATTTTTCAAAAATGGTTGTTTAATATTGCCGTTAATAATATTTGTTCTTAATATATTAATAAACTGATATCATAATTTAATTTTATTGTTAAATATAGCCCTTACTTGAAATTATGTCTCTACATTTCTCTCTATTTAAGCCTTTTCCATGGTCTTCCTCTTAATCTAGTCCTCATGATGAACCACACTTGTTGGCTCAAAACGTGTCGACCAAAATTTTCTCTTATGTGATTTCTACCGAAAGAATTTGCTAAACTAAATTGGTGTGACTATCTCAACATAATATATGGGGAAATGTATGAATCATTGTATCTATTGTGATTGGCTTCTCAAAAGAATATAATATAAAGTAACACTTTCTTGGCTCTATTCTACATTGTTTCTCTTCTTCCATTCCTATGTTCCTTATCTTCATGTGATTTCTTGTTTTCCTTTATACTAGTAACCAATGGTCATTGTCTACTACAATACAACAAGTATAAATCAATTTTTTTGGAATATTTTACTAAATTAAAAAATATTGTAAAATATTTGTGGATCTTTCAATGAATCATTCACTTAGTCATAAAATCTTGTAAATCGTTGGTGAATCCCTCATTTAATCTTTACATCAAGTTACTTTTCCTTCTTATGCATTGATTCTCTAATAGAAAAATAGTTATCCATTTACTTCACTTCAAATAAACCAACATCTTTAGGATTTTCTGGTTCATCACCATCTATAAGTTTTTCAACTCCTTGGTGTGTAACTATTATAGTAACTATTGTGTTTCCATCTTCAATCAAAACTCTAATAATTGTTGATCAATACATAATTTTTTGAAACTACACAAAATTCACAATGAGATTGACTAAAAGACAAAATATATAATGAAAGTTAATTTCCTATATGATAAAAAAAATCAATTAACACAAACTCATATAAAGCCACAATTTTCAAGTTTAAAAATATAACCCACAAAAAAAAATTCATTACTTAGTATAACATGTTACAAAATAAGTATCCTCAAAGGATTTCCACTTCAAAAGTGATAATAGACTAAACAATTTCTCATCCTCCACTAATTGCATGTATTGCTCGTTTAGCCTTTCCCTCAAAAGTATAATTTCATTAAAAGAATTTTTTCCCCATGATAATAGATCCCCTACAATGAACACCTAGGAATCTAGAGCATAGGTAATTTTTCCATACAAATATCCAAGTAGAACATATTTCCCTTTCCTAATAAATATTTTGAAATAAAATACAAGATAAAGAGTGGATTCTCTAAAAGGTGAAGAAGCTTAGGTCATGCAAAAAAGTGAATAATAAATTAATTTTCTTTCCTTAAACTATTAGATATATAAAAAAGTAATATTAATTACGCAAAATATGTGGAAAAACAAATCAATAAACAAAGCCATATATGATTCCTAATATCCTAGGTTTCTCAAGTAAACATAAAAACAGAAGAACATAAGGCTTCTTAATCAAGAAATAACATTAACTTTTACCCACTACTTTTAAAGTCAATGATAATTAGATGAAACCAGTCATTCCCAAACAATCGGTATTGAACAAAAAAATTAGAACTATAAGTGTTTAAGGGACTAATAAAAGTTTTAAATGAAATAAACACAAAATTTTAATCTTTAAAAATGCTTCAAATTATTGGCTCAGGCATCAGATCTAAACATTAAATAAATTTCATGTACTTGAATGACTATATTTGTGCATGGATGAAATACTCCTAAATGTATTACTTATCATTTAATAGTAGGATATTATGTATGTGAATAGATATGTTTTGGATTCATGAGACTGTAGTTTTTATTGCCAACTATGGAGAAGAGGGTGACAATTTAATATTTGAACTTAAGTCATGAATCTTAAATTAACTTGCATATCTCCACCTCCACCTCCACCTCCACCACCTTCTCCTCCTCCTCCGCCTCTGCCTCCTCCACCACCTCATCCTCTTCCTCCACCTCCACCACCACCTCCTTTACCTTGATCTCCACCTCTACCTTCACCTCCTCTGCCTTGTCCCCACATCCACCTCTAAATCCACCGCCACCTCCACCTCCACCTTCACCTCCTCCTCCTCTACTTCCTCCTCCTTGACCTCCACCTTTACCTCCTCCTCCACATTTCCTCCACCTCCACCTACTCCTCCTCCCCTTCCACATCCCAATCCTACTCCTCCTTGACGTCCTCTTCCTCCACCACCTTCACATCCACATCCTCCACCTCCACCTATATCTCCACCACCTCCTACCTCCACCTCAACAAACTTAACCTCCACTCCCTCATCCACCTCCACCTCCTCCATGTCAACAACCTTTTCCTCCACCTATGCTTCCTCCTCCCCCATTTCTGCTTCCACCTCCTCCTCCAACACCTCCACCTACACCTCAACCTCCTCCACCTCCTCCTCCAACACCTCCACCTACACCACAACCTCCTCCACCTACACCACAACCTCCTCCACCTCCTCCTCCAACACCTCCACCTACAAATCAACCTCCTCCACCACCTCTGCCTACCCCTCTACCTCCTCTTGTGCCTTTGCTTCCTCATCCACCACCACGTCTTTCCGCTCCTCCACCTCCTCCACCTCCACCACCACCTCCTCTACTTCCACCTCAACCTCCACCTTCAACTCATCCATCTCTTTTTCCATCGACACATCCACCTCCACTGCCTCGCCCCCTCTTCTCCTCCACCACCTCCTCCTACACCTCCACCTCCACCACCTCCACCTCCACACCATCCACCCCCTCCTCCTCCAGCTCGAGCTTCACCGCCTCCTCCACCACCACGTCCTCCTCCTGCTCATCCTCCACCTACACCTCTTCTTTCAACACATCCTCCACCTCCTCCTTCTCCTCCACCTCATCCTCCTAGTCCTTCACCTAGCCCTCCTCCTCCACTTCCACCTCCACCACCACCACCATCTCGTCCTCCTCCAACTCCACCTCCTCCACAACCTCGTCCTCCACCTCCACAAACACCTCCTCATCCACCTCCACATCCACCACCTCCTCCTCCACCTCCACCTCATCCTCCTCCACCTCATCTTCCTGCACCTCCACCTCCACCTCTCCCTCCGCAACTCCACCTCTCCCTCCGCAATTCCACCTCCGCCTTCGTCTCTACCTCTTCCTCCTCATCCTCCATCACTGCCAACACCACCACCTTCTAAACATCCTCCTCCTCCACCTCCACAACCACCTCCAGCTCTGCAAGCTCCTCCACGAGCTCCTCAACCCCCTCCTCCACCTCCACCCCATCCTCCTCCTCCTCCACCTCTGCCACCTCCTCGTCCACCTCACACTCCTCCACCACCTCTACCTCCTCCTCCACCACCACCTGCTCCACCAACACTACCACCTCCTCCTTTGCCTCGGCCTCCACCACCTCCTCCACCTCCTCCTCCTACTCCACCTTGACCACCACCACCACCTTCTCCGCCTTCACCTCCTCCTCCACCACCTCCTCCTACTCCACCACCACCACCACCTCCTCCTCCACCACCTCCTCCTACTCCACCACCACCACCACCTCCACCTCCTCCTCCACCACCTCCACCTCCACCTCTCCCTCTCCCTCCGCCTTTGCCTCTGCCTCGGCCTTCGCCTTCGCCTTTGGCTCATCACAAAACCTAAAAAAAAATCAAAATTGCATATCATTTCATTCTCTTTATTTATAACACTGCATATCATTTCGTTATATTTATTTAGAATACATTCTTTAGAGTGATAATTCAGATATCAATATATGCATGATAATATAACAAATAACATGTATAGAAATTTGCAATATAAATTAGTAATTATGAGAAAAACAATTTAATTAAAAAAAATTGTAAAAATTACATAAATAATATCAAAAACTATTGACAAAAATCACATCCAAATCAATGTTTATTTTTAATGTCCAAGATTATTGAAAATCAATATATTAATTATACAAAATATTTAAAAAATAAGATAAACAAAAAGCAGAATTACCATAGACGTAAATTGTGGTAACATACAAACACAACACAATAAAACTTCATAAAATCTCCACTGGTCATAAGCGTTATTATTGTCGTTTTCCATCATACTTAGTGGAGGTTATTGTTATGTTATGGGTTCTATTTCTGTCATGGAAGACCCTGCGGGTTGAGCTAAGAGTTTTTAGTTTACAACATATTCAGCGTTTTTCTCTGGACAGTACATATATAATTTATATATATATATATATATATATATATATTAAACTTGTGCTATTGCATTTATATACTTAATAATTTGATTTTTTCTAAACTAATACAATCACTCCATTGCCTGGAAATAAGAAATTAAGCACATCAAGAAATTTTAAAACGCAGAAGAAGATCAAATACTTGATGAAAACCTGTATGGATTCCTGAAGCGATTTGACAGCTTCCATGCGATCTTCCTCTCCCGTAGACTTCATAAAAAAACTTCAATAATTTCTTCGGAGAAATGGAGTAATGCAAACTTTTCAATAGAAAATCGATCCACACGATAACGTCCTCCCCAGATAAACAAATTGAACGTTTGGAAGTGAACAGGCTCCCAAGATAAACAACAAATTGAACGTTTGGAAGTGAACAGGCTCCCAAGATAAACAACAACAACATTGTGGATCCGACCTTCATATATTCAGTCTTACGCTCTCGCAACAAAGACAGAGGCAAAAACATTGTGGATCAAACACACAACCCTCTCCCAACAAAAATACCGAAGCAACAACATTGTGTATCGAACACACGATCTTCATATATTCTGTCTGACTTATTTTCTTTAATGGCCACACCTTGAAACAAGTGGGAGCGATTGGTATTTTGAAATCCCGTCTGAACAATGAGGAAACGACTATTAATTCCCAATTAACTAAATGCTACGGTTGAAAAGATTGCATTGTGAAATCCGCGTTGAACAATGAGGAAATAGCTCGAATTCCTCTAGCAACTCTTAACTAAATGTTAGGGTTGAATTGGAAATATTAATTACAACCACCCTAAAAAAAACCAAAACGGAAAAAAGCAAAACGTTACTTAAATTTAAAAAGCTAAATATTATATACATTCTTGAATGTTCCAAAAACAAAACAAAAAAATTGCAATGGTGAAATCCACCTGGAATAAATGGCTCAAATTCAACTAAATGTTAGAGTTGAATTCAAGAAATATTAATTACAACCTCGAAAAAAACAAAAAGTTATCTAAATTTACAACGCTGAATATTGATTACATTCTTGAAAGTTTCACAAACAAAAATAACATTTAACCTTAAATTAAAAAAATAAAAAATAAACAAACCGAAATAATTAACTTTTCAATTTTAAAAAATGTAAACTCAAAAATTAAAAGCTAAATTAAAAAAAAAAAACAGTTAATGTCTTTTAAGGTAAAAGATTGATAATTTCAAAGTTAGTAAGAACAAATTGTTGATGGCAAAGTTAAAAGTTAAAATTTAAAATAACATTGATTTCCTTTTAGAGTAAGAAATTGGAATTCAAAATAAAACATAAATTGTAGAACCTATTTCTATCTAAATTGTAGCTTGATATTGACATATAGTAATCTTGTTATAATAAATAATTTAGAACATACCTTGAATGCAGAAGAACAATAAATTCAATCAAATCTACTTGACATATAACCCTGTGATCTAGTTGGGCATACAACACTTTCTTCTCAATAACGTTATGAACTTCTTGAATATGGATCGTAGACTTCTGTAAGAGTATTTAAATTTTAGTTTTTTTACATCTTTATATTTTGGTGTATGTTGTCAATGGAGATACTTTGTTCTCTAACTTTAAGTTGAATATGACAACCAAATTTATCAATTTAAAGGTTTTAGCTGATACCAATTAGTTAAACTTTGAATAGAATGTGTAATGGAACAACAATTTATATGACTATTAATATACTTTTGTGTGAGATTTTGTAGGATAAAACAAAGATGACTACTCCACTATAAGTAAAATGGCATCATAAGCTTACAAAATCCAAAAAAATTGAAGGGAACATAAATTACTTTTCTACTTCAAATTATATTATTGTTTCAAAAATTATAATGTTTAAGATGGAACAACTAATCTCCAAAATTTATTGTTCTCAAGCATTACTATGGAGGTGTAAATCACTTATTTTTTTGTCTAAGCTAGAAATCATTACATATCTTCAATTTATTCCTAGACATGTCTATATTGAAACAATCCTTCCAATTATCATTATGTTGCATAACCAAATCCTAATTCAAATTATCACATAAAGTCTATTAATACATAGTCTATTAAAAAAATATAAAATGTTTTGCATAATATTTTTACGCATGATATTATCTATACATATAGACTTAGATGTCTACAATCATACCCTTATTTTCCCTCACCTAGTCTCTTAGACCTAATCCTCTTCCAACAACCCCACCAAATCAAATTAAACAAACTTTTCACATCATATCTAGCCTAAAACCCTAATCTTTCCAGCCCTCTTGGCTGTGATCCTTTGGAGAGAGCCCTCTCCTACTTCATATGGCTAGCTACCAAGTCAAAAGGTTGGTCTATGGTTACCTCAGCTCGACTCTTCCTCAGCCTTAGAGATCCGGAGTAGTGATAAAACCCCCCGAGGAACCTAGTATAGACATTGGGCCTAGGTATGTTAAGAATATTTATTTATACATTTTTATTCCTAATCCTTGGTTTTTTCCATGTTCTCCTCTTGTAGAAGTTTTATGCCTCAAGATAGCTCTTCCACTAGAAGGTCTTGGCAAGGATAGGGGGTTGTGTTTGGGTTTCTCCACCCTTGTTGAACCATTCAAGTCTAACATAGCCCTCTCATTGTTTGTTGTTGTTTCCCATGCCTAGACAAAGTGCTAATGTCTACCGAGGAACATATTACTACCAAGAGATAGGTTATTCTAGAGCTCAAATTCGAATTGAGAGTGCAACCAACCATTAGTGAGATTTGAACACTTAACCAATTCAAGAAGTGATCACTTAGGTGGAAAGGGAACTTTCCAATGAGCGACATAATCCTAAAAAACATTGAGGTGTTTGCTGATATGGAAGGTTCGATTGTTGATGTTGTTCTTACAAGTGGTGTGGTTGAAATTTTTTTATAGAAAATGGTGCCTCCTCCCAGTCGTTGGTTCACTCCTAGGAGTTAACATCCAATCCCAATAAAGGTTATTGATCACTTGAAATATGCATGGATGCCTATCTACCTATGTATCTTTGGTTTTCATTTATGTTTCCTTGTCTTAGCTCTATTTTTTATGGCCATATAGATAAATGTCATGTCTTGTATCTGAGAGCCATAAAATATATATTTTTCTTTTCATATTTTGAAACATTTTAGGTTACTTGTTTGGTCGGATTTCCAAAAAGAAAATGATTACATCTCCCAAAAATTAAGGAAAAAAATTTTGGAGGGAAAGGAGAGAATGCTCAAGGTATTGGAATGTAAAGAAAATACACAAGCCTCCTATATTAAATATGACAATCATTAATCGTATGAAAACATAGAAAATGGAAAGAAGATTATTGAATACTTAAATGTGGGTTGTTCTCTGCAAATTAATCTCAATGCCATGATATAAGGGCCAATGAAATAAAGAGCTCATTTAAAATCAAATGAGAAGGGAGAAATGGGTACCGTAAATCCCTGTCTTTGAAAATTGTGGTAAATGGAAATTAGTAGCTCCTCCATTGAAATAAGGCTATGCTAATCTCCATACCTATTTCTCTTATAAAATAATCTTGGGGCTACTATTAATAATGCAATGTGATACAAAACCATTTTCCATTCAAAATTCAAAACCCGTTAATTTAGACCAAGGGCTAAATTTCGCCACTAAAATTTTCCACTAAGATTATTTTTTGTTGAAATATGCATGAAAAAATATTATTATAAATAATCACAATATAACTTGAAATAAAGTTATAATTTTGTTAATTTCTATTTTCTTTTTAATTTAGGAGATGTGATAGGTATTATGGATTACCAGTTTTGATGATTATCATGGATTGAATTTTATTTCCAATTAGATCCATTTAATTTCAATGGCTTCCCTAGTTTGTTAATTTAATGTTAATATTTTATTTTAACTTAAATTGAAAATAAATTCCAAAATACATATGCCTATAATTGTGCTAATCGAAAGAATGTATCTTTCATAGTTATAATTTAATTATTAATTTGATGGCATATATTTAAACCCCATGGAATATGTTGGAACATTCATAGTAATATTGACATATTTCACCACTAAAATTCTCCACTAAGATTTTTTGTTGTAGTTGAAATATGGATGAAATTGAATTTTATTTGTATTTCGATCCATTTAATTTATATGGCTTCCCTAGTTTTTCTTAATTTAATGTTAATATTTTCTTTTAACTTAAATTTAAAATAAATTCAAAAATATATATGCCTATAATTATGCTAATCGTAAGAATAGATCTTCCATAGTTATAATTTAATTATTAGGTTCATCGTAGATATTTAAACCCCATGAAATATGTTGGAATATTCATGATAATATTTACATATCAATCATAAGATTTATGAACCCATGGAATATGTTGGAATATTCATGGTAATGTTGACATATCAATGATAAGATTTCTGAACCCGCGGAATATGTTGGAATATTCATGGTAAAATTTACATATCAATGATAAGACTTATTTTCAAGTTAAATATACTCTATTAATTAAATGATCTCACATTAATTAATTTAAGAAGATGGAATATCAACACATCATATTCTATATACATTATATTCTAAACTATGTTTGAAATAATTTATTTAATTAAATTGAGAAGGAATTGAGATCATAACTACAATTCAAATAAATCTCAATATTCTATTCACAGCTAATATTAAAAATATTAATTATTGAATATTGAATATCTCGCACCAAACTATTGATTATTGATAATTAAATTAAAATTCTAGAAATCATATACACACGTATCAAGATAAAAAAATTAAGGAATCATAACTATTTTTTCACAAATTTAGTTATATTATTGATGCAAAATTTTGATACATCGTAATTATCAAAACACAAATGTAAAGCTAAAGGTTCAATATTAATAATCAATTTATTTTATTTTATAGACTCGTTGTATAAAAATACACAAACTGAAACTAGTCGCACTAAAAGTGTGTCACCTACACTACATTTCTATCTCACTACATCAAGATATTATGTAAATGGATAAAAATCTATTCCCATGTACTTATCACATTGAAGCAAGATAAATATGCAATTATGATCTCCTTGGATCAACCCTTGTATATTACTAGTAAAACTAATAAAACAAATATTGATAAAAATAATATAAAATACACTTCATTACTAGTAATAAACACAAAATTTTCTCCTAAAGGAATAAACTAAGGAAAATATAGTCAACATGAGAAATGAAAAAATAATTAACCCTAAAAATTACATGTAACTTTGTAATTAACCATTAGTTATCTTATCCAAAATGATGCAAGAGTAGTCAAAGCCTTAGCAATATCCAACAATCTAGTCAATGGCACTCTTTCAGAATTTTAGTATCATCTCAATGACTAACTCAATGGCTATGGTGGAAAACAAGATAATAAAATAACCAAATCATGTGGGGCAAAAACACTACCTAACTAAGCCTAGCCTAGCCTAGCATAGCCTATTCTACTCTAACCTAGCCTATTTTTGAATAGCTTTGTCTAGCCTAGCCTATTTTTGAATAGCTTTGTCTAGCCCAGCCTAGCCTAGCCTACACTAATGTAGAATACACTCCTGAATTCTAGAATATGTGAGGCTAGCTTACTCTAGCCTAGCTTATCCTAGTTTCGCCTACTATTTTCTATTTTAGCCTACTCTAGCCAAGCTTACACTAGCTTAGCTTAGCCTAGCCTATTGTATCCTACTATATCCTACCCTACAATAGATTATCGTAGCCTAACCTAGCATATTTTAGCATAGCTTAGCCTAAACTACTCTAGCCTAGCCTGCATTAGTCTAGCCTAACCTACTCTTTCTTAGCCTAATCTAGTCAAGCCAACCCTAGCCTAAATTAGCAAACTATATCCTACACTAATGTAGCCTATCCTAGCATACTCTAGCCTAGATTACTCTAGCCTTGCCTAGCCTAGCCTACACTAGCATAGCCTACACTAGCGTAGCCTAATCTAGCGTAGCCTAGCCTACACTAGCCTATCCTGCTCTAGCCCAACCTACTCAAGCCTAGTTTAGCCTAGCATACTATTGCCTAGCCTAGCCAACCATAGCCTAACCAACCATAGCCTAACCAACCATAGCCTAACCTATCCTAGCCCACTCTTGGATTTCCTAAGCTACTTTAGCCCATTCTAGACTAACCTACTCTAGCCTAGGTTGCCCTACCATTTCCTAAGCTAACCTAGCTTAGCCTAGCCCAATCTACCCTTCCTAGCTTAGCCTAACTTAATCTACTCTAGCCCAACTTAGCCTTACTTAGCCTAACCTACTCTAGCCTAGCCTAGCCTTCTCTAGTTTAGGCTACCGTACTCTACCCTAGCCTTACCTACTCTAGCATAGATTAGCCTAGCATACCCAACCCTAGTCTAGTGTCACCTACTCTAGAAAATCATGCTTTATCCTAGAGAGACCTATCCTAGTGTAATCTAGCCTAATCTATCCTAACCTTGCCTACTCTAGCCTAGACTACTCTAGGCTAGGCAATTGTAGCCTAGACTACCCTAGCCTAGAGTAGACTAATGTAACTTAGAGTAGCCAAGCATACTCTAGCCTAACCTAGCGTAACATAGCCTAGCGTGGCCTACTTTAGACTAACCTATTCTATCATAGCCTACTTTCGCCTAGCTTACTCTATTATATCCTAGCCTAGCCTACTCTTTCCTACCATAGCCTTGCATATGATATTCTAGCATAGCCTACTCTAACCTACCTTAGATGTTATCTTACTCTATCCTAGGCTACCTAGCCTAATTTATCATAGCCTTGCCTACTATATCCTACCCTAACCTAGCCTAATCTACTCTAAACTAGATTAATCTATATTAGTTTACTCTACCTTCGCCTAACCTAGCTTACTCTGGCCTAGCATAACCTAGCCTTTCCTACTGTAACTTACTATTTCCTAGCATAGCCTAAGCTACTCTAGCTTAGCCTAGCATAGTCTAGTATTGTATGACCTATTGTAGTCTATCATAACCTACTCTACTCTAGCCTCGTTGATCCTAACCTTTTCTACCCTAGCCTAGCCTACTCTAGACTATTCTAGGCTTACCTACTATAGCCTAGCCAACCCAACATAACTTATACTGATCTAGCCTTGTCTACTCTAGCCTAACTTATTATATCCTAGCCTCCTCTAGCCTAGAATACTCTACCCTATACTAGCCTACTCTTACCTCACCTAGCCAATCCTTATTTACACCATCCTAGCCTACTCTTGTCTAACCTGACCTACTCTTCCATATCCTACTCTAGCCTAGCCTACCCTACCCTATACTAGCCTACTCCACCATATGCTAGCCTACTCCAGTCTATATTAACTACTATATACTATCCTACTGTAGCGTACCATACTCTAGCCTACCTTACTCTATTGAAAACTAACCTACTCTTACATGACCTAGCCTAACCTTCTCTACACTATCCTAGCCTACTCTTGCCTAACCTAACTTACTCTGTCATTTATTTCGATAGCTTAACATTGCCTAGCCTAGCATGGCCTAGCCTAAGTGACTCTAGCTTACCCTAGCCTAGCCTAGTATAGGATGGCCTGTTGCAGACCATCCTAGCCTACCCTACTCTAGCCTAGCCTAAAGTACCCTACTCTAGCCTGTCATAGAATAGCCTTCTCTACCCTAGCTTGGCCCACTCTAGACTATCATAGGCTTACCTACTATAGCCTATCCAATTCAGAGTAGCCTAGACTAATCTAGCCTTGTCTACTCTAGCCTAGCCTACTATATCCTAGCCTAATCTATCATAGCCTCCTCTAGCATAGCCTACTCTAGCCTAGACTACTCTTCCTTATACAAGCCTACTCTTACCTAACCTAGACTAACCTTATTTACACTATCCTAGCCTACTCTTTCCTAACCTAACCAACTCTTGCGTAGCCTACTTTTCTGCCACCTACTCTAGCCTAGCCTACTCTACCCTATAGTAACATATTATATCCTATCCTACTCCATCCTAGCCTACTCTGGCCTAACCTACTCTACCCTATACTAGCTTACTCTTACTTGACCTAGTATAACCTTATTTACACAATCCTAGCCTACTCTAACTTAACCTAACGTACTCTACCCTTTCTTGCTATAGCTTAACATTTCTTAGTGTAGCCTAGCATGAGATATTCTAGCTTATCCTAGGCTAGCTTAGCCTAGGATAGTATGGTCTACTGTAGACTATCCTAGCCTACCCTACTATAGCTTAGCCTAGCCTACACTAATCTAGCCTAGACTAATCTAGCCTTGTCTACTTTAGTATAGCTTACTATATACTAGCCGACTCTGGCCTAGCCTAGCCTACTCTAGAATAGCCTAGCCTACTCTACCCTATACTAGCCTAGTCTTACATGACCTAGCCTAGCCTACTCTTGCCTACCTTATTTACACTATCCTAGCCTACTCTAACTTAACCTAACGTACTCTACCCTTTCTTGCTATAGCTTAAAATTTCTTAGCGTAGCCTAGCATGAGCTATTCTAGCTTATCCTAGGCTAGCTTAGCCTAGGATAGTATGGTCTACTATAGACTATCCTAGCCTACCCTACTATAGCTTAGCCTAGCCTAGACTAATCTAGCCTAGACTAATGTAGCCTTATCTACTTTAGTATAGCTTACTATATACTAGCCGACTCTAGCCTAGCCTAGCCTACTCTAGAATAGCCTAGCCTACTCTACCCTATACTAGCCTAGTCTTACATGACCTAGCCTAGCCTACTCTTGCCGAACATAGCCTACTCTTTCCTAGCCTTAGCCAATCTAACCTTGCCTAGCCTTTCCCAATCTAACCTTTCCTAGCCTAGCCTACTCTACACCAGAATTACTTAGTCTACCCTACGATAGATTGAAATAGGCTAGCCTAACCTACTCTAGCATAGCCTAACCTAGCCTAACCTACCCTGGCATAGCATGGACTAGCCCGACCTAGACTAGCCTTTTAGACTAGCATAACCTAGACTAGCCTTTCCTACTCTAGCCTAAACTACTTTAGAGCAGTCTACTATATCATGGCTTACCCTAGCATTCTCTAGGCCATCCTGGCCTAGCCCAGCCTATCATAGCCTAGACTATGCTACTCTAGTATAGATTAGCCTAGCTTAGCCTAGCCTATACTGTGCTAGCCTAGACTACTCTAGCATAACCAAGCCTACTCTAGCCTAGCATACCCTAACCTAACGTAACCTAACCTAACCTAGCCCAGCCTAACCTCACCTAGCCCAACCTAACCTACTTTACCCTAGCCTACTCTAGCCTAGCCTATTATGTTTTAGCCTACTCTAGCCTGGCCTAGCATACTCTTACTTAACCTAGCCTACTATTGCTTATCCTAGCCCAGTCTAGTATATCCTAGCCTATTGTACTCTAGCTTAGCTTAGCCTAGCTTAGGTTCTCTATTGTACTTTAGCCGAGGCTATCCTACTCTAGACTAGTGTATCTTAGCATTGCCAAGCCTTGCGTAGCCTAGACTACTATATTGTAGCCAAGCACAACCTTATGTAGGCTAGTATATCCTAGCATAACTTAGGCTATTCTACTCTAGCCTTCTCTACTCTAGCCTGGCCTAGCCTACTCTAGGCTATCTTATCCTACTGTACCCTAACCTATCCTAGACTGCTATATCCTAACCTATCTTAGCCTTTCTTGACCTAGCCTACTCTAGCCTAGCTTAGCCTAGCCTAACTACTCTCTCCTAGCCTAGCCTTCACATTCCAAACCTAGTGTAACCTACTATAGTCTAGCCTTGCCCACACTAACCTACCCTAGCCTATAATAGCCTTCTCTAGCCAAGCCTAGCCTACTCTATCCTAACCTACTCTAGCCTAACCTAGGATGGGCTAGTCTACTCTAAACTAGCCTAGCCTAAGCTAGTTTACGCTAGTCTAACCTATTCTATCCTAGCCTACTCTACACTAGCCTACTCTAGCTTATGCTAGCCTACTCTACTCTAGCCTAGCCTATCTTAGCCTAGCCTAGCCTAGATCTTAGCCTAGCCTATCTTAGCCTAGCCTAGCCTAGATCTTAACCTAGCCTATATCCTAGCCCAACATACTCTAGCCTAGCCTATTGGTCTACTCTAGTCTAGCGTACTCTAGACTAGATCTTTGCCTAGCCTAGCCCAGCCTAGTCTACTCTACTCTAGCCTAGCCTAGTTTGCCCTATTGTACCCTAGCCTAGAGTAGCCTACTATAGACTACTCTAGCATAGCCTGGCCTATTCTAGCCTAACCTAAGCTGGGCTAGTCTACCTTAGCCTTAGCATAACCTAGCCTAGCCTAGTCTATCGTAGCCTAGTCAATCCTATCCTATCCTATCCTAGCCTAGATCTTAGCTTAGCCTACTGTAGCCTAGATCTTAACCTAGCCTAACCTTGCGTACTATACTCTTCTCTACCCTATTATAGCCTAGCCTAGCCTAGCCTACTCTACTATAGACTACTCTACCCTAGCCTAGCCTAGCTTACTCTACTCTAGCCTAACCTAGCCTACCCTACTCTAGACTAGCCTAGCCTACTCTACTCTGCTTTACTCTACTCTACTCTACTCTACTCTACTCTACTCTACTCTACTCTACTCTATTGTACTCTACTCTAGCCTACTCTAGTCTAGTCTACTCTAGCCTAGCCTAGCGTACTCTACTTTACTCTATTCCACTCGAGCCTACTCTAGCCTAGCCTATCATAGTCTAGATCCTAGGCTAGCCTGGCCTAGCCTACACTACTTTACTCTACTCTACTCTACTCTACTCTACTCTACTCTATTCTAGCCTACTCTAGCCTAGCCTACTCTACTCTATCCTATCCTAGCCTAACATAATCTACTCCACTCTAATCTACTCAACTCTACTCTAGCCTAGCGTAGCCTACTCTACTCTACTCTACGCTAGGCTTCTCTAATGTACTCTACTCTAGCCTAGCCTAGCATAGCCTAGCCTAGCCTACTCTACTCTATTCTGGCCTACTCTACTCTAGCCTAGCCTAGCATAGCCTAGCCTAGCTTACTCTACTCTACTCTGGCCTACTCTACTCTAGGCTAGCCTACTCTACTCTACTCTACTCTACTCTACTCTACTCTACCCTACCCTACTTTACTCTACTCTACTCTACTCTACTCTAGCCTAGCCTAGCCTACTCTATTTTGACTTAGCCTAGCCTAGTCTACTCTATTCTGACTTAGCCTAGCCTAGCCTACTCTAGCCTAACGTAGCCTACTCTAGCCTATCTGATCTTAGCCTAGCCTACTACTCAACTCTACCCTAGCCTAGCCTGGCCTACTCTACTCTACTCTAGCCTAACCTACTCTACTCTACTCTACTCTAGCTTATCCTACTCTACCCTACGCTAGCCTAGTTTAGCCAAGCCTACTCTACTCTACTCTACTCTAGCCTAGGCTAGCCTAGTCTAGCCTAGCCTACTTTAATTTACTCTACTCTAGCCTAGCCTATCTGATATTTGCCTAGCCTACTCCATTCTATCCTATCCTAGCCTAGCCTAGCCTAGCCTAGCCTACTCTACTCTACTCTACTCTGCTCAACTCTACTCTAGCCTACTCTACTCTACTCTACTCTACTCTAGCCTAGCCTAGCATATCCTAGCCTAGCGTACTCTACTCTACTCTATTGTACTCTAGTCTAGCCTACTCTAGCCTAGCATATCTGATCTTAGCCTAGCCTAGCCTACTCTACTCTACTCTACTCTACTCTACTCTAGCCTACTCTACTCTACTCTAGCCTAGCCTAGCCTACTCTAACCTAGCCTAGCCTAGCCTACTCTAGCCTAACCTACCCTACTCTAGCCTATCTGATCTTAGCCTAGCCTAGCCTAGCCTAGCCTAGCCTAGCCTACTACTCTACTCTACTCTAGCCTGGCCTAGCATAGCCTACTCTACTCTACTCTAGCCTAGCCTACTCTACTCTATGCTAGCCTAGCCTAGCATAGCCTACTCACTCTACTCTACTCTACTCTACTCTACTCTAGCGTAGCCTAGTCTAACCTAGGTCTTAGGCTAGCCTACTTTACTTTACTCTAGCCTACTTTAGCCTGGCCTATCTGATCTTTGCCTAGCCTACGCTAGCCTAGCCTACTCTACTCTACTCTACTCTACTCTACTCTACTCTACTCTACTCCAGCCTAGCCTAGCCTAGCTTAGCATACTCTACTCTACTCTACTCTAGCCTAGCTTAGCCTAGCTTGGCCTACTCTACTCTACTCTACTCTAGCCTACTCTACTCTACTCTAATCTAGCCTATTCTACTCTACTCTAGCCTAGCCTAGCAGAGCCTAGCCCAGCCTACTCTACTATACTCTACTCTACTCTAGCCTACTCTAGCCTATCCTATCTAATCTTTGCCTAGCCTAGCCTAGCCTAGCCTACACTACTCTACTCTACTATACTCTACTCTATTCTAGCCTAGCCTAGCCTACTCTACTCTAGCCTAGCCTACTCTAGCCTAACCTTGCCTACTCTACCCTATCTGATCTTAGCCTAGCTTAGCCTAGCCTAATACTCTACTCTACTCTACTATATGCTACTCTATTCTAGCCTAACATACTCTACTCTACTCTACCATACCCTACCGTACCCTAACCTAGCACTCTGAAATATAAAAGTATAATTGTATGAAGTAAAAGCATTGCTCAACATCATTTGGAAATAACTAGTTATCTAAATTAAGTAATTACAGAAATTAAACTTTTATTACATATAAATGAAACACATAAAATATAAATAGAATTTAGAGCCTCAACACCACTTCAATAATTTTATAAAATTCCCTTCCCTGCTTTATCACTCTAAAATATAAAAGTATAATTGTAAGAAGTAAAATCATAGTTCAAAATCATTTGGAAATAACTAGTTATCTAAATTAAGTAGTTAGAGAAATTAATTTTTTATTACATATAAATGAAAAGCATAAAATATAAATAGAATTTAGAGCCTCAACACCGCTTCAATAATTCTAGAACTCTAAAATATAAAAGCATAATTGTGTGAAGTAAAAACATAGTTGAAAATCATTTGGAAAGAACTAGTTATTTCAATTAAGTAGTTAGAGAAATTAAATTCGTATTACATAGTTCAAAATCATTTAGAAAGAACTAGTTATTTCAATTAAGTAGTTAGAGAAATTAAATTCGTATTACATATAAATGAAAAGCCTAAAATATAAGTAGAATTTAGAGCCTCAACAGTGCTTCAATAATTTTATAAAATTCCCTTTTATATTTAATTATTTATTGTTGAATTTAAATTAAGAATATTTTCTAAATTTAAAATATTTTATTCAGAAGTATTTTTTCTGTTCTCAAAATATTTAAATAAAGTAAATTCATTCATTCCAAATTTATAAGAACGCAACCTTCTAAGTAAAATATCAAAACACAAACCCAAAATCATAGGTTTAGGATTAAAACGCCATTAACTCTTTAGGTTCACTCTATAAACTTATACACACAAACTGTTACAGTGAAAGCGTGCAACCTACATTCTATTTACATTTCCATTCTCACCCAAGAACGTCAACATATTATCTACATCAAAAGCAATTGCTTTGCATGTACATATCACACTCCAACCTGATAAATATGTAGTTCTGATCTCTTAGGATCAACCTTTTCATATCACTAGTAATGCTCGTAAAACCTATTAACATAAAATACTTTCATAAAACTAACATAAAATAGTATAAAATACTTTCATAAAACTAACATTTACTAGTAATAAACGCATAAAATACTCTCATATAAAAGTAACAAAAAGCACGCATTATTAAAATTAAATTGTCTGAATATTCTTCTCATAGAAAAGAAAATTTTGAATGAAGTGATCATCATTTAACCGAACATTGCTTTCTCCAATGAAGGGAAACTCTAGCAGCCTGAAAAGACCACAACAAACAATAGATGACTTTTTTGGTTAGTTTTATACTTTATTTTTGAACGTTGATTACATTTGAAAAGTACAGGATTTCAACTAGTCGGCCCCATCGAGTGCCTCAGGTCCTTGTCCTCTACGTTCGCAAGATCGCGAGTTCGAATCCTGCACACAACTCTGAGGTCAAATTCGCAGACAGTGTGCGGGAAGAGTTCTACGAGCAGTCGGTCTATGAACTATGCGGTGAAGTTATGAAGGACAAGTTCTACAGATCAGATCATATCAGATGGGCACCCAGAGGCACTGAGCTCATGGCCAATGTGTGCGTCTTGATGGGGCCATGAGGAATTTCACATATGGCCAAGGGCATTCTCTAAAAGAGTGATTTATTTGACACATGGCCAAGGGAATTCCCTAAGATAAGAACCAAATTCCAATGACATGTTCATTAACATCTTCAAGGTCTTGCTATCTATGATGTTTGAGTTGCACATCATGATAGGAAGGCTTTTGGAATGGTTGCAGGAGCTGGCTGCTGCACTTCTTGGTTAAAACTTAAAATGAATATGTTTTCTTTGTTAGGTTAAAATGAAATTTCTATAACTAAAACAAAATCATTTGGGACACTTCTATACATGAGACAATACTCTATGAAATGGACACAAGATTTGAGGAAAAGGAAATTGTTCAACGCAGTTTACGCAAAGATTGTTCAACGCAGTTTATAATATTTATTTATTTATTAATATTTTATAATTTTAAAATAATTTTATTAATGTAAATAATCTATAAATTTAAAAGATAAATATAATAGTCTTATTTTCTTTCTTTTTTCTTATTAGATATTCATATGGATCCATATCTACTATTCACACCACCTTGTGACACCATCTTTACCTCAATTCACTTGTTCATCTTGCTTTCTAGAGAAATGAAATTTACATACTACCCTCAATATATCTCTAGTGGACCTTTCAAGTAACCATTATTCTCTTGTAGCTCACCATCAATGATTTTTATCTTCTTTATTTTAATTGACGTGTTTTTGTCACTCACTTTTATTTTATTGATGTGGTAAGAGAGATAACATTCTCATACTACAATCTTTCAGTTTACATTTATTAAGGACGTATGCAATGTTTGAGGTCCTAGTTGTTGTTGCTACAATTTACCAGATTCTTCCTCATTTTACATCCTTTATATGAGAATGTGATCTCTCTTATTTTATCAACCATTTTACTTAAATGTAAAACATTTTTGTTTAAACATTCAACAAACAAGACTTCTTTAGCCTTACTTTTCTCATTATCAAGGCCAACTAGTCTTTTACCCATTATTCTGGTTGATGTATTGTCCCTAAGAATGACACTGACACTTTTGACTTCCTTTAGTGAGATAAGTTTTTATTTGTCTCATGTTATGTGAATCAAGCAATGACTATCTACATACCATTGGTCCTCTTTATCTTGACTACACAGAGCTAAAATACATTTTTTTATCCTTTTATTCTTTATTTTTCCATGTTGATCCAGGGGGATATTGGTTGCCACCCACCTATTACACTTTCACCCCCACTATTGTAACATTATTTCTTTTAGTTTCTGTAATTGTAGCACAATTTACTATTTTTGGTAATTTTTCAGGTGTTGAACTTCCATAGCCATTTTGAGGCCCTAAATGACGTTTTTTTGGAAAATGAGAAAACATCATTCTATGATTAATGTTTGCAATCAAAAGTTATAGTCCTCAGATAGATATTTATAGTGAGGTTCATTTGCATCAAATGGAGATTATATACCAAAGTTACAACCCTTGAAAGTTGATGTAACAATTTACCCCAATGAGGCCCATAGTTTTGGCACTTCATCTCTGAGTGTTATGTTTTTGGATGTTTATGGTTTTAGATTGTTTCTCAATAATAAATAGGAATTCAAGCCTCATTGTAACACAGTTCAAAGGAATGTAGTTGCCACATCTCTTCTTAGAGATAAGCTACCATCACCCGAGCTGATTTATTTCCATTTTGTATGTAAGCATATCTGAGTTCTATGAATGTAATGAAATGAAGTTTTATTTCTATTTCATCTATGTGTTTATGTTTATATCTGTATTTTGTTGTGTTCCTACATAACTCTAAATCAATGGTATCAGAGCGGTATGCTCTTTCTATGTTTTTCTTCGCATGTCTAGAATGAGGTCAGGGTATAAGGAGTTAGGGCTTGAACTAGTTGAACCTTTTCATTGCTAGCGTGGTAAACCTCAACGACCTCCCATGTCAAAAGAAAAGAAAGGTGAAGGAGCAAGAGATCCCTTCAAAATATTGTTTGAGGAATACCTCGAGCAATAGAGGAACACGATGATGGACAAATTTTCCCAGATCCTTCGACGGATGCCCACAGGTGATGCATCTTCATCTAGCAGCCACTTTGGAAGAACCACTCCCTTCAAGTTACAAGTCAACTTTGACATTCCCATATTTGAAGGCTAGATAGATGAAAACATTGTAGATAAATGGTTAAATTAGTTTGAAGGGTATTTTTTTCAGTTCAAAATTTTTCCAATAGGGAAAAGATTACTTTTTCACTCCTCAAAGCCACTCCCCACATCAAGAACTGGTGGGAAACCTATTGTGAGCAGAAGGATGAGAAGGAACCCTCACTGTTTCTAGCCACACCCACTTGGAACTCTTTCTGAGACACCATCAAGGAGTAGTATTAACCTGTTGGGAGATATATAGATAAGTACATAAAGCAGACCACAGTACAATAGGGAAGGGACCAATACATGTCGAAGTTCACAAATATTTTTCACACACTTCGTACAAAGTTTGGTATCAAGGATTCTGAGTGGCATCTAGTAGTCAAGTACCGAGTTTATCTGCAGAAATACATCCAAAACAAGATGGAGTTTCTCGACATCTCCTTGCTTGGCGCTGCCCACTGATATGATGTCAAGATTGAGAAGAAGCTTAAATAGAAGAAGCGATACTTTGGATCTGTGAATCCAAATAGAGGTAAAGAAGCCCTGAAACTATAGAACAAATGAGAAAGCTAAGGTGGGGTGACCCAGGAAAACCCATCGAAGCCACAATCAAAGAACAACACCATGAAGACAAAGAAGGACACACGAAAGTGGTGTGAGTTCCACACGAGCCCCACTCACAACACAAGTGAGTGTCGAGCCAAGAAGTCACTAGCCAAGCAGTCTAAGTCCGAACCTGGCAAGGGAAATGAAAAAGGGAAGTACATTATTGATGCGGATTCCAGTGCCACTATTTCCACCACCAAGATCCAAAAGATTGAGCCCGAAGACCTAGAGAAGGGGAAGTGTCTCTTCCACTCACATATGTGGGTGAAGGGTTCATCATTGCAATTCATTGTCAACAATGGAAGCCAAAAGAACGTCATTTCAGAAGATGTCATGAAGCAGTTGGTCTTATCGATCACACCACACCCACATTTGTACACCATCAGGTGGCTTCACCAAGGAAAATATCTCCACAGTAGCCAGCAGCGTCACCTTCCCTACAACATCAAGCCCTTCCTAGATGAGGTATTGTGTGATGTTGCTCCTCTTGAACCTTGTGATGTATTATTAAGACAACCATACTATGGAAGTGTCATGTTGTGTATGATTCGAGGACTTGCACTATTATTATTTCTCTCAGTAATAAGTTATACAAGATACCGAAGGTAGCCCCACTTGCCATCATCTCTTTGATCTTTGCTAATCAATGTAGTAAGATCATCTCTGATATTAGGAAATTTGTTTTCTTTTTTATTCAATCTCAAAGTAAGGGGAAGATCATGGCCACATCCATAGCCCTCTGGAAGGGTTCCTCCACACAGCAGAAGCCGGTGGATAAGGTCGTGGAAAAATACATGGACATATTCTCCTCACCCACAGGGGTACCCTTGCACTATCAGGTCAAGCATTCGATTGATATGACTCCCAGAGCACCTCTACCCAATGGGCTGAGATATCATTGTTCCATTTTCGAAAATGAAGAGATCAAGCGGAAAATCCAAGAGTTGCTACAAAAAGGGAACATCTGATTAAGTTCCTCGCCTTATGGAAGCTTGATTGTACTTGTACAGAAGAAGGATGAGACCTAAAGGCTTTACATTGATTATTAGGCACTAAACAAGATCAATGTGAGGAATAGGTATCCAATCCCATGAATGGATGACATTCTGGACCAACTCAAGGGCGGCCAAGTATTTCAGCAAGATCGATTTGAATTCTATCTATCACCATGTTCCAATAGATCCCATAGATGTATGGAAGACTCCCTTCAAATTCCTGGAAAGCCTTTTTGAATGGTTGGTTATGCCCTTCAGGTTCAAAAATTCCCCTGCTACTTTTATGAGGCTAATGGATGAAATCTTGCAGACCTTCACCAACTAATTCATGGTTGTTTATCTAGATGACATCCTCATCTTCAACAAGAGTTAGGAAGAAGACTTCCAACACATTTGGTGGGTCCTTCAAACCCTGCGGCAGCACAAACAATGTGCCAACTTTGATAATGCACCTTTGACATGAGCTAGGTCCAATATATAGTTCATCATAGATGAGCGAGGTGTGCATGTGGATCTACCTAAGATCCAAGTCATTTGGGATTCTCGAGCCACAGCCACTCTAACAAACTTTCGTAGCTTTTTGGGCCCTACAAATTTATATCAAAGGTTTTTGTTGGGATTCCTCCATATCGCTTGGCCTTTGAGTCATATTACCAAGGGTGGAGTGAAAAAAAACTTTCCTGGTCCAAGTCCCAATAGAAGGTGTTTTTTGATTTGAAGCACCAAGTTTTCTCTAAACCGGTATTCACATTGCGAGACCTACAACAACCATTTGAAATTGAGATAGATGCCTCTGACTATGCTATTGGTGTAGTCCTCACCCATGAGGGTTATCAATTGACCTATCATAGTGAGACACTTTTTGGTACAATTTGAAAGTATCCCACATATGATAAAGAGATGTGTTCCATAGTGCATGCTTCTCGGAAATGGAAACATTACATTCTTGAGAAGGAGACAGTCGTCCACACCGATAACCGACCTCTTTAGTTTATACAGACACAATGGAAGTTTCAAAACAATCACCATCAGAAGTGGTCTACGTATCTACAACAATGCCACTTTGACATTAAATATAAAAAGGGAAAAAACAATCATGTTGCATACTGCCTCAGCCGGCTCCCAGTTGCATCATTGAATATTGTTCTTAACTCTTATGGCCACGATACCTTTGGATGGATGCAACTAGATCCAGAGTTGACCTCCACAGACCAGATGCTAGTGGATGGCAACCAAGTTCCGAAATTCCACCTCTAGGACACAGTATTATGATACCTAGGCTACATTTATGTTCGTTCAAGTGAGCGTGCCAAGCTGATTTGGGAGGCACACTACAGTTAGGTCATAGGATACTTTGGTGTGGAGAAAATTGTGGTTGTACTACACAAGTACTTTAATATGCCAAAACTCGAACATGATTTTGGGAAATATATCAAATCCTTCATTGCCTACACCATTGACAAGCTAAGCATAAAGAAGCAAGGATTGTACACTCCTATTCCTAATCCCATCGAACCTTAGGAATCCATCTCCATGGACTATTTGTTTAGCCTCCCTTCTACCAAACATGGCAATGATTTTGTATTTGTCATCGTGGACAATTTTTCTAAGATGGTTATATTAGCAGCCTATAAGAAGAGTATCACAATAGAGTACACTACCAAAATCTTCTTTAAATGAGTTTGGGTACATTTTGGGATCTCACATGCCATTATATCATATCGGGATAGAAGGTTCTTGAGCACATTCTGGTCAAGCCTCTAGACACTATTGGAAACCAAGCTCACCAATTTGACTGTATTCCATCCCTAGACAGATTGCTAGATAAAGGTCATCAACAGGATGATAGTGCACATATTTTGCATGTACAAATCCAAGCATCGACGAAACTGGTAAGAGAGTCTTCCCTATGTGCAACATAGTTATAACATATCTCTCCATATCTCAAATGGTCAATGTCCCTTTCAAGTGGGTTTAGGATTTCAACCTTTATGGTTGATTGATGTTTTCATGCCTCATGCGACTACATGGATAGAATCCACACATGTACTATGTGAGGTTGATAAAGCAACCAGGTTTATTTAATTCATCCAACACATCTGCCTGTAGGTTCACGACATCTTGGAGAATTTCAATTCCAAGTACAAGCAATGACATGATCAACATTGGGTGCCACATAAGTTTCAGGTGCACAACAAAGTGTGGTTTCATTTGTAGAAAGAACACCTTACCATAGAAAATTGGAAGCTCATGCCACTCTGATATGGGCCTTAAAACATTACCAAGGTTGTGGGAGATAATTATTTTGAGCACAACATTCTTCCATTCCTTGGATTGCACCCAGTGTTCAATGTAGATTGTTCCACCATTACTAGACACATCACACACTGCAGAACAACTCACACCAACAAAGATAAACTTAGATTACATGAAATAGGTCACAACTGATTGGATCATGGACACGTAGATCAAGAACACTCAGTAGTAAAAGATCCAAATGTAGTGGCCTGTCAAAGTTGGCTAGCTCTATTGGAAATACTAAGGGGGGGGGGGTGAATCAATATTTATTTTTCATCTATTGTTTTACCAGTTAAAAACATTTATATTCAGAACACAAGATGAACAATAAGAATAAATTCTTTTATTAATATACTCTTTGCAGTAAAATAGATACAATATATAAATGGTTGCAATCAGTTGCCAGGCACCAACTTGGACTTTTGTGGGGCTCCAACCTCTAGAGCACCAACTCCCAAGGACTCCAATCCTTTCAGTTCCTAAGACACCAGTCCCAAGGACACCAATCCTTCCTACCTCTGAGCAACCAATCCCAAGTACTCCTATCCTTCTTAATTCTGAGGCATCAACCCCAAGGACTCCAATCCTTCTTACTTCTGAGGCACCAACCCCAAGGGTTCCGACCAAATCTTGTCAAGGCATGTTTTATAGTAATGTTCTGCTCTCAGAACTCTTCTTTACTGAGTTTTTTCTATTTACAGCTTCACTGTAGTCTCCATGCTACAACATCAATGACAACCAGTCTTCTTATGAAGAATTCTTTACAACTCTTCATACTGTCCACATAGTGTCTCCAATAGCCTTCATGACCTCTGATAATGTGTCCACACAGCTTTAGTGAGTCTACTATTAGCTGCACTAAGATCTGCATAAGAACCAACTTTCTATTCAAGCATCTATTCTTACTGTCACAGTAAATGCTTCAGCATGACTGCTTCTCTGCTAACTACTTCTCCCCTCAAACAATGTCAGATAAAAATTTATTTATAACATCCCAGAATTGTTCTACAGACTACATTGTGTACCCGATTAATTCTTTCATAGGGTAACACGATTAGCAGAGAAAATCACCCTTCAAATGCCTCTTGTCTTGTTGGTCCTTTGGCCATTTTCTGTTCTTCTGGACGCTCCAACTGTCTCTATTTCCTCCAACATTTTCAACAATACTTCCACTTTCCTTGTTCTATGTTTTTGTATCTTCCTGATGCCTCTGACCGTCGATTTCCTCTTTCCGTTATCTCTTTGGCTTCCTCCTCGGTCACTGTAGTTTCCTCTGCCTCGCTTGATCCTTCGGCTTCTCGGCTTTCAGCTTCCTTTGTCTCTTCGAGTTCACCAACACTCTAGGGACTCATAAATTCAGAAGAGAGGACCGAAAATACACAGAGAAAACATATTGCATATTAAAACTGTAACAGATCCCCATTTTGAATGATGATAGGCATACACAAGACTTTTTTGTTTAATGGAGAGACTATGCAAATCAGTAAGGCCCCACATGCCATGTCACCATCGTAATCGTAATCACCATCGTTCAGGCCACCTGAACTATCAGGTGTGCCTTTATGTATTCTTGCCTTCAAACCCCTCACAATACAATTTTCGAAATACAAAGAAATATATGAAAAACAACATAAATGTTAAAGGCTAGACTTCAAATTTATTACACCCGCATCATAACTGCATTGGGTCCACTGTTTAATCGTAATCGGCAGTCATAGCTTCCCGATGGCTGATGGCCAATTAACCTGTGGATGCGATATGCTATTAAATCAAACTGCAATGTTGCATCGGGTCCGCAACATACATCGCAATCGGCGCTTGCAGGAGTGGCAACCCTTTGTGTATTGTGATATGCGAGTACCAATACGGCAGATGTGATATAACAATAAAGCTTTCCATAATGTTGTAGTGGGTCTGCAACATATCGTAGTTATATATATATATATATATATATATCTCACATTTCGCATGTTTTAACATGGAAAGGCTTAAAGCCCGAATATATGAAATTGCTTCTGTTCTACATGAATGGTAGATCTTCATGGGTCTGTGACTCCTCGTGTCATAGTGCTCTTCTTTTTACTCAATATAGAAGGATTGATGCTTTATCATCAATTAACACATTATTCCCTCTTCATGTCTTAGAACTACTTTATCATGGCTTCAACAATTCTTAAAGATGCTCTACTTCAATTCTTTCAATCAGATTGCAAATAGCCATAAACCAAGTGTCCAAGTCCAAGTTTTTATGCTTCAATCCATAATCCATATTGTTGTTTCTATAGTCAGAATTGAGAGGCCTTCATAGTCCGAATCAAGAGAAAATGCCACTGAAATTTTCTTTCTTGTTATCTTTCTTCAGATTCGAGTTCCTTTCTGTTTCTGTGCTTCTCCTTAAGTCACTGCATCCAGTGTTCAACATCATTGCATTTGGATGAAATGGTGAGAGGTTGTGCCTCACTATTGCTATATTTTCCAAGTGACTAGTATCAGCTTAAGTTCTATTTGACTGCACAACATTCTCCTTTCTATGAGCCATATTTTCCTTGTGTTCTTGTACATATCATTGCAAGTTATTTCCACTAGCAGATTTAGATATCCAATCTATGACTGTCTTTTAAATTCATTTTTTTTATTTGCATCTTCTTTCAATTTTGTTATACACTACCAGCTGCTCTTACTTCAAAATCCATTCCAGATGTATCTGTTTTTTTGAAGGTTGCCTCTATTTGTGTCCATAATTTACCTATTCTCGCATTAAATCCCTGAGTCAAGACATTTAACATCTGTAATATCATAACCATAGTTATTTTCCCTATTTCTCTAGCATTAGATGACCTTCTTTGTTGCTCCAAATACTACTTAGAGATTAAGTGGAAAGAATCTTGAACAACAGTCCAGAGAATGGTTATAGGATCATGTTCTTCAATGGAGTACTCCTAGAAATGATCTTTATCAAAGAATGATTGTCAATATAGCTCAACAAGGATTTCATAAGGACCCTTTCACTAATAGCTTCTACAATAATGATCAAGAATTACATGCTTCCCCTAACTGTATGCATCATCTCTTTTGGCAGAGTCTTCCCATCAAATTCTTAGATTGTCAAAATTTAGGCCAATGACCTGTGTTGTTGGCTAGAGAGTTCAAGGGACTTTCAGATTGTATTTGCTTCCTTCTCCATACTTGTGTAACTTTCTTCTTTTGCATGGTTCTAGCTTGTGTAAGAGCCTAGGTTAAGTTACAATCACGTGCCATATGACCAATGTTATGACACTTGAAGCATTCTACATTGTTCATGAATAAGAATTCATGATTTCTTCCTGCAAAATTATTCCTTGGAGATTGTTGGGGACCATAATATCTGTCTCTATGAGATGTTTGGGGACCATAACATCTATCTCTATGATATGCTTTACAATCTTTTGCCATGTGATCAAAGTTTGTACAAGAATAACAATAGAAAAAAAATGAACTTTGGTACCTGGGAGATGTATATTTCCTTGATGTACTTCTAAAGCCTTTCTTCCTTGAGATCCCTTGATCATAACCATTACCTCTTGCATCTTTGACATGATCTACATTTCTTCTTGGAGTAGAATTTCTTCCATTGTAGCCATGATGTTTCTCCTTGCCGTTACTGGAACTGGGAACATCACCATTTCTTTCTGGCTTCTTCACATCCCTTTTGTTTGAAGCATTATCATTCTTGTTTGAGGATTAACCTGCATACCCGAGACCTGATTTATCAAATGGACATCTGTGATAGCTGAGCATGTCATCCAAGGCCTGAGATCTCTTCAAGATTTTGCTCATCCCTTCAACCTTTTATCCGAGGAAGACAATCTCTTCTTCCAATCTTTCACACTCATTATTCTTCTTAGCAAGTTATTTATCAGTTTCTTCCTTGATACGAGCAGCTTCATCTGCTTCTATTTTAAGGGAGATGATATCTGACTTAATTTTGAAGATTTCTTCGTCCTTTGCTTTTAGTTGACATATCATGGTGTTTATTTCCATTCCTGCTTCATCAACTTGTCCTTCTATGACTTCCAATGCTTCCATTGTCTTCTCAGCTCCTTGTGCTTATTTCATTGCTTCTTGTAGTTGAGATTTGAGAGAGGAGACCTCTACCTTGTACTGACCAATCTCTTCTTCAAGTTTGTTCATGCTCTTGTGCCTTTGTTCAAGTTGACTTGAAAAGGTATCTTCCTATTTCTTTGCTTTATCCAATTGATTTTTCATGGATATGACTTCCTCATGATGCTTTCTTTTGCTTTGATGAAATTCCTTCTTAAGCTTGGCAAGCTCTTAATCCCTTTCTTGTACTTGAAGCTTGACAAGGTCAACTTTCTCCCTTGTTTGATCTTGGTTGCCAGCTAGTGCTACCTTCTTAAGTTGCTCATTTTCCTTTTTCAGATTTTTAATCTCTTCCATGGCAGCCATAAGTTAAGCAAGGAGATCTTCTACAAAATATTTTTCATTCTCTTCATCTTCTAGGTCTACTTTAGCCTTGATGTCATCATTCTCATTTTCAGCTTCTATGATGGGTTTTGGATTTCTTTCTTGACTTCCATCATCTTCTTGACTGATGGTCATGGTCAATTCTCCTTTTGGGTGAAGGTAATGAAGTTTGTTTCATATACCCTTTGCTGATGAATATTTTCCTAGATTGTTCTTTATAAAATCAAGTAGCCCATTCAAGATTTCCTTCATTGCTTTTGCATTGTACTTCTTGGATTCTTCATCCATCCTGCTATCAACAATCACTAATTTCCAGCTTTTAATGCCTTGAGTCTGTAATAAATTCCTCATTCTTGCTTCCCATATATCGAAGTTCCGATTGAACCATGGAGCCTCCTCAAATTGATTGTTTTCTATTTTAGTAGTAGAGGGAGACACATCCTTAGGAGGATTGGAGACTTTCTTTCTTTACCTCACCATTTGTGTTCTAAAGATCAACCTTCGAGCTGTTAGGCTTTGAATGAAGGTACTGGCTCTGATACCAATTAATAGAAATAAAGAAAGGGGGGGTGAATCAATATTACTTTTTAAACTATTGTTTTACCAGTTAAAAATATTTATATTTAGTACATAAGATGAACAAAAAGAATAAATGCTTTTATTTTTTTTTCTCCGTAAATACTAATTCTATTAAAAAAGGTGAAAAAATATATACAATGAGGTCAAGACCTCAGAGGAGGCCGAAGCCTTTCCTCAGCCAAAAATTCAGGGACATTACAGTTCAGCCCTTCAACCAGATTTACATTACAGACTTCAAAAATTTGGCTTTGGTTCCTGACATACTGACCAAATTTACCAGACCTACCATCTTCATAACCTACATTGACCAAAAAAACAAAGTAGCAACTAGCATAGGCATTTTTAAGACAAAAAATAAAGCCTATATTGGCTGTTGTTACTGCCTGTAGCATGAGAATAAACCAGACATAGACCTCTAACTTCAGACTCAAAAACACAAGACCAAGATTGCATATCATATAAGCGAGAAAGCCACCCGGCATAAAGGAGTTGTGATCAATCTACATGACTTGGTGAAGCTGGCGTATCCTCCTTTACCTAGCTAGTAGAAGCTACCCAGGTCACGAGACCGTCTTCGTCCAGTACCGGCGCACCTCCATCAGGATTGGTAACCAAATGTAGAATACCAGCTTCTCGTTGAGATGGCCCGCAAGCTAAAGAATCTTCCTGTATTGGATCAGGTTGCTGAGGCGCTTCCGAAACAGGTGCATCCTCTTGCATGTGGTCCGCATGAAACACTCTCCCCGTCAGGTCCCTTAGCAGAACACTATCATCCTGAGAATGTGAGGAAACGGAAGGAGTCGAACTGAACTGGTTGCTCTCCTCCTCCGAGACAAATATGGTAAAATTTACTGTCACCATGGGCCTGTTAAGCCAACTTTGGAAGGTAAACCTGGAGGTCTGATAAGAATTATTCGGGAGAAGCCTATCTTGGTCCAAAGGCGGAGAAGAAGGAGGAGCTAAGGCAATGGGAGCAACATTCTAAGGGGAATGTCGAAAACGCTTCCTCTGTTCCCTGAGTGACTTCCTCTGCGCGGGATTCCTCGTCTACGAGGCATGGTTACAGAGGCGAAAGAACTGGGAGAACGATTGAAACAGAGCAAACCAGAAGTAATGAAAGCGTTGAGAAATTCAGGGCGTTTCCAGAACCTTTCTAACATCCAGACCCGAATGACTGTACAGCGGATCTAAAGCAGCTTTGCTTCATAATAAACATAGTCATTAACTGCGTTGCGCGGATCCATGTCAATGAGCCAAAGTGTATGCAGAGCAGCCATGCTTGCATTGAATTCAAACCAAATTCGAGGCTGCGCGGTATTTAATTCCTCTGACTTGAACTTGATATACCATCCTACGATGTGTACCATACGATCCTTCCGCCTGCCATCCGTCAGGCCAGATGTCTATCTGGTAGAGTCCATCATTGAATGCTGGTAGAGTCACCCGCATCCAGGTATAAATGCTTTTATTAATATAATATTTGAGTAAAATAGATACAATATATAAATGGTTGCAATCAGTTGCCAAGCACCAACTTTGACTTTTGTGAGGCTCCAACCTCTAGAGAACCAATTCTATTTTTGTCAAGACAAAAATCTTGGACATAGGAGCACCAACTCCCAAGGACTCCAATCCTTTCAGTTCCTGAGACACCAGTCCGAAGGACACCAATCCTTCCTACTTCTGAGGTACCAATCCCAAGGACTCCAATCCTTCTTACTTCTGAGGCATCAACCCCAAGGACTCCAATCCTTCTTACTTCTGAGGCACCAACCCCAAGGTTTTCGACCCAATCTTGTCAAGGCATGTTTGATAGTAATGTTTTTCTCTCAGAACTCTTCTTTACTAAGTTCTATCAATTTACAGCTTCACTGTAGTCTCCATGCTACAACATCAATGACAACGAGTCTTCTTATGAAGAATTCTTTACAACTCTTCATATTGTCCACACAGAGTCTCCAATAGCCTTCATGACCTCTGATAATGTCTCCACATAGCCTTAGTGAGTCTACTATTAGCTTCACTAAGCTCTACATAAGAATAAACTTTTTGTTCAAGGATCTGTTCTTATTATCATAGTAAATGCTTCAACATGACTACTTCTCTCTTCAAACAATGTCAAATAAAACTTTATTTATTACATCCGAGAATTGTTCTACAGACTACATTGTGTACCTAATTAATTCTTTCACAGGGTAACATGATTAGTAGAGAAGCTCACCCTTCGAATGCCTCCTGTCCTGTTGGTCCTTCGGCCCTTTTCTATTCTGTTGGACCCTCCAGCTGCCTCTATTTCCTCCAGATTTTTCAATAACACTTCCACTTTCCTTGTTCTCCATTTTTGTATCTTCCTGATGCCTTTGACCATCGGTTTCCTCTTTCCACTGGCACTTTGGCTTCCTCCTCAGTCACTGTAGTTTCCTCTTCCTTGCTTGATCCTTCGGCTACCTGACTTTCGCTTCCTCTATCTCTTCGAGTTTACCAAAACTCTAGGTACACGTAAATCCAGAAGAGAGGACTGAAAATACATAGGACTTTTTTGTTTAACGGAGAGACTGTACCAATAGGAAGGTCCTACATGCCACATCACCACCACAATCGCAATTGCCATTGTTTAGGCCTCCTGAACTCTCGGGTATGTCTTTATGCATTTTGGCCTTCAAACACCGCACAATAAAATTTTCGAAATACACAGGAAAAAATGAAAAACGACCAAAACACTAAAGGCCAGACTTCAAATTTATTACACCCGCATCTATAACTGCATCGGGTCTGTTGTGTAATCACAATCGACAGTTGTAGCTTCCCGATGGCTGATGGCCAATTCACCTCCGGATGTGATGTGGTATTAAATCAAACTGCAATGTTGCATCGAGTCCGCAACATACATCAAAATCAGCGCTTACAGGAGTGAAATCCCTTTGTGTATTGTGATATGCGAGTACCAATAGGGCGGATGTGATATAACAATAAAGCCTTCCATAATGTTGCAGCGGGTCTGCAACATATATATATATATATATATATATATATATCGCATTTCGCATGTTTGAACATGGAAAGGCTTAAAGCTCGAATATATGAAATACAATAAAAAACCATGCTTTGACACACTTAGCGGACTTCACCTGTTTATACACCCATACATATATATAATCGGGTCCACACATATATATTGTTGTCAAGGGTTTCGAGTAGTGGCTCATTGTAGAACCTGCCGATTACAATATCATCGAGATATATATATATATATATATATATATATATATATATATATATATATATATATATATGCCGCCTCTATACTCCAATATATCTATCTTTTCCGCCTCTGATAGTGTATATCGATATACATGTAAACTCTGCCTCCTTTAACTCTTCGCATATATATATATATATATATATATATATATATATATATATATATATATATATATATATATATATATATATATATATATATATATGTATGTATGTATTTTTCTCTTTGGCATCCATTGCTCTCGATAGTCCTTTAGCATACATTACTCCTAATATGGCTCTGATAGCTCTGATATCTCTGTTTTTCTCCTCCGATCTCTTTTGGATAGCTCTGATTTGCTCCTCTGATATGATAACTCCTCTTGGTTCTTCTTGGGCATTTATTACATGTGATGTTCCTCCGATATGGCTCCTTTTGCTCCAATGTCTTCCTCTGGCTTTGAAATGTCTTTCAATGACCTCCTCTTGATACCTTGATGGCTTCTGCCTTTTCTGCTATGCCTCTCTTGCTCTAATATTCTGCAATACTCTTAAGCATAAGTGATAGCTTTGATATGCCTCTTTTGTTAACTCCTATGTTAACAGACTCTTGCTTATGGCTTGGCTATCTTGATGGCCTTTCTCCTGTCCCTTCATGGATCTGCTTTGCTTCCCCTTCATGGATCATCTAGTATCTAGAATATTGACATCAATGACAACCTAGGTCAACAAGCTCTTGTACCAAGGCAGGTGGCTCACTAAGGACCAAGTTCAATGAAGTTTCCCCATCTCATGGAGGCTCTCAACGCAATGGGATCCATTACTTCCTAAGGGGGGAGGAATGATCCAAGTGGATATTGTTGGCCACTCGCGTATTCCACTTGGACCCCCACCATTGTACGATTATGTCTTTCAGTTTTCGTAATTGTAGCACAATTTACTATTTTTGGTAGTTTTCAAGTCCTAAACTTCCAGAGTTGTTTTGAGGCCCCAAATAATGTTTTATTTTTAAACGAGCAAACATGAGTCTTTTATCAAAGTTTGAAATCAAAATTTATATTCCTTTGATATATATTTATAGCAAGGTATCGTGCATGTCAAACAAAGATCGTATGCCAAAGTTAGGAAGTTGATGTGCCAATTTACCCCAATGGGGACTATAGTTTTGGCGCTTCATCTCCTAGGGTTAGGTTTTTGGATTTTTAGGATTTTCCATTGTTTCTCAATAATAAATAGGCCTTCGAGCCTCATCGTCACATAGTTCAGAGGCATGTAGCTGCCACATATCTTCTCAGAGATAAGCTACCATCGCCCGAGCTAGTTTATTTCCATTATGTATGTAAAATAATTTAGTTCTTTGATATTAATGAAATGAAGTTTCATTTATTTTGCATGTATGTGTTTATGTTTATATCTATATTATTTTGCGTTCCTACATAATTCTGGATCACACGTCCTTGTGCTTTCTCCTTACTTGTTTCATTTTGGTGTATTAATTTGGAAACTTCTATAGTCACTTGTTTGGTGTCCATGATTATCATATTTAAATCCTTCAGGGACATCCAATAAGGGAAAAAAAATTGTAACCTAGTACCACCTTCATGGGAGTTAGTCGATTTATTGCTTTCCAAGTTACATGAGGAGAACCTTCTTGAGGAATTCATTATTTTACTAGTTTTTTTTTAATTTTAATCTAATTGGGTTTATGAGAAAAAATAGATCTATGTTTGATTTATTACTCCATTTAACCTGCTTCCTTTACTGCTAATACAAATATGTAAATTTGTTGGTCCTTAGCTTGATTTGCGCCTTTGTTTTCATTGTTCTTACCTCTTTTATTGTGCACTAAATGTCCATTCTCCATATGCCACGAATTTCCTTGACTTCAAGAATAGAGTACAAATTCACGTTCTTCTACTTCTTTATGCCTCATATCCTTCAATATTTTATTCCTTATTTTTTTTCTTATTCTAATAAGAAGGTTTGATCTTGCCACTTTTACACTCAAATGCTTTGTGTCCATAATTTGTACAATTATAACATTCAATGTAATTGAGAAAAGGAGAAAACAATTTTTTTCTTATATGAATGTAGCTATGGGAATTTTCAAGTATGTTGTCCCTAGTTCTTGACGACTAATAAGGCTTATTTCTAACATGATTATCTCATAAATAAGTTTTATAATGGAAAACTCTATGACACAAAATTGTACATGAATGAAAACTACCATTAAAAAATAAATAAAAAAGATAAATAAAAAAATAAATACAAATTCTACTTAGCGACAATTTTTATTTCTTGATATGGTTTGTTGTTTCTTTAATAGATTTATCTTGGAGGGACATAGCGATATTGTTGAATTCTTTGTTTACCTTCTTAGTTGTTCGAACTATTGTAGATTTCCCTCTTTCGATGTTGTTGATTTATATTTTCCTTATTTATATTGATGTTAGGTCCTTTGATTTGATTAACATAGCTAATTGGTTCTTTTCCTTCAACCTTGTTGGTGCTTGATTGTTCTTCATAACCCTGACTAGTCTTGATGAGAGGAGATATTTGGCTACTAAGAATATCATTTAAAATCTTGGTACTATTATCAAAATTTTGATATTGATTTATCTATTCATTGGTCTTTTCCAAATCATTTCTAAATGATACAATCTCAACTTTTAATCTCTCACAATGATCTTCTCCTTCAATCAGTTGGCTAGTCATCACTTCTTTCATTCTTTTGGCTTCTTCTAACTCTATTTTCAGGATTATGAACGATGAAACTTTAGACCTGTGTCCTTCTTTCACATGCTCCTTGGATATATCCTTTCTTAAGGATGCATTATCATCTTGTAATGTTTGATAACTATTTTCCTTGTGCTTTAGCTGCTTTGATAGGATTTATTCAATTCTTTTTGCTTCTTCTAGATAGACTTTTTAAAGATTCTTTGAATTTTTATCAGAAGAATGACTTTATTTTTCAGGTTTTTTCAATTGTTCCTTCATTCTTATGTTCTCTCTTTTGGCCTTCTTTAACTTATATAGAGTAGTAATCAACTGTCCTTCAAGATTTACTTTATATTATTCTTCATCTAGCTCATTAGGGGAACTAACATGTTCAAATCTAAGGTATATTTCACTTTCAACTTCCTTTTCTTATGAATCTGATATATCTTTCTGATTGGATTTAATTTCTTTAACAATATGATGATCCTATATAGTCATGAGTTTATATCCTTCTTCACCTCTACTAGATGTATATCTATCTCTTTTCTTCTAACGAGAAATCATCTTTTAAGGAGTAAAGGTTTTTTCTATTTAGCTCATAATATTTTCTCTCAACATCATGTTATTCGTTATCACTACCATTTTCTGAAATTACATATAAAAATTTAGAAGAAAGATAACTTATTCTTCTACAATTTAAAAAAAAAACAAACATACCTACGGATTTCACTTCTTCTCCATCTTCTCTATTGTCTGTCTCAACATTTGATAAATTAGTAGCATTGTGACTTGTTTCTCCACATTTGAAGTTTTTAATAAGTTGCTTACATTTTTCTGATTTCTTGTGATGCCTCCTTTCAATCCGAGCTTCGTTCTTATACGAGTCATCACTTAATCAATCATGTTATTTGATCTTATTTAAATATTTGTGTACTTTTTCCTTCTAAGAATATTTCTTGACTTCAAATTCCATGTGAGAATCTTCATCATAGATGAATTGCAACTTATTGCATATCTCATTTTCTCTCTCTCAACATATTACCTTGTGAGAATTTGATTTAGACAACCCATTCAATATTGTCTTCATAGCTTTAGTATTGTAGTCATTCTTCTTTCCATTTGGATAGTGATACATCCAACCCAAGATCCTTTAAATAAATTTCATTCTTTCCTTTGAGAGTGCATAATCTGATCCATTCATAATGATACTCCATATAATGGGGAAAGCTAATATTGGTTAGCCATGATCCCTTGAGATATAACTTCTAGTGTTCACAAACTATTATTGAATGAATTGAATTTGATACCAAATGTTAGAGACTAGGATAATATTGAGAGTGGGATGAATTAGTATTATACAATTTCCAATATTTAATATTATTTTTGTTATAGCTAATCAATCACACAAAAACACAATTGATGATACATCATACACATATGAGACACATATATTTACATGGAAACCCATAAAGGGATAAAACTAAAAATATTTCTTTTTTTTTCTAATTTAAATGTAGCCTCCAACCAACTGTTACATCAAACTTAGTGGCACCAACCAAAAGGAGACAATCATCCCCTAATTTTCAAGCACCAACTTGCAGGAGGCACCAACCCCTTTTAAATTTACAATCACCCACTTGTTAGTGCCACCAAGCCTTATTGTTTGCAAGTACCAACCTATTGGAGGCATCAACCCCATGATCTTTACGTGCACCAACCTAAAGGAACAAAGAACTCCTTGAAGTTTATAGGAAGCAACCTAATGGAAACACCCACTCCCTATATGGAAGAACCACCCTGATTTCCCTTGTAGATCCCTTTTTTATCCATTTTTAAACTCAAACCCATAATATTTATTTCAATTCAAATAGTTTGGCTTATTTTTAATGATGTTACTTATTCAGCTCTCACACAGCTAGATATTTTACTGCAACACAAATATGCTTAGACATCTAATACTTTATATTTTTGTTCTCATGTTATTTGAATATATTATTCTCTATCTCAAATATGCATTACTATTGTCTAAATATAGGCTCCCTTTTCATAAGAATTTTCAAATTGTATCATATGGTATACTCATTGATTCTTGATGTCATTTTTTCTTCCTCTATAATATGGTTCACACCTCTGATCTCAACATCTCTTAAACAAGAACTTAAGATAACTTTTTTTTTGTAGTTCCTCTCATTGTCATTCACAAGATGCATTTCAAATATACATCAGCCAAATTCATTTGACTTTTTTAATGATATAAGTTAAACATCCTCTTCACTCTTCATTATTTCTATGATTTGTTCTTTAGGTAAAGTGAGAAGGTAATCGTGTCACACAAAGAGAGAAAAATAAAAAAGAAACTCAACCCCCTTGCTTTGGTTCTCTATATCTAATATCCTTGATTTGGTTTAGATGCACACACAATAAACTCAGTGACACCCACATCATCACCATTTAATTTGTATTTATAGTTTATGTTTTATGATGCAATGGCTTAAATAGGGCCAACATGAGGAGTTTACTACGCCCATAAATTAATAACCATGGGTTGTCACCTTCACTAAATTCAATTTTGAACCCATTATTTGTGAGGCTCCAACCTCCAGAGCACCAATTCTATTTTTGTCAAGACAAAAATCTTGGACATAGGAGCACCAACTCCCAAGGACTCCAATCCTTTCAGTTCCTGAGACACCAGTCCGAAGGACACTAATCCTTCCTACTTCTGAGGCACCAATCCCAAGGACTCCAATCCTTCTTACTTCTGAGGCATCAACCCCAAGGACTCCAATCCTTCTTACTTCTGAGGCACCAACCCCAAGGTTTTCGACCCAATCTTGTCAAGGCATGTTTGATAGTAATGTTTTGCTCTCAGAACTCTTCTTTACTGAGTTCTATCTATTTACAGCTTCACTGTAGTCTCCATGCTACAACATCAATGGCAACGAGTCTTCTTATGAAGAAGTCTTTACAACTCTTCATATTGTCCACACAGAGTCTCCAATAGCCTTCATGACCTCTGATAATGTCTCCACATAGCCTTAGTGAGTCTACTATTAGCTTCACTAAGCTCTACATAAGAATCAACTTTTTGTTCAAGGATATGTTCTTATTATCATAGTAAATGCTTCAACATGACTACTTCCCTACTGAATACTTCTCTCTTCAAACAATGTCAAATAAAACTTTATTTATTACATCCGAGAATTGTTCTACAGACTACATTGTGTACCTAATTAATTCTTTCATAGGGTAACATGATTAGTAGAGAAGCTCACCCTTCGAATGCCTCCTGTCCTGTTGGTCCTTCAGCCCTTTTCTATTCTGTTGGACCCTCCAGCTGCCTCTGTTTCCTCCAGATTTTTCAATAACACTTCCACTTTCCTTGTTCTCCATTTTTGTATCTTCCTGATGCCTCTAACCATCAGTTTCCTCTTTCCACTGGCACTTTGGCTTCCTCCTCAGTCACTGTAGTTTCCTCTGCCTCGCTTGATCCTTCGGCTACCTGAATTTTGGCTTCCTCTATCTCTTCGAGTTTACCAAAACTCTAGGGACATGTAAATCCAGAAGAGAGGACTGAAAATACACAGAGAAAGCATGTTGCATATTAAAACTGTAACAGAGCCCCTTTTCCAATGATGATAGGCATACATAGGACTTTTTTGTTTAACGGAGAGACTGTACCAATAGGAAGGCACTACATGCCACATCACCACCACAATCACAATCGCCATTGTTTAGTTCCTCCTGAACTCTTGGGTATGTCTTTATGCATTTTGGCCTTCAAACACCGCACAATAAAATTTTCGAAATACACAGGAATATATGAAAAACAACCAAAACACTAAAGGCCAGACTTCAAATTTATTACACCCGCATCTATAACTGCATCGGGTCCGTTGTGTAATCACAATCGGCAGTTGTAGCTTCCCGATGGTTGATGGCCAATTCACCTGCAGATGCGATGTGGTATTAAATCAAACTGCAATGTTGCATCGGGTCCGCAACATACATCGAAATCAGTGCTTACAGGACTGAAATCCCTTTGTGTATTGTGATATGCGAGTACCAATAGGGCGGATGTGATATAACAATAAAGCCTTCCATAATGTTGCAGCGGGTCTGCAACATATATATATATATATATATATATATATATATATATATATATATATATATATATATATATATATATATTTATTTATTTATTTATTTATCGCATTTCGCATGTTTTAACATGGAAAGGCTTAAAGCTCGAATATATGAAATACACTAAAAAACCATGCTTCGACACACTTAGTGGACTTCACTTGTTTATACACCCATACATATATATCATCGGGTCCACACATGGATAGCTCTGTTTTGCTCCTCTGATAGCTCTGATTTGCTCCTCTAATATGATAACTCCTCTTGGTTCTTCTTGGGCATGTATTACATGTGATGTTCCTCCGATATGGCTCCTTTTGCTCCAATGTCTTCCTCTGGCTTTGAAATGTCTTTCAATGACCTCCTCTTGATACCTTCATACCTTGATGGCTTCTGCCTTTTCTGTTATGCCTCTCTTGCTCTAATATTCTGCAATACTCTTAAGCATAAGTGATAGCTTTGATATGCCTCTTTTGTTAGCTCCTATGTTAACAGACTCTTGCTTATGGCTTGGCTATCTTGATGGCCTTGCTCCTGTCTCTTCATGGATCTGCTTTGCTTCCCCTTCATGGATCATCTAGTATCTAGAATATTGACATCAATGACAACCTAGGTCAACAAGCTCTTGTACCAAGGCAGGTGGCTCACCAAGGACCAAGTTCAATGAAGTTTCCCCATCTCATGGAGGCTCTCAACGCAATGGGATCCATTACTTCCTAAGGGGGGAGGAATGATCCAAGTGGATATTGTTGGCCACTCGCGTATTCCACTTGGACCCCCACCATTGTACGATTATGTCTTTCAATTTTCGTAATTGTAGCACAATTTACTATTTTTGGTAGTTTTTCAAGTCCTAAACTTCCAGAGTTGTTTTGAGGCCCCAAATAATGTTTTATTTTTAAACGAGCAAACATGAGTCTTTTATCAAAGTTTGAAATCAAAATTTATATTCCTTTGATATATATTTATAGCAAGGTATCGTGCATGTCAAACAAAGATCGTATGCCAAAGTTAGGAAGTTGATGTGCCAATTTACCCCAATGGGGACCATAGTTTTGGCGCTTCATCTCCTAGGGTTAGGTTTTTGGATTTTTTGGATTTTCCATTGTTTCTCAATAATAAATAGGCCTTCGAGCCTCATCGTCACATAGTTCAGAGGCATGTAGCTGCCACATATCTTCTCAGAGATAAGCTACCATCGCCCGAGCTAGTTTATTTCCATTATGTATGTAAAGTAATTTAGTTCTTTGATATTAATGAAATGAAGTTTTATTTATTTTTCATGTATGTGTTTATGTTTATATTTGTATTATTTTGCGTTCCTACATAATTCTGGATCACACGTCCTTGTGCTTTCTCCTTACTTGTTTCATTTTGGTGTATTAATTTGGAAACTTCTATAGTCACTTGTTTGGTGTCCATGATTATCATATTTAAATCCATCAGGGACATCCAATAAGGGAAAAAAATAATTGTAACTTAGTACCACCTTCATGGGAGTTAGTCGATTTATTCCTTTCGAAGTTACATGAGGAGAGCCTTCTTGAGGAATTCATTATTTTAATAGTTTTTTTTTAATTTTACTCTAATTGGGTTTATGAGAAAAAATAGATCTATGTTTGATTTATTACTCCATTTAACCTGCTTCCTTTACTGCTAATACGAATATGTAAATTTGTTGGTCCTTAGCTTGATTTGCGCCTTTGTTTTCATTGTTCTTACCTCTTTTCTTGTGCACTAAATGTCCATTCTCCATATGCCACGAATTTCCTTGACTTCAAGAATAGAGTACAAATTCACGTTCTTCTACTTCTTTATGCCTCATTTCCTTCAATATTTTATTCCTTATTTTTTTTCTTATTCTAATAAGAAGGTTTGATCTTGCCACTTTTACACTCAAATGCTTTGTGTCCATAATTTGTACAATTCTAACATTCAATGTAATTGAGAAAAGGAGAAAACAATTTTTTTCTTATATGAATGTAGCTATGGGAATTTTCAAGTATGTTGTCCCTAGTTCTTGACGACTAATAAGGCTCATTTCTAACATGATTATCTCATAAATAAGTTTTATAATGGAAAACTCTATGACACAAAATTGTACATGAATGAAAACTACCATTAAAAAATAAATTAAAAAGATAAATAAAAAAAATAAATACAAATTCTACTTAGCGACAATTTTTATTTCTTGATATGGTTTGTTGTTTCTTTAATAGATTTATCTTGGAGGGACATAGCGATATTGTTGAATTCTTTATTGACCTTCTTAGTTGTTCGAACTATTGTATATTTCCCTCTTTTGATGTTGTTGATTTATATTTTCCTTATTTATATTGATGTTAGTTCCTTTGATTTGATTAACATAGCTAATTGGTTCTTTTCCTTCAACATTGTTGGTGCTTCATTGTTCTTCATAACCTTGAATAGTCTTGATGAGAGGAGATATTTGGCTAATAAGAATATCATTTAAAATCTTGGTACTCTTATCAAAATTTTGATATTGATTTATCTATTCATTGGTCTTTTCCAAATCATTTCTAAATGATACAATCTCAACTTTTAATCTCTCACAATGACCTTCTCCTTCAATCAGTTGGCTAGTCATCACTTCTTTCATTCTTTTGGATTCTTCTAACTCTATTTTCAGGATTATGAACAATGAAACTTTAGACCTGTGTCCTTCTTTCACATGCTCCTTGGATAGATCCTTTCTTAAGGATGCATTATCATCTTGTAATGTTTGATAACTATTTTCCTTGTGCTTTAGCTGCTTTGATAGGATTTATTCAATTCTTTTTGCTTCTTCTAGATGGACTTTTTAAAGATTCATTGAATTTTTATCAGAAGAATGACTTTATTTTTCAGGTTTTTTCAGTTGTTCCTTCATTCTTATGTTCTCTCTTTTGGCCTTCTTTAACTTATATAGAGTAGTAATCAACTCTCCTTCAAGATTTACTTTATATTATTCTTCATCTAGCTCATTAAGGGAACTAACATGTTCAAATCTAAGGTATATTTCACTTTCAACTTCCTTTTCTTATGAATCTGATATATCTTTCTGATTGGATTTAATTTCTTTAACAATATGATGATCCTATATAGTCATGAGTTTATATCCTTCTTCACCTCTACTAGATGTATATCTATCTCTTTTCTTCTAACGAGAAATCATCTTCTGAGTAAAGGTTTTTCCTATTTAGCTCATAATATTTTCTCTCAACATCATGTTATTCATTATCACTACCATTTTCTGAAATTACATATAAACATTTAGAAGAAAGATAAATTATTCTTCTACAATTAAAAAAGAAAACAAACATACCTATGCATTTCACTTCTTCTCCATCTTCTCTATTGTCTGTCTCGACATTTGATAAATTAGTAGCATACTTGTTTCTCCACATTTGAAGTTTTTAATAAGTTGCTTACATTTTTCTGATTTCTTGTGATACCTCCTTTCAATCCGAGCTTCGTTCTTATACGATTCATTACTTAATCAATCATGTTATTTGATCTTATTTAAATATTTGTGTACTTTTTCCTTCTAAGAATATTTCTTGACTTCAAATTCCATGTGAGAATATTCGTCATAGATGAATTGCAACTTATTGCATATCTCGTTTTCTCTCTCTCAACATATTACCTTGTGAGAATTTGATTTAGACAACCCATTCAATATTGTCTTCATAGCTTTAGTATTGTAGTCATTCTTCTTTCCATTTGGATAGTGATACATCCAACCCAAGATCCTTTAAATAAATTTCATTCTTTCCTTTGAGAGTGCATATTCTGATCCATTCAATAATGATACTCCATATAATGGGGAAAGCTAATATTGGTTAGCCATGATCCCTTGAGATATAACTTCTAGTGTTCACAAACTATTATTGAATGAATTGAATTTGATAACAAATGTTATAGACTAGGACAATATTGAGAGTGGGATGAATTAGTATTATACAATTTCCAATATTTAATATTATTTTTGTTATAGCTAATCAATCACACAACAACACAATTGATGATACATCATACACATATGAGACACATATATTTACATGGAAACCCATAAAGGGATAAAACTAATAATATTTCTTTTTTTTTCTAATTTAAATGTAGCCTCCAACCAACTGTTACATCAAACTTAGTGGCAAATGAAAATTCTATTATTTAATTGTTATACCCCCACATTTATTTAAGCACTCCCATTATATATATATATATATATATATATATATATATATATATATATATATATATATATATATATATATATATATATATATATATATATATATATATATATATTATTGTAAAAGGACTCTATGTTATTTCCCTCAACCCAAATTTTGCAGAGCCACTATACGAAAATTGTTAATAAGCTTGGATTTGGTTTTTCAAAAGAAACTTCCATACAGATCTTGTGTTCCACTGAAAAAATGTCGGAAATAAAATAAAAAATAAGAAAAAAGACGAGAAAGGATATAGAAACGGATGCCATTAAATTTTTTCCCCTCGTAACCCTATGATTTAGGTAAACACAACTCAAAATCCTTGGCTCCATAACTTTATGGCCATTGGATGTAAATATGCGAAAACACTACTTTACATTTCAATATCATGAATAGTCAAATGCCAAAACCTAGGTTCAGGTTGGGGCTGCAAACTTCACAAATTTGAAAACATTCAGAATCAATCATTATAAGGAGAAGAATGATTGATGTCACAATTAGTAAATAGAGGAAGGGTTAAGAAAAATATACAAGTGTGATTAAAAAAGAATTTTCCAAATAATTCCATTAGTTAGCGAGAAGAATTATTAACACATTCTATGAATGGTTCGAAGAAGTAATCAAGTACCGTATGTAAACATACCGGTACCAAACATTGGAGTAGATACCTTTATTGGTTCGCCTTCCAAATCTCTGAACTCCAGGGAAGCGAAAATGCCTGTGTAAGTGCAGTTCGAAGAGGGTTGGTGTAATATCGTTAATAAAGAGACAATCGAGCCAAGCAAATAAAATACCAGTTCAACTTCCCACAATTATTTTTGTAAGAAGAATCCCACCAAGAACAACATGGAAACAAACAGTTGTAGAGCAAGCTCCCTTAAATGCATAATTTTCAAATCATCTAATTCCAAGCCCTAGGATATTGATCATCAAATTAGCTAATTTGTAGTACTGCTCACAATTAATTAAGAATATATTCCACATTGCAAACCATAAAAATGAAATCTCACTTGCAGAATGGAAATGAAAGAAAAGAAAAAAAACTAAATTACTTTTGCAGAAGTGAAACTAATAGTAGAATGTAATAGATAAGGAATGGAAGAAAGAAAGCAGAAATCACATATTACTCAGGCATCTCCCTCACAACAACACCAAAAAGTGATGAGCACCAATATTACAGCAAGAATGTTGCAACTCTTGGGGCTACCAACTTTACTTTATCAACCTAGGGTTCGTACAAACTTGGTGTTGACAGTGTTGTATACACAGGTAAATGTGATGCGTCTGCTCTTTGTCACTGCTAAGCTAGCAATAGACCACTAAGGCTTTTCAATCCAGACTTCTATTGATTCAGAAGAAACTTGATTACCAATGAGGGAAAGACAAATCTACACTAAGACAAATCTTGCCTACTAGAGTAACCAAAAATACTAAAATCAAATGCTTAAACACACCATTCTTCTAATGAACTGCTAAGAGACTTTGCCTCAAAAGAATGTTAAGTTAACATGTATACAATCCTATTGTCCTAGGCATGCAAATTAAAATATCAAACTTTATATTGTTGTGTATGTAAATGAACAAAATAAATTTGCTTTTCTTTTTATCTTTTTTATGTGAAAGTGTGAAAGCTAACTTCTTTTGGTGATGTGGCAGGTGTCTTAGGGATGTTGGTGAATGGTTGGAAGGCTTGGGAGACAAGTAGGGGTCCTTTTCTATCTTTCTAGGAGATTTTTCCACAATTCGGCCTCAAAACAGGCTGCTAGAGGTCAACCTATAGGATGTCATAATCTGTTCTACAGGATGTCCTGAATTCCTAAAGGATCCCTTGTATTCCTACATGATACAACCGAACGCAAAAGGATGGATTTTGAAGGTGATGAAAAGCTTAGGGAAGATGGATGGTGGATGAAATGAGCCAAGGAAGTGCCTAAGACTCCTACAAATCTCAAAACTAGAGTTGGGAGATGGTTGGATTTGCTCAACAAGCTTGGACAAGTACTCTTGTGAAATAATGAAATTGGTAAAGGTTTTAGTGGAAGAAAGTGATGACCATGGACGGATATAGTTGGAATGAGGTTGCTAATCATGAAATCTCTCTGTACTTCTAAAACTCTTGCACTGCATCAACCATTGACATTTATCCAAAAATCATGTAAACAACAAGGATTTCAATTAACCAAGGAAAACAAAATTTCATGCGCTAGCTACCTATTTTATGTACGGGAAATTCTTTTAGAATAATATGAAACATTGATGAGATCTAATGTAATACTAAATATTGAAGAAATGATAACTAAATCCTATTCTTGCAAAATGATCAAATGTTGGCCTAGGTAACAGAAAACCCTAAATTCCATGAGAAATCAAAGTTCTATCTTTTTGGGGCTGCATAGAAGTTATTTCCCCAAACCATGATCTTTGAGGGGAGAAGTGAGGCAAAATCCACCTACTGAAAACTTTTTGATGTTCTTGCAATGAAATAATAATAAAGACAACTACTTGCAATGAAATAATAATAAAGACAATTCAACCATTAATCTATGAAATCAATCTAAACATACAAATACAAGAAGAGGAGCCGTTGTTGCTAGGGTTGGGCCCTAACCCAAGAGCTTTAGCCCTCTGAGTCAACTGAGTGCAGAAACAAGGAAATGTTCATTCTCAATATCGAAACAAAAAATTACATCCCAATGTCTTCCACAAGTCTTGAACTCAAAAATGACTAGTGTTTTTATAGCAAAAATTCAAATCCTAATGAGGCTTTAGGCCTCCTTATTTATACAATATAATTCTCTAATGACTTCCTTAAATCTAGTGAGGGTCGGCTCCCAAACTCGAGATAAACTAGCTCTTTGATTGTCACTTGCTCAGTTGCCTTTTCATCTCCATGACTTGGCTGCTTGTAACTCTGAGCTAGTGTGATTGATGGAGGAATATTTGAATGAGTGAGGAGTAAATGAGGATATGCCTCCTACAGTCTCTCCTCCTTATCTCATTCGATTTTCAGCCCTTAATTAGACAAAATTTCCATGATTTTCTCTCAAAAACCTGCAGTTAATGCACATTAGTCCACTAGGCATAATATCTCACTTTGACTCATCTCATAAAGCAAAATATAATAAAAATATGTAATAATTTATGAGAAGAGTTGTTTTTAATAAGCTAGTAGATGTATTAAGGTCCATATAGTTACCCAATGATGAGGCTCATCAATTCATTTAGTGTGGTTACAAGAGAGTGGCATCTTTATTATTCTCGCCAAAAATGAAACTACAATAAGAAAAAATTCATCCAAAATATTGCTAAAAAATTGATCATTTGCTACTAAACTGAGGTTTTTTGATACCAAGGAGTTGTCTCTAAAATGCCACCAAAAACCTTCATTCGCTGCTATAAAATCAAGCTCCAAAAACCACTTACATTAAAAAATACATAGGCCAAATGTAAGTCTTAAACACTCTTGGCACATTGAAACACTATTACCAATATTTCTCAATTTCAAATCTTTTGTGTTTATATTATGTTGGGGGTTCGCAGCCCCAAGGTTGAGCTCGCAGAAATTGCACCCCTTTCTTATTAAAAAAATGGCATATATTTAAATTATTGTTGTAACCATATAATGTATATGGTGTATGGTTTAATCCCATCGGTGTATTATAATAATAATGTTCTATCCGTACGTTACATCAAACAATATGCCATAATAATAATATTACATGCATGTGCATATTGCTACATTTCCATCCAATTACATACGAAATGTTATACATATCCATTTGAACCATTTGCAATAATAAACAATGTAACACAATTGTTTGGTTTGCATGCACATTTTTTGTAATGACTACAAAATGTTATACATATTCATTTGAACCCTTTCCAATAATAAACAATGTAACACATTTGTTTGTTTTGTGTGCATATTTCTTTTAATGACTACTCGTATGGTTGTCCACACATATATATTAACACCAACCTGATTCATATATTCTACCAAGCATTCAATTTTAATATATAACGAACCATTCTATACCCATGAATATTAAACCAATAGGTTTCACCAACCACATCATCATCCAATCATGTGGCTATGTAGTGGTGTGTATGGCAAAGTTGTCAGCCTTCATTGGTGAATATTTATTAGAATTTAGTTTGGAAGAGATGCTAAGTTTGGTGGTCTCCACCCACCGCTTTTCATCATATATGGCATTAAAAACATATACATATTCTTTATCATCTGGATATCACACCTTCTAGCCATGGCTCGATGGATAATTTTTTGTATTGTTGTTCCATAAGTTGTGGGTTTAAACCCCATTAATGCCAATTGTTGGACCAAATTAAATCTTTTGGTGTTCTGAGGTGCCATGTGGAAGCCCCCCATTGGAGCACCTAATCTGCCAACTAGGTTTCCATGCTTTTCTAGTTGCACTTTCTTCATCAATTGTTGACTCTACTGATTTGTCATCTCCACACTACGTTAAGTGTCAGTTCTAGAATATGCCATATCACTCTTTGACTTTAACTTTTTTCCCAATGGTCAAAATCTCCGAATTGCCTATCTTTCACATGTAAACTCCATTCAAAACAATTCAAGTTGTATTGGAATTACCTTATCGAGCTCTTCAATGAGGAAATGTTTCCATTAGCTTTTCTGAACTTTGAATTTTATGCCTTTTAATTAGGATCCTTTTGGATCACCTAACAAATCTTAACCTAACCTACCTGGCCTATCCTACTCTATTATATCCCTCTCTAGCCTAGCCTATGTTATCTTAACCTACTTTATCATGTCTTATCATACCCTACTCTAGTCTAGCTTACTCTAGCCTACTCCTGTTTACCATATTCTAGCCTATTATAGCTTAGTCTACTCTAGCTTAACCTACTCTATACTAGCATACCATAGAATACTCTAGCCTTCCATGGCCTAACTTTTCCTATTCTAACCTATTATAGCCTAGTTTCCTTTAGCCTACTCTAACCTACTCTAGGTTATCCTATTCTAACTTACCCTAGCCTATCCTAGATTAGGCTACCCTATCTTACTCTAATACTATGCCATCCTAGCCTAGACAAATCTAATATAGTTTACCCTAGCCTACTCTAACCTACTCTAGGTTATCCTATTCCTACTTACCCTAGCCAATCCTAGATTAGGCTACCCTATCTTTCTCTAATACTATGCTATCGTAGCCTAGAAAAACCTAATATAGTTTATCCTAGCCTGCCCCACTCTAAACTACTCTAGCCTAGCATATCCTACTCTAAGAATAGAATAGTGTAGTCTATTCTACTCTAGACTAACTTATCTAATCCAATCTAACTTAACCTACCCTTCCCTTCTCTTTCTAACCCTACTATATATCCTAGGCTACTCTAGCCTAACCTAGCTTACTTTAGCCTACTGTAGCCTAGCTTACCTTAGCCTACTCTAGCCCAACCTACCCTAGCTTAGAATAGCCTAGCCTAGCCTACTCTATCCTGGCATGCTTTAGCTTAGCCTACTCTAGCTAGCTTAGCCTAGCATAACCTACTATATCCTAGCCTACTATAGCCTAACCTAACCCAGCCAAATACATCCTAGCCTACCCTACTCTAACATACTTTAGCTTATCGTAGCTTAGCCTACACTCTAACCTATCATGACATAGACTACTCTAACCTATCTTATTTTGGACTACTCTAGCCTAGACTAGCCTGGCTTACTCTACCCTAAGCATGGTCTACTCCATCCTACCCTAGCACAACCTATCATAACCTACTCTACTTTACCCTAGCCTAGCCAACTCTATCCTAGCCTAGCATAACCTGGCCTAACATAGCTTACCCTGGCCTCACCTAGCATAACCTACTCTAGAGTAGTCTAATCTAGCCTACCCTAATTTAGCCTAGCATACTCTAGCCTAGCCTAGCCTAGCTTACTCTAGCCTAACCTAGCCGAGCCTAACCTAGCCTAACCTATTCCACCCTAGCCTACTCTAGCCTAGCCTACTCTTGCCTAGTCTAATCTAGCATAGTCTATCATTTCCTATTCTACCCTAATCTAGCCTAGCATAGCCTAGCCAACTCTAGTCTACCCAATCCTAGCCTAGCCTAGCCTATCGTAATTTGGCATAGCTAGCCTAGCCTAGCCAACTCTATCCTAGGCTAGCCTTACCTAGCCTACCCTAGCATAACTTAGCCTCGCATAGCCTAGCCTAGCCTAGCTTAGCATAACGTACTCTAGCATAGCCTAATCTAGCCTACCCTAAACAATCTAACCTACCCTAATTTAGCCTTGCATAATCTAGCTTAGCCTAGCCTAGCCTAGCCTAGCTTACTCTAGCCTAACCTATTCTAGCCTAGCCTAGGCTAGCCTACTCTAGCCTAGCCTAATCTTGCCTAGTCTAATCTAGCATAGGCTTTTGTTGCCTATTCTATCCTAATCTACTCTAGAATAGTCTAGCTTGCTCTAGTCTAGCCAAGCCTAGCCTAGCCTAGCCAAGTCTAACTTAGCCCAACCTACTCTACCCTAGTCTAGCTTATGAGAGCCTAACCTAATGTAGCCTACTCTAATCTAGCCTAGCTTACCATAGCCTAGCCAGCTTAGCCTATCGTAATTTGGCATAGCTAGCCTAGCCTAGCCTAGCCTACTCGAACCCAACATACTGCACTTTATCCCAACCTAGCCTAGCTTACTCTAGCATAGCCTACTCTCACCTAGCTTATACTAGCCTACTTTAGCCTACACTACTCTAGGCTACCCTAGCCTACCCTAACCTAACCTAGCTTAGCCTAGCTTATACTAGCCTACTCTAGTCTACCTACCCTAGGCTACCCTAGCCTACGCTAACCTCCTCTACTTAAGCCTGGCCTTCCGTACTCTAGCCTACCAACCTAGCTTAACCTAGCCTACTCTAGTCTACCCTACTCTAGGCTACTCTAGCCTACCCTAACCTAGTCTACTTAAACCTAGCCTAGCCTACTCTAGGCTACACTGACATTGACTTCCTTAGCCTACTCTAGCCTAGCCTAGCCTACCATACCTTACCATAGGTTAGCCTACCCTACCCTACCATAGGTTAGCCAACTCTAGCCTACCCAGCTTAGCCTACCCTAGCATAGCCTACCCTACCCTACCCTAGCTTAGCCTACTCTAACATAGCCTAGCCTAGTTTAGCCTCGCCTCACCTAGCATAGCCTACCTAACATAGTCTAACCTAACCTAACCAAGCCTACTCTAGCATAACCTACCGTAATGTAGTCTAGCCTAGCCTAGCCAAACCTACTCTAGCTTATCCTACTTTAGCATAACCTACCCTAGCATATTGTAGCCTAGCCTAACGTAACCTACTCTACCCTAGCCTAACAAACTTTAGCCTAGCCTAGATTGGCCTACTTTAGCTTAGCCTAGCCCAGCCTTGCTTATACTAGCCTACTCTAGGCTACTCTAGCCTACCGTAACCTAGTCTACTTAAGCCTAGCCTTGCCTATTCTAGCTTACCAACCTAGCTTAGACTAGCCTACTCTAATCTACCATACTCTAGGCTACCCTAGCCTACCCTAACCTGGCCCAGCCTAGCCTACTCTAACCTACCAACCTAGCCTAGCCTAACCTAGCTTATACTAGCCTACTCAAGTATACCCTACCCTACCCTAACCTAGTCTACTTAAACATAACATAGCCTACTCTAGGCTACCATAACATAACATTCCTTAGCCTACTCTAGCCTAGCCTAGCCTACCCTTCCAAACCATAGCTTAGCCAATTCTAGCCTACCCTAGATTAGCCTAATCTATTCTAGCCTATGCTAACCTGGCCTAACCTAGTTTAGCTTGACATCACCTAGCATAGCCTACTTAACATACTCTAGACTAGCCTAGCCAATCCTACTCTAGCATAGCCTACTCTATGCTACCTTAGACTACCCTACTCTAGGCTACCATAGACTACCGTAACCTAGCCTAGCCTATCCTAGCCTACTCTAACCTACCAACCTAACCCAACCTAACCCATCTTATACTAGCCTACTCTCGTTTACCCTACTACAGGCTACCTTAGTCTACCCTAACCTAGTCTACTTAAACCTAACCTAACCTACCCTAGGCTACCCTGACATAACCTTCCTTAGCCTACTCTAGCCTAGCCTAGCCTAGCCTACCCAACCATAGGTTAACCAACTCTAGCCTACCTTAGCCTCACCTAGCATAGCCTACCTAATATAGTCCAACCTAGCCTAACCTACCCTAGCTTAGCCTACTCTAGCCTAGCCTGGCCTAACCTAGTTTAGCTTGGCCTCACCTAGCATAGCCTACCTAACATAGTCCAGCCTAGCCTAACCTACCCTATCTTAGCCTACTCTAGCCTAGCCTAGCCTAACCTTGTTTAGCTTGGCCTCACCTAGCATAGCCTAGCCAAGCCTACTCTAACATAGCCTAGCTTATCCTACTCTAGCATAACCTACCCTAATGTAGTCTAGCCTAGCCTAGCCAAATCTACTCTAGCATAGCCTAGCTTATCCTACTCTAGCACAACCTACCCTAGCATATTGTAGCCTAACGTAACCTACTCTACCCTAGCCAAGCAAACTTTAGCCTAGCCTAGACTAGCCTACTTTAACTTAGCCTAGCCTAGACTAGCCTAACTTACTCCATCCTAGCTTACCCTAGCCTAACCTACTCTTGTCTAACCTACTATAGGTTTGCCTAGCCTAGCCTAATAGCCTACCTAGCCTACTCTAGGCTACGTTAGCTTAGCCTAGCCTAGCCTAACCTAACTTACTCTACCCTAGCCTAGTCTAGCCTAACCTACTCTTGTTTAGCCTATTCTAGGTTCGCCTAGCCTAGCCTACTAGCCGACCCTAGCCTACCCTATCCTAGCCTACTCTAGCCTAACCTAGCCTACTGTAGCCTATCCTAGCCTACTCTGGCCTAACCTACTCTAGTCTAGCATACTTCATCTCACCCTAGGCTAGCCTACCTTAGCCTACCCTAGCCTACTCTAACCTAACTTACTCTTTCCTAGCATCCTCTATCCTAGCCTAACCTACTCTCGCCTAGCCTAGCCTAATCTACTCTATCCCAGCCTAGCCTACTCTAGCATACCCTAGCATAACCTAGTCTAGCCTAGCCTAATCTACTCTATCCCAACCTAGCCTACTCTAGCGTACCCTAGCCTACCCTACCTTAGCCTAATCTATCCTAGCCAGACTAGCCTAGCCTACTCTAGCTTAGCCTACCCTAGCCTACCCTATCGTACTCTAGCATACCCTAGCTTAGTCTAACCTAGCCTAGCCTAGCCTAGCCTACTCTACTCTAGCCTAGCCTAACATACTCTTGCCTAGCCTAGCCTACTCTTTCCTAGCCAAACCTACTCTTGCCTAGCCTAGTGTACTCTAGCCTACACTAGTGTAGCCTACCCTAGCCTAATCTATCCTAGCCTAGCCTAGCCTAGCCTAGCCTACTCTAGCTTAGCTTACTCTAGCATACCCTAGCCTACCCTATTGTACTTTAGCCTAGGTCAAACTAACCTAACCTAGACTAGCATAGCCTACCCAGGCTCGACCCACTCTAGACTAGCCTACTCTAACCTACCAACCTAGCATAGCCTAACCTAGCGTATGCAAGCCTACTCTAGTTTACCCTACCATAGGCTACCCTAGCCTACCCTAACCTCGTCTACTTAAACCTAGCCTAGCCCACTCTAGGCTACCTTGACATAGCCTTCCTTAGCCTACTCTAGCCTAGCCTAGCCTACCCTACCCAACCATAGGTTAGCCAGCTCTAGCCTACCCTAGCTTACCCTAGCTTAGTCTACCCTAGCCTAACCTAGTTTAGCTTGGCCTCACCTAGCATAGCCTACCTAACATAGTCTGGACTAGCCTAGCTAAGGCTACTCTAGTATAGCCTAGCTTATTCTACCCGGGCATAACCTACCCTAGCATAGTCTAGCCTAGCCTAGCCAAACCTACTCTAGCATAGCCTAACTTATCCTACTCTAGCATAACCTACCCTAGTGTATTGTAGCCTAGCCTAATGTAACCTACTCTACCCTAGCCTAGCCTACATTAGCTTAGCCTAGACTACCCTAGCCTAGACAAGTGAACTTTAGCCTAGACTAGACTAGCCTACTTTAGCTTAGTGTAGCCTAGCTTAGTCTAACTTACTCTACCCTAGCCTACTCTAGCCTAACCTACTCTTGTCTAGCCTACTCTAGGTTTTCCTAGCCTAGCCTACTAGCCTACCTAGCCTACCCTATCCTAGCCTACTCTAGCCTACTCTAGTTGTGCCTAGTCTAGCCTAGCCTAACTTACTCTACCCTAGCCTACTCTTGTCTAGCCTACTCTAGGTTCGCCTAGCCTACCCTACTAGCCTGCCGTAGCCCACCCTATCCTATCCCACTCTAGCCTAGCCTAGCCTACTTTGGCCTAACCTACTCTAGTCTAGCATACTTCAGCTTACCCTAGGCTAGCCTACCTTAGCTTAACCTAGCCTACTCTAACCTAACCTACTCTTTCCTAGCATACTCTATCCTAGCCTAATCTACTTTAGCCTAGCCTAACCTAAGCTACTCTAGCCTAACCTAGCCTACTCTAGCCTACCTTAGCCTAATCTATCCTATCATAGTCTAGCCTAGCCTACTCTAGCTTAGCCAACTCTAGCTTAGCCTACTCTAACTACCGTAGCCTACCCTATGGTACTCTTGCCTAGCCTAGCCTACTTTACTCTAGCCTAGCCTATCCTACACTTCCCTGGCCTAGCCTGCTCTTTCCTAACATAACCTACTCTTTCCTAGCCTAGTCTAGCCTATCTTAGCCTAATCTATCCTACCCTAGCCTAGCCTAGCCTAGCTTAGCTTACTCTAGCCTACCTTACCCAAGCCTGACCCACTCTAGCCTAGCCTACTCTAGCTTAGCCTACTCTAGCCTACCCTACCCTACTCTATTGTACTCTAGACTAGCTTAGTCTAGCCTAGCCTAACCTAGGCTAGCCTAACCTAGCCTAACCTAGTCTAGCCTACTCCACTCTACTCTACTCTAGCCTAGCCTAACCTACTCTTGCCTAGCCTAACCTACTCTAGCCTAGCCTAGCCTAGGATACTCTAGCCTACTCTAACCTACTCTAGCTTTCGCTTAGCTTGGCTTAGCCAAGCTTACTCTAACCCCATCTAGATCTATAAAAATTTATATATACATATTGTAGTTGAGACATTTATTAAAACACATGTTTAAAATCAATTTTAAACAATTTTTCTTTATATATTATATTATTTTTGTATTATTAATAAAATATAGTGTAGAATTTAATAAAATAATAATTATGTAAATTTTAAAATGATTGAAAAATAAAATAAAATAAATAATATTAATAAAGAAATTATTTAGGAAAAAATATTTTTAGAGCGACAAATTACACTACTAATTTTAATAATTGAGAGAGCTTAAATAAAACCAGCAATCATTATTTGAATTTAAATCTTTATTTAAAATATATATAATAAATTTAGAAGTCATCACTTACATTTCACTCCTTATTTAAAATATATATAACCAACTTTAATTTAAATTGAAATATCATCTCACAAATTGATGATGCTATGGCCTGAAATGTTTTCTATATGGTTAATTAATCATTACAATATTAGGTGCGAATCAAACTAACTTCACCCTTGATTCCAAGAAGAGCAGGGTGTGGTGGGTTTGATTTGCCACAAATATTACTATGATTTAATTAGGATAGCGAAAACATTGAGGGACCCTAACAAGGAATTTTTAAATGATATTTCTAATTTAAATTTATTCTATATTTTTAAAATAAATATTTAAATTCAAGTAATGATTTTTAAATTTATTATATATTTGGAAAACAAATCAAATTCAAATGATGATTGTGTTTCAACTCACAATAAAACATGCATATTATTTTTCATGCAAATTAAACTAGGGTAACCGATGGACAAGGAATAATCTGAATTTCATGCCAATTAAACTTGGGCCAGGAATAATCTGAACAAATGCGATAGTTACGGGATGAGTAAAAACAATAGGAATGATTTCATAAGCACCAAATGGATAAATGAGATAAGCTCAACAATAATTATTGGATGGATCGATAACCCACAGCTAAACAAATCAATAGAAAATACTTTTAGACAATTAAAAGAAAGTACTAGTGTGTGGTTTGACAATTAAAAGAAAGTACTAGTGTGTGGTTTAGAGAATTAAAAGAAAGTACTAGTGTGTTGTTTCGTCATTACATGGCTGAGCGAAGGAATTGCAGAAAGAAAAATAAAGAAAATATGCTATTCTCGCTGTGGTTTAACTAAGTTGAAGAAATTAACGTAAACAAAATTGAAACGAAAGGACTGGGTTCTGTTTTGAGAGCAAAATTCAGTGGAAATGTACTTGTAATTAAATCCCTCAGTTAAAATCCCATGAATATTAAACCAATAGGTTTCACCAACCACATCATCATCCAATCATGTGGCTATGTAGTGGTGTATATGGCAAAGTTGTCAGCCTTCGTTGGTGAATATTTATCAGAATTTAGTTTGGAATAGATGCTAAGTTTGGTGGTCTCCACCCACCGCTTTTCATCATATATGGCATTAAAAACATATACATATTCTTTATCATCTGGATATCACACCTTCTAGCCATGGCTCGATGGATAATTTTTTGTATTGTTGTTCCATAAGCTGTGGGTTTAAACCCCATTAATGCCAATTGTTGGACCAAATTAAATCTTTTGGTGTTATGAGGTGCCATGTGGAAGCCCCCCATTGGAGCACCTAATCTGCCAACTAGGTTTCCATGCTTTTCCAGTTGCACTTTCCTCATCAATTGTTGACTCTACTGATTTGTCATATCCACACTACGTTAAGTGTCAGTTCTAGAATATGCCATATCACCCTTTGACTTTAACTTTTTTCCCAATGGTCAAAATCTTCGAATTGCCTATCTTTCACATGTAAACTCCATTCAACACAATTCAAGTTGTATTGGAATTACCTTATCGAGCTCTTCAATGAGGAAATGTTTCCATTAGCTTTTCCGAACTTTGAATTTTATGCCTTTTAATTAGGATCCTTTTGGATCACCTAACAAATCTTAACCTAACCTACCTGGCCTATCCTACTCTAGTATATCCCTCTCTAGCCTAGCCTATGTTATCTTAACCTACTTTATCATGTCTTATCATACCCTACTCTAGTCTAGCTTACTCTATCCTACTCCTGTTTACCATATTCTAGCCTATTATAGCTTAGTCTACTCTAGCTTAACCTACTCTATACTAGCATACCATAGAATACTCTAGCCTTCCATGGCCTAACTTTTCCTATTCTAACCTATTATAGCCTAGTTTCCTTTAGCCTACTCTAACCTACTCTAGGTTATCCTATTCTAACTTACCCTAGCCTATCCTAGATTAGGCTACCCTATCTTACTCTAATACTATGCCATCCTAGCCTAGACAAGTCTAATATAGTTTATCCTAGCCTACTCTAACCTACTCTAGGTTATCCTATTCCAACTTACCCTAGCCAATCCTAGATTAGGCTACCCTATCTTTCTCTAATACTATGCTATCGTAGCCTAGACAAACCTAATATAGTTTATCCTAGCCTGGCCCACTCTAAACTACTCTAGCCTAGCATATCCTACTCTAAGCATAGAATAGTGTAGTCTATTCTACTCTAGAATAACTTATCTAATCCAATCTAACTTAACCTACCCTTCCCTTCTCTTTCTAGCCCTACTATATATCCTAGCCTACTCTAGCCTAACCTAGCTTACTTTAGCCTATTGTAGCCTAGCTTACCTTAGCCTACTCTAGCCCAACCTACCCTAGCTTAGAATAGCCTAGCCTAGCCTACTCTATCCTGCATGCTTTAGCTTAGCCTACACTCTATCGTAGCTTAGCCTACACTCTAACCTATCATGACATAGACTACTCTAACCTATCTTATTTTGGACTACTCTAGCCTAGACTAGCCTAGCTTACTCTACCCTAAGCATGGTCTACTCCATCCTACCCTAGCACAACCTATCATAACCTACTCTACTTTACACTAGCCTAGCCAACTCTATCCTAGCCTAGCCTAGCATAACCTGGCCTAACATAGCTTACCCTGGCCTCACCTAGCATAACCTACTCTAGCGTAGCCCAATCTAGCCTACCCTAATTTAGCCTAGCATACTCTAGCCTAGCCTAGCCTAGCTTACTCTAGCCTAACCTAGCCGAGCCTAACCTGGCCTAACCTATTCCACCCTAGCCTACTCTAGCCTAGCCTACTCTTGCCTAGTCTAATCTAGCATAGTCTATCATTTCCTATTCTAGCCTAGCATAGCCTAGCCAGCTCTAGTCTAGCCAATTTGGCATAACCTACTCTAGCGTAGCTATATCTAGCCTACCCTAATTTAGCCTAGCATACTCTAGCCTAGCCTAGCCTAGCTTACTCTAGCCTAACCTAGCCGAGCCTAACCTGGCCTAACCTATTCCACCCTAGCCTACTCTAGCCTAGCCTACTCTAGCCTAGCCTTCTCTAGCCTAGTCTAATCTAGCATAGTCTATCATTTCCTATTCTACCCTAATCTAGCCTAGCATAGCCTAGCCAGCTCTAGTCTAGCCAATCCTAGCCTAGCCTAGCCTATCGTAATTTGGCATAGCTAGCCTAGCCTAGCCAACTCTATCCTAGGCTAGCCTTACCTAGCCTACCCTAGCATAACTTGGCCTCGCATAGCCTAGCCTAGCCTAGCTTAGCATAACCTACTCTAGCATAGCCTAATCTAGCCTACCCTAAACAATCTAACCTACCCTAATTTAGCCTTGCATAATCTAGCCTAGCCTAGCCTAGCCTGGCCTAGCTTACTCTAGCCTAACCTATTCTAGCCTAGCCTAGGCTAGCCTACTCTAGCCTAGCCTAATCTTGCCTAGTCTAATCTAGCATAGGCTTTTGTTGCCTATTCTATCCTAATTTACTCTAGAATAGTCTAGCTTGCTCTAGTCTAGCCAAGCCTAGCCTAGCCTAGCCAAGTCTAACTTAGCCCAACCTACTCTACCCTAGTCTAGCTTATGAGAGCCTAACCTAAGCTAGCCTACTCTAATCTAGCCTAGCTTACCATAGCCTAGCCAGCTTAGCCTATCGTAATTTGGCATAGCTAGCCTAGCCTACTCGAACCCAACATACTGCACTTTATCCCAACCTAGCCTAGCTTACTCTAGCATAGCCTACTCTCGCCTAGCTTATACTAGCCTACTTTAGCCTACACTACTCTAGGCTACCCTAGCCTACCCTAACCTAACCTAGCTTAGCCTAGCTTATACTAGCCTACTCTAGTCTACCCTACCCTAGGCTACCCTAGCCTACGCTAACCTCCTCTACTTAAGCCTGGCCTTCCGTACTCTAGCCTACCAACCTAGCTTAGCCTAGCCTACTCTAGTCTAGCCTACTCTAGGCTACTCTAGCCTACCCTAACCTAGTCTACTTAAACCTAGCCTAGCCTACTTTAGGCTACACTGACATTGACTTCCTTAGCCTACTCTAGCCTAGCCTAGCCTACCATACCTTACGATAGGTTAGCCTACCCTACCCTACCATAGGTTAGCCAACTCTAGCCTACCCAGCTTAGCCTACCCTACACTACCCTAGCATAGCCTACCCTACCCTACCCTAGCTTAGCCTACTCTAACCTAGCCTAGCCTAGTTTAGCCTCGCCTCACCTAGCATAGCCTACCTAACATAGTCTAACCTAGCCTAACCAAGCCTACTCTAGCATAACCTACCCTAATGTAGTCTAGCCTAGCCTAGCCAAACCTACTCTAGCATAGCCTAGCTTATCCTACTTTACCATAACCTACCCTAGCATATTGTAGCCTAGCCTAACGTAACCTACTCTACCCTAGCCTAACAAACTTTAGCCTAGCCTAGATTGGCCTACTTTAGCTTAGCCTAGCCCAGCCTTGCTTATACTAGCCTACTCTAGGCTACTCTAGCCTACCGTAACCTAGTCTGCTTAAGCCTAGCCTTGCCTATTCTAGCTTACCAACCTAGCTTAGACTAGCCTACTCTAATCTACCATACTCTAGGCTACCCTAGCCTACCCTAACCTGGCCTAGCCTAGCCTACTCTAACCTACCAACCTAGCCTAGCCTAACCTAGCTTATACTAGCCTACTCAAGTATACCCTACCCTACCCTAACCTAGTCTACTTAAACATAACATAGCCTACTCTAGGCTACCATAACATAACATTCCTTAGCCTACTCTAGCCTAGCCTAGCCTACCCTTCCAAACCATAGCTTAGCCAATTCTAGCCTACCCTAGATTAGCCTAATCTATTCTAGCCTATGCTAACCTGGCCTAACCTAGTTTAGCTTGACATCACCTAGCATAGCCTACTTAACATACTCTAGACTAGCCTAGCCAATCCTACTCTAGCATAGCCTACTCTATGCTACCTTAGACTACCCTACTCTAGGCTACCATAGACTACCGTAACCTAGCCTAGCCTATCCTAGCCTACTCTAACCTACCAACCTAACCCAACCTAACCCATCTTATACTAGCCTACTCTCGTTTACCCTACTACAGGCTACCTTAGTCTACCCTAACCTAGTCTACTTAAACCTAACCTAACCTACCCTAGGCTACCCTGACATAACCTTCCTTAGCCTACTCTAGCCTAGCCTAGCCTAGCCTACCCAACCATAGGTTAACCAACTCTAGTCTACCTTAGCCTCACCTAGTTTAGCTTGGCCTCACCTAGCATAGCCTACCTAATATAGTCCAACCTAGCCTAACCTACCCTAGCTTAGCCTACTCTAGCCTAGCCTGGCCTAACCTAGTTTAGCTTGGCCTCACCTAGCATAGCCTACCTAACATAGTCCAGCCTAGCCTAACCTACCCTATCTTAGCCTACTCTAGCCTAGCCTAGCCTAACCTTGTTTAGCTTGGCCTCACCTAGCATAGCCTACCTAACATAGTCTAGCCTAGCCTAGCCAAGCCTACTCTAGCATAACCTACCCTAATGTAGTCTAGCCTAGCCTAGCCAAATCTACTCTAGCATAGCCTAGCTTATCCTACTCTAGCACAACCTACCCTAGCATATTGTAGCCTAACGTAACCTACTCTACCCTAGCCAAGCAAACTTTAGCCTAGCATAGAATAGCCTACTTTAACTTATCCTAGCCTAGCCTAGCCTAACTTACTCCACCCTAGCCTACCCTAGCCTAACCTACTCTTGTCTAACCTACTATAGGTTTGCCTAGCCTGGCCTAATAGCCTACCTAGCCTACTCTAGGCTACGTTAGCTTAGCCTAGCCTAGCCTAACCTAACTTACTCTACCCTAGCCTAGTCTAGACTAACCTACTCTTGTTTAGCCTATTCTAGGTTCGCCTAGCCTAGCCTACTAGCCGACCCTAGCCTACCCTATCCTAGCCTACTCTAGCCTAACCTAGCCTACTGTAGCCTATCCTAGCCTACTCTGGCCTAACCTACTCTAGTCTAGCATACTTCATCTCACCCTAGGCTAGCCTACCTTAGCCTACCCTAGCCTACTCTAACCTAACTTACTCTTTCCTAGCATCCTCTATCCTAGCCTAACCTACTCTCGCCTAGCCTAGCCTAATCTACTCTAGCCCAGCCTAGCCTACTCTAGCATACCCTAGCATAACCTAGTCTAGCCTAGCCTAATCTACTCTAGCCTAACCTAGCCTACTGTAGCATACCCTAGCCTACCCTACCTTAGCCTAATCTATCCTAGCCATACTAGCCTAGCCTACTCTAGCTTAGCCTACCCTAGCCTACCCTATCGTACTCTAGCATACCCTAGCTTAGTCTAACCTAGCCTAGCCTAGCCTAGCCTACTCTACTCTAGCCTAGCCTAACATACTCTTGCCTAGCCTAGCCTACTCTTTCCTAGCCAAACCTACTCTTGCCTAGCCTAGTGTACTCTAGCCTACACTAGTGTAGCCTACCCTAGCCTAATCTATCCTAGCCTAGACTAGCCTAGCCTAGCCTACTCTAGCTTAGCTTACTCTAGCATACCCTAGCCTACCCTATTGTACTTTAGCCTAGGTAAAACTAACCTAACCTAGACTAGCCTAGCCTACTCAGGCTCGACCCACTCTAGCCTAGCCTACTCTAACCTACCAACCTAGCATAGCCTAACCTAGCTTATGCAAGCCTACTCTAGTTTACCCTACCATAGGCTACCCTAGCCTACCCTAACCTCATCTACTTAAACCTAGCCTACCCCACTCTAGGCTACCTTGACATAGCCTTCCTTAGCCTACTCTAGCCTAGCCTACCCTACCCTACCCAACCATAGGTTAGCCAACTCTAGCCTACCCTAGCTTACCCTAGCTTAGCCTACCCTAGCCTAACCTAGTTTAGCTTGGCCTCACCTAGCGTAGCCTACCTAACATTGTCTAGACTAGCCTAGCTAAGGCTACTCTAGTATAGCCTAGCTTATTCTACCCGGGCATAACCTACCCTAGCATAGTCTAGCCTAGCCTAGCCAAACCTACTCTAGCATAGCCTAACTTATCCTACTCTAGCATAACCTACCCTAGTGTATTGTAGCCTAGCCTAATGTAACCTACTCTACCCTAGCCTAGCCTAGCCTACTTTAGCTTAGCCTAGACTACCCTAGCCTAGACAAGTGAACTTTAGCCTAGACTAGAGTAGCCTACTTTAGCTTAGCGTAGCCTAGCCTAGTCTAACTTACTCTACCCTAGCCTACTCTAGCCTAACCTACTCTTGTCTAGCCTACTCTAGGTTTTCCTAGCCTAGCCTACTAGCCTACCTAGCCTACCCTATCCTAGCCTACTCTAGTTGCGCCTAGTCTAGGCTAGCCTAACTTACTCTACCCTAGCCTACTCTTGTCTAGCCTACTCTAGGTTCGCCTAGCCTACCCTACTAGCCTGCCGTAGCCCACCCTATCCTATCCTACTCTAGCCTAGCCTAGCCTACTTTGGCCTAACCTACACTAGTCTAGCATACTTCAGCTTACCCTAGGCTAGCCTACCTTAGCTTAACCTAGCCTACTCTTACCCAACCTACTCTTTCCTAGCATACTCTATCCTAGCCTAATCTACTTTAGCCTAGCCTAACCTAAGCTACTCTAGCCTAACCTAGCCTACTCTAGCCTACCTTAGCCTAATCTATCCTATCATAGTCTGGCCTAGCCTACTCTAGCTTAGCCTACTCTAACTACCGTAGCCTACCCTATCGTACTCTTGCCTAGCCTAGCCTACTTTACTCTAGCCTAGCCTATCCTACACTTCCCTGGCCTAGCCTGCTCTTTCCTAGCATAACCTACTCTTTCCTAGCCTAGTCTAGCCTATCTTAGCCTAATCTATCCTACCCTAGCCTAGCCTAGCCTAGCTTAGCTTACTCTTGCCTACCTTACCCAAGCCTGACCCACTCTAGCCTAGCCTACTCTAGCTTAGCTTACTCTAGCCTACCCTACCCTACTCTATTGTACACTAGCCTAGCTTAGTCTAGCCTAGCCTAACCTAGCCTAGCCTAACCTAGTCTAGCCTACTCCACTCTAGTCTACTCTAGCCTAGCCTAACCTACTCTTGCCTAGCCTAGCCTAGGATACACTAGCCTACTCTAACCTACTCTAGCTTTCGCTTAGCTTGGCTTAGCCAAGCTTACTCTAACCCCATCTAGATCTATAAAAATTTATATATACATATTGTAGTTGAGACATTTATTAAAACACATGTTTAAAATCAATTTTAAACAATTTTTCTTTATATATTATATTATTTTTGTATTATTAATAAAATATAGTGTAGAATTTAATAAAATAATAATTATGTAAATTTTAAAGGGATGGTTTGACCTTTCGGTTTCACTCAATTAAAAGAAAAAACCATTACATGGCTGGTTTGACGTCTAAGTTTCCATCGTTACATTACAGGGTTGAAGGAAGGAATTAACAAAAATACTCATTACAGGGTTGGTTTGACATTTAGATTTCGCTCAATTAAAAGTAAATACTCATTACAGGGCTGCTTTGCCATTTCAATTTCGATCATTGAAAGAAAGAATTAACAGAAAGAAAATACCCTATTCTATTCTTGTTGTGGTTTGATTAGGAAGAAATTAACATTGATTATGCTTTACGAATTCTTCAATTCGAAGATGGAAGAAAGAAAAATAAAGAAAATACTCTACTCTTGTTGTGGTTTGACCAGGAAGAAATTAACAGAAGGGATTGGGGTACCTGTACCTGTAATCGAATCCCTAAACATTGATTATACTTTAGGAATTCTTCAATTGGAGGTTGTTTTCTATCGAACCTCTTGAATACCCTGCATCAGATTTGAGACAGACAGACATGCATTGATTATACTTTAGGAATTCTTCAATTGGAGGTTGCCGGACTTCATAGATTGCAGGCAGACATGCATTGATTGAGAGAACCGTGAATGTTCGGTTGCCGGACTGCCCTTCCTTTGGCGTTGGGAATCAAACAGACTCACACTCACTCAACTCAGATTCACAGGCACGCAAAGATTCATGCACAGGCACAGAAATATTCATGCACAGACACACACATGCATTAGACAGGCACAGACAGTCGTGCATCAGAGAGGCATGCATCAGGTACAGAATAGGACTTGGACTGAAATGTTGGAGTAAAATGTGAATGTAAATATAAATAGTGTTCCTTTCAACGGATACATTGGCTTCCATACCAACCGTTTCACATACACACAAATCCCCTCTTTCATTCCAACGGATGGTTTTAAAATTGGCACCGTCTAAAAAAAGCAATTATATTTAGAAAACTGGCATGGTTGTGTTTTTTTTTTTTAATTAATTTCGATTCAAGATTTTTCTATGAAAGATTCCATATATTTTAATTGTAATTGTGTCTCTTTCAATAATACGGTAGCCCGTAACAACCGTTTCACAGAATGACAAATCCGCTCCCTTTCGCACTGATACGTTGCCCTCCATCTCTTCTCTTTCGGATTTCCCAGGAAAGTTTTAAAATTACTTCCCACTATCGTCCCAAAAAGGGAAGCTTTAAAATTGGTTACCACTCCCATCCCAAAAAGCAAATATATTTAGAAAGCTGACCTGCTTTTTAGTGTCTTTTGATTTAAGGTTTTTTGGGTTTCTTCCATTCTTTTATTAACTAACTCTTTTTATTGTTTTTTACTAGCTTTGATTTATAATGAATTTGTGAATTTTTCACATTTAAAGTGAAATTGATTTTTTTACCATTTTTTCAAATTTAAAATAAATTTTATATGATTGGAATAGAAATTTTAGAAATATCTATAGTGTTCCTTTTAACAAATATATTAGCCTCTATCTCTTGAACAATTTTTCTTTCCAACTCATAAATTGGCTTCCATATCTTGAACAATCTTTCTTTCCAACTCATACATTGGCCTCCATCACATCTACCCTCTCTTTCAACTTGAAGTACAGTTTTAATTAAAATTGGTTGGCCTCACTGTCCAAAAGAAACGTATATTTAAATGCTGGCCTGTTTTTCTTTTTTTCAATTTTCCATTCAATATTTTCGGATTTTCATTTTCTTTTAATTCTTGTTTTTTTATTCCAGGTGTTTTTTTTTCACATTGTTTTATTACTTGTTATTATTATTATTATTATTTATCCACTTTCATTTATCTTAAATTTGTGATTTCTTAAAGTTCTTTTTCAAATTTGGATTAAATTTCATATTATTTTGACTAAGATTCATTTGAAATTTATGAACCAATAGAAGCTAAAATTAATGTTGAAGTTGTAACTCAAATCGATGAACTTCTTTGGTAACATATGAAGAGTGGTATGGAATTTAAATTTAGCATCTCATTAATTTCCATTGGTATCTAAAACAATAATGAAGGTATTAGGGTAAGAAGAAGTTAATGTTTGCCTAAGAATTAGAAATACTAATGTCTTTTATTTCTAAAACAATAATGAATTTTATTTCATGGATCACATGTGACTCAATTCAGTATCTAAATCAGTGTTTTATGAATCTATACTCTTTCTGATTGGTATTGTAAATGCGTTTGTCTCACAACTATCTTGATTCCTCGTCTCCTCCCACATCTCTCTTTAATCTCAACTTTCAGTCTACATTTCAACGTGGCTTTCGTTTTTTTTAAATAATCAAAGAATCATTTTGCTATTGGATGGAAATTTAAGCACTGTGAAATTTTCCAATAAGGGTATTTGGGATTAGTACAAATCTCATGAAAAAGTGTGTAGCCATGGTGACCACACTTGTGTATATTTAGGATTTCGAAGGAATCAAGAATGCTCCCATTAGATAAATCTCAATTATACCCATTACTACAAATATCATGAGAAAATGTGTAGCTAGAATGTGGTTCTCATATTCTCTTTTCAAGTACAATTTCTTCCCTGGAACATCGAAATGAAACTATAATTAAGTGGCTTATACTAGGAAATGAAATTGTAAGCCAAAATGGTAAGGTATAGGTTGTTCTATAAGAAGCAATAAGGAGATTTATTGAAGAATATGTGAGTCAAGAAACTTTGCAATGGAATTGCGCATTTTGACAACTCAGATGAGGAAACATTTGTTTTTGTCCCCTCGTTTTTAGCATTAATTTCTAATTCTAGCAATACTTTTTTTCTTTTGAAGAAAAACATTCTACGGAAACTCAAGAAGTGCTTGTCCACATTTATGGATGGCATCCTTAATAAATCTATTGGTTTAGATCAGTGTGGCTAACCTATGTAGATTTAAGCTGCGCTATATAGATTTAAATTTGACACCTGTTGCCATAAATCTAGCCAAATGCCCAAATTCATTGACTTAAATAGGACACTTGTTGCCATAAATCTAGCCAAATGACCAAAGTCATTTACTTAAGTCGAATACTTGTCGCCATAAATCTAGCCAAATGCCCAAAGTCATTTACTTAAGTCGAACACTTGTTGCCATAAATCTAGCCAAATGCCCAAAGTCATTGACAACAACCAGTTGAGTTGAATCTTTGGGCTAATTCGAGCACCACTTGACATGTTCTTGATGAGATTTTGCTTAAATGTATGCATTTTATTTCTTTGCATCTTTCTTTCTTCCAGTTATTCTTTTACCCTTTTGTAACTTTACTTCCAGATATTAGATCTTTTCCTTCTACCATTAACATGGCTATATGAGTTACTATTACACTCTTGTTGTGGTTTTGCTATGTATTACACTAGTTGTACTTTTATTCCCATGGACATATTTTTTTGGTCATTCATTGGACATTAATAAAATGATCTCATCTTATTTTATCTACCAATTAACTATGCTTTGTGGATTATTGCTAGCAATATTTTATTAGTTTTTGCTTTGTGCTTGTATCTTCAACAATCCAGAATTACACAATCCAATTGAAGAGCTTAAAGCCAAAACAAATGAGCTTAAAGAGATGACCAATGAGCTTATAAAAAGGGTAACTCACTCTACATACTATGCCAACCATGAACTATTGGTGATTAGAACATTGTCCTAACTTTATTTTTGATAAGCTATGACATATTGTGTATGTAAGGAATAGAAACACTACAAAGGGAGGTCTAGGTTTGGAAGAGATGACACCCTTGTACATGTAAAATGACCAAAAGAATAGAGCATTTATACAAGCATGTTGATGCAAATACATTTGTGTATACACGTCAAACTTCCAAGTTTTCACTTTAAGGACAAACTAGAAGCATTGTTCGGAGATCTAGATAAGCATTCAAGTTTCAGAACTTGCTTCTAGATAACTTCATTATATGGATATAATTTTTCAGATATTAATAAGAGATTTCCATTTTTGTGCATCTTCTCATATATTTTTAATAAGCGGAAAAACAAGATTTTCCCAAATATGCTTGAATTCAATTTTCACATTTATCAATATTTTTATGTTATTTTAGGATTTTCCCCATGTAACTTTGAAGGTAAGATTTGAGCAAGGGATAAAAAAATAAATCATTTGAAATTCCCCCATAAACAAAACTAATGTAATACTGAATGAAATTACATATGATCATATGATTTGAATCGATACCCGTTTTAATTTGATTACATTGTCTAACTAGCATTGAATATTTTGTTTTTCATAGAGAAAGGTATTCTTTCTTACTAGAAAGGTGACACAAGAAAAATGGTTGAAGATGAATCTTACCAAAATTGATAAATGTACAATAGGTGGAGACAACAACAAGTGTTATAATGTGAATAAGATTTATTTAACTAAGTGATGGGTGCTAACCATCAATATTTAGGTGCTTCTATAGGAGTTTGTAACCACCCATATTGGCCTTAACAACCATGGCATCTTCCACTAATTAATGGTGCCCTTGGAGAGCGACGTTGACCCATGGGAGACAACACATGGAAATGCAAATGTATAAAATGGATATAAAAAACATTGATAGTATTGGTAAGAAAAATAAATTATTAAAACTTCAAACATACTTGTAATAAACACACTCATAATGAAATCAAAAGATTTAGTGGTTCATAGTTGAAATGCATTGGGAATTAGAATGGAATTATTATGAAAATGTTGGGTACGTGTTATATTATTTGAATGATTAGATACACATGTGATTTGTATGTATCATGAGAAATGGGAGGTGACAGTGGGGACTTAGCCCCACTAAAAAATATTCGGATGCTTTTTAATGTCCACTTTTGACGATTTTCAACACACAATTTTCACTTTCGGTGGTTTTATGGCACATAATTATTGTAGTCAATGGTAATGTAATTCTAATTAAATAAATATATATGATTAATGGATCTAGGGTTAATGGATGCCACATAATGTACAAATTATATTATAACATTGTAAAGTAATATTATATACTGAAAAATATTTCTAGTTTTCCAAATTTGGATTTCCCAGGTGAGATCTCTATTTTAAATGTTTGTGTAAGTCATTGCATTTTTTCTTTCTTTCTTTTTTTTTTGCTCTCCCTTTTCTTTTGAAGAGTCAATTTTTGATAACTCTACCCATTTGTTCATTTTTTATACTCAATATCTCAATACACATTGCATCTCCAATGATTGTTACTCTCCACCTTTGACATCAATGGCAGAGTGATATAAAAGGCTACTGATATTAATTTTTGTTGAACATACATGTTGCTACCACTTAAATCAAATGATACCAATTGAAGACAGATAGAGAAAGACTTAGGAAACATGCAAATTTTCGATCTCATAGTACATTGTAATACACTTTGCTCCCCTTAAAACATTTGCCTCTACTTCCGATACAAGTATTTTTCTTTGGTATCGATTAAATGAGTTGTACTATTGTACCAAGCCACAATTAAAGCTACTCCAAAATTCAAATATAATATTGCACCAATGATTGATAGAAATACCAAGATCTCTCCCTTTTTATACCAATTAACCAAGTTGCATTTCTATTGTTGTACAACTAATCCATTGCATACTAATGGTTGTTACAAAAGCCAAATTCTTCCCATGCCTTAACATGACAGGATACTTATGCTCATTAGTATTTAACATAATTATGTTAGCCACTTATGAAATTGAAATAATACAAAACATATAAGATTTGAAAATTTTTCATTTCTTGTTTTGGTTGAACAATCAACTCTCCCTGAACACGTGCTACTACTAATCTTGTAGCTCCCCCCGATCTTATTCACTATTCTTCTCCATGACCTCCTAATATACACCCATTGTTGACAAAAATTGACATAATCCTTCTTTCTTTTTTCTTATTAGATATTCATATGGATCCATATCTACTATTCACACCACCTTGTGACACCATCTTTACCTCAATTCACTTGTTCATCTTGCTTTCTAGAGAAATGAAATTTACATACTACCCTCAATATATCTCTAGTGGACCTTTCAAGTAACCATTATTCTCTTGTAGCTCACCATCAATGATTTTTATCTTCTTTATTTTAATTGACGTGTTTTTGTCACTCACTTTTATTTTATTGATGTGGTAAGAGAGATAACATTCTCATACTACAATCTTTCAGTTTACATTTATTAAGGACATATGCAATGTTTGAGGTCCTAGTTGTTGTTGCTACAATTTACCAGATTCTTCCTCATTTTACATCCTTTATATGAGAATGTGATCTCTCTTATTTTATCAACCATTTTACTTAAATGTAAAACATTTTTGTTTAAACATTCAACAAACAAGACTTCTTTAGCCTTACTTTTCTCATTATCAAGGCCAACTAGTCTTTTACCCATTATTCTGGTTGATGTATTGTCCCTAAGAATGACACTGACACTTTTGACTTCCTTTAGTGAGATAAGTTTTTATTTGTCTCATGTTATGTGAATCAAGCAATGACTATCTACATACCATTGGTCCTCTTTATCTTGACTACACAGAGCTAAAATACATTTTTTATCCTTTTATTCTTTCTTTTTCCATGTTGATCCAGGGGGATATTGGTTGCCACCCACCTATTACACTTTCACCCCCACTATTGTAACATTATTTCTTTTAGTTTCTGTAATTGTAGCACAATTTACTATTTTTGGTAATTTTTCAGGTGTTGAACTTCCATAGCCATTTTGAGGCCCTAAATGACGTTTTTTTGGAAAATGAGAAAACATCATTCTATGATTGATGTTTGCAATCAAAAGTTATAGTCCTCAGATAGATATTTATAGTGAGGTTCATTTGCATCAAATGGAGATTATATACCAAAGTTACAACCCTTGAAATTTGATGTAACAATTTACCCCAATGAGGCCCATAGTTTTGGCACTTCATCTCTGAGTGTTATGTTTTTGGATGTTTATGGTTTTCCATTGTTTCTCAATAATAAATAGGAATTCAAGCCTCATTGTAACACAGTTCACAGGAATGTAGTTGCCACATCTCTTCTTAGAGATAAGCTACCATCACCCGAGCTGGTTTATTTCCATTTTGAATGTAAGCATATCTGAGTTCTTTGAATGTAATGAAATGAAGTTTTATTTCTATTTCATCTATGTGTTTATGTTTATATCTATATTTTGTTGTGTTCCTACATAACTCTAAATCAATGGTATCAGAGCGGTATGCTCTTTCTATGTTTTTCTTCGCATGTCTAGAATGAGGTCAGGGTATAAGGAGTTAGGGCTTGAACTAGTTGAACCTTTTCAATACTAGCCTGGTAAACCTCAACGGCCTCCCATGTCAAAAGAAAAGAAAGGTGAGGGAGCAAGAGATCCCTTCAAAATATTGTTTGAGGAATACCTCGAGCAATAGAGGAACACGATGATGGACAAATTTTCCCAGATCCTTCGACGGATGCCCACAGGTGATGCATCTTCATCTAGCAGCCACTTTGGAAGAGCCACTCCCTTCAAGTTACAATTCAACTTTGACATTCCCATATTTGAAGGCTAGATAGATAAAAACATTGTAGATAAATGGTTAAATTAGTTTGAAGGGTATTTTTTTCAGTTCACAATTTTTCCAATAGGGAAAAGATTACTTTTTCACTCCTCAAAGCCACCCCCCACATCAAGAACTGGTGGGAAACCTATTGTGAGCAGAAGGATGAGAAGGAACCCTCACTGTTTCTAGCCACACCCACTTGGAACTCTTTCTGAGACACCATCAAGGAGTAGTATTAACCTGTCGGGAGATATAAGATAAGTACATAAAGCAGACCACAGTACAATAGGGAAGGGACCAATACATGTCGAAGTTCACAAATATTTTTCACACACTTCGTACAAAGTTTGGTATCAAGGATTATGAGTGGCATCTAGTAGTCAAGTACCGAGTTTATCTGCACAAATACATCCAAAACAAGATGGAGTTTCTCGACATCTCCTTGCTTGGCGCTGCCCACTGATATGATGTCAATATTGAGAAGAAGCTTAAATAGAAGAAGTGATACTTTGGATCTGTGAATCCAAATAGAGGTAAAGATGCCCTGAAACCATAGAACAAATGAGAAAGCTAAGGTGGGCTGACCCAGGAAAACCCATTGAAGCCACAATCAAAGAACAACACCATGAAGACAAAGAAGGACACACGAAAGTGGTGTGAGTTCCACACGAGCCCCACTCACAACACAAGTGAGTGTCGAGCCAAGCAGTCACTAGCCAAGCAGTCTAAGTCCGAACCTGGCAAGGGAAATGAAAAAGGGAAGTACATTATTGATGCGGATCCCAGTGCCACTATTTCCACCACCAAGATCCAAAATATTGAGCCCGAAGACCTAGAGAAGGGGAAGTGTCTCTTCCACTCACATATGTGGGTGAAGGGTTCATCGTTGCAATTCATTGTCAACAATGGAAGCCAAAAGAATGTCATTTCAGAAGATGTCATGAAGCAGTTGGTCTTATCGATCACACCACACCCACATTTGTACACCATCAGGTGGCTTCACCAAGGAAAATATCTCCACAGTAGCCAGCAGTGTCACCTTCCCTACAACATCAAGCCCTTCCTAGATGAGGTATTGTGTGATGTTGCTCCTCTTGAACCTTGTGATGTATTATTAAGACAACCATACTATGGAAGTGTCATGTTGTGTATGATTCGAGGACTTGCACTATTATTATTTCTCTCAGTAATAAGTTATACAAGATACCGAAGGTAGCCCCACTTGCCATCATCTCTTTGATCTTTGCTAATCAATGTAGTAAGATCATCTCTGAGATTAGGAAATTTGTTTTCTTTTTTATTCAATCTCAAAGTAAGGGGAAGATCATGGCCACATCCATAACCCTCTGGAAGGGTTCCTCCACACAGCAGAAGCGGGTGGATAAGGTCGTGGAAAAATACATGGACATATTCTCCTCACCCACAGGGGTACCCTTGCACTATCAGGTCAAGCATTCGATTGATATGACTCCCAGAGCACCTCTACCCAATGGGCTGAGATATCATTGTTCCATTTTCGAAAATGAAGAGATCAAGCGGAAAATCCAAGAGTTGCTACAAAAAGGGAACATCTGATTAAGTTCCTCGCCTTATGGAAGCTTGATTGTACTTGTACAGAAGAAGGATGAGACCTAAAGGATTTACATTGATTATTAGGCACTAAACAAGATCAATGTGAGGAATAGGTATCCAATCCCATGAATGGATGACCTTCTGGACCAACTCAAGGGCGGCCAAGTATTTCGGCAAGATCGATCTGAATTCTATCTATCACCATGTTCCAATAGATCCCATAGATGTATGGAAGACTCCCTTCAAATTCCTGGAAGGCCTTTTTGAATGGTTGGTTATGCCCTTCAGGTTCAAAAATTCCCCTGCTACTTTTATGAGGCTAATGGATGACATCTTGCAGACCTTCACCAACTAATTCATGGTTGTTTATCTAGATGACATCCTCATCTTCAACAAGAGTTAGGAAGAAGACTTCCAACACATTTGGTGGGTCCTTCAAACCCTGCGGCAGCGCAAACAATGTGCCAACTTTGATAATGCACCTTTGACATGAGCTAGGTCCAATATATAGTTCATCATAGATGAGCGAGGCGTGCATGTGGATCTACCTAAGATCCAAGTCATTTGGGATTCTCCAGCCACAGCCACTCTAACAAAGTTTCGTAGCTTTTTGGGCCCTACAAATTTATATCAGAGGTTTTTGTTGGGATTCCTCCATATCGCTTGGCCTTTGAGTCATATTACCAAGGGTGGAGTGAAAAAAAACTTTCCTGGTCCAAGTCCCAATAGAAGGTGTTTGTTGATTTGAAGCACCAAGTTTTCTCTAAACCGGTATTCACATTGCGAGACCTACAACAACCATTTGAAATTGAGATAGATGCCTCTGACTATGCTATTGGTGTAGTCCTCACCCATGAGGGGCATCAATTGACCTATCATAGTGAGACACTTTTTGGTACAATTTGAAAGTATCCCACATATGATAAAGAGATGTGTTCCATAGTGCATGCTTCTCGGAAATGGAAACATTACATTCTTGAGAAGGAGACAGTCGTCCACACCGATAACCGACCTCTTTAGTTTATACAGACACAATGGGAGTTGCAAAACAATCACCATCAGAAGTGGTCTACGTATCTACAACAATGCCACTTTGACATTAAATATAAAAAGGGAAAAAACAATCATGTTGCATACTGCCTCAGCCGGCTCCCAGTTGCATCATTGAATATTGTTCTTAACTCTTATGGCCACGATACCTTTGGATGGATGCAACTAGATCCAGAGTTGACCTCCACAGACCAGATGCTAGTGGATGGCAACCAAGTTCCTGAATTCCACCTCTAGGACACAGTATTATGATACCTAGGCTACCTTTATGTTCGTTCAAGTGAGCGTGCCAAGCTGATTTGGGAGGCACACTACAGTTAGGTCATAGGATACTTTGGTGTGGAGAAAATTGTGGTTGTACTACACAAGTACTTTAATATGCCAAAACTCGGACATGATTTTGGGAAATATATCAAATCCTTCATTGCCTACACCATTGACAAGCTAAGCATAAAGAAGCAAGGATTGTACACTCCTATTGCTAATCCCATCGAACCTTAGGAATCCATCTCCATGGACTATTTGTTTAGCCTCCCTTCTACCAAACATGGCAATGATTGTGTATTTGTCATCGTGGACAATTTTTCTAAGATGGTTATATTAGCAGCCTATAAGAAGAGTATCACAATAGAGTACACTACCAAAATCTTCTTTAAATGAGTTTGGGTACATTTTGGGATCTCACAGGCCATTATATCATATCGGGATAGAAGGTTCTTGAGCACATTCTGGTCAAGCCTCTAGACACTATTGGAAACCAAGCTCACCAAGTTGACTGTATTCCATCCCCAGACAGATTGCTAGATAAAGGTCATCAACAGGATGATAGTGCACATATTTTGCATGTACAAATCCAAGCATCGACGAAACTGGTAAGAGAGTCTTCCCTATGTGCAACATAGTTATAACATATCTCTCCATATCTCAAATGGTCAATGTCCCTTTCAAGTGGGTTTAGGATTTCAACCTTTATGGTTGATTGATGTTGTCATGCCTCATGCGACTACACGGATAGAATCCACACATGTACTATGTGAGGTTGATAAAGCAACCAGGTTTATTTAATTCATCCAACACATCTGCCTGTAGGTTCACGACATCTTGGAGAATTTCAATTCCAAGTACAAGCAATGACATGATCAACATTGGGTGCCACATAAGTTTCAGGTGCACAACAAAGTGTGGTTTCATTTGTAGAAAGAACACCTTACCATAGAAAATTGGAAGCTCATACCACTCTGATATGGGCCTTAAAACATTACCAAGGTTGTGGGAGATAATTATTTTGAGCACAACATTCTTCCATTCCTTGGATTGCACCCAGTGTTCAATGTAGACTGTTCCACCATTACTAGACACATCACACACTGCAGAACAACTCACACCAACAAAGATAAACTTAGATTACATGAAATAGGTCACAACTGATTGGATCATGGACACGTAGATCAAGAACACTCAGTAGTAAAAGATCCAAATGTAGTGGGTTGTCAAAGTTGGCTAGCTCTATTGGAAATACTAAGGGGGGGGGGTGAATCAATATTTAATTTTCAACTATTGTTTTACCAGTTAAAAACATTTATATTCAGAACACAAGATGAACAATAAGAATAAATTCTTTTATTAATATACTCTTTGCAGTAAAATAGATACAATATATAAATGGTTGCAATCAGTTGCCAGGCACCAACTTGGACTTTTGTGAGGCTCCAACCCCTAGAGCACCAACTCCCAAGGACTCCAATCCTTTCAGTTCCTAAGACACCAGTCCCAAGGACACCAATCCTTCCTACCTCTGAGCAACCAATCCCAAGTACTCCTATCCTTCTTAATTCTGAGGCATCAACCCCAAGGACTCCAATCCTTCTTACTTCTGAGGCACCAACCCCAAGGGTTCCGACCAAATCTTGTCAAGGCATGTTTTATAGTAATGTTCTGCTCTCAGAACTCTTCTTTACTGAGTTTTTTCTATTTACAGCTTCACTGTAGTCTCCATGCTACAACATCAATGACAACCAGTCTTCTTATGAAGAATTCTTTACAACTCTTCATACTGTCCACATAGTGTCTCCAATAGCCTTCATGACCTCTGATAATGTCTCCACACAGCTTTAGTGAGTCTACTATTAGCTGCACTAAGCTCTGCATAAGAACCAACTTTCTGTTCAAGCATCTATTCTTACTGTCACAGTAAATGCTTCAGCATGACTGCTTCTCTGCTAACTACTTCTCCCCTCAAACAATGTCAGATAAAAATTTATTTATAACATCCCAGAATTGTTCTACAGACTACATTGTGTACCCGATTAATTCTTTCATAGGGTAACACGATTAGCAGAGAAACTCACCCTTCAAATGCCTCTTGTCTTGTTGGTCCTTTGGCCATTTTCTGTTCTTCTGGACGCTCCAACTGTCTCTATTTCCTCCAACATTTTCAACAATACTTCCACTTTCCTTGTTCTATGTTTTTGTATCTTCCTGATGCCTCTGACCGTCGATTTCCTCTTTCCGTTATCTCTTTGGCTTCCTCCTCGGTCACTGTAGTTTCCTCTGCCTCGCTTGATCCTTCGGCTTCTCGGCTTTCAGCTTCCTTTGTCTCTTCGAGTTCACCAACACTCTAGGGACTCATAAATTCAGAAGAGAGGACCGAAAATACACAGAGAAAACATATTGCATATTAAAACTGTAACAGATCCCCATTTTGAATGATGATAGGCATACACAAGACTTTTTTGTTTAATGGAGAGACTATGCAAATCAGTAAGGCCCCACATGCCATGTCACCATCGTAATCGTAATCACCATCGTTCAGGCCACCTGAACTATCAGGTGTGCCTTTATGTATTCTTGCCTTCAAACCCCTCACAATACAATTTTCGAAATACACAGAAATATATGAAAAACAACATAAATGTTAAAGGCTAGACTTCAAATTTATTACACCCGCATCATAACTGCATTGGGTCCACTGTGTAATCGTAATCGGCAGTCATAGCTTCCCGATGGCTAATGGCCAATTAACCTGTGGATGCGATATGCTATTAAATCAAACTGCAATGTTGCATCGGGTCCGCAACATACATCGCAATCGGCGCTTGCAGGAGTGGCAACCCTTTGTGTATTGTGATATGCGAGTACCAATACGGCAGATGTGATATAACAATAAAGCTTTCCATAATGTTGTAGTGGGTCTGCAACATATCGTAGTTTTATATATATATATATATATATATATATATATATATATATATATATATATATATCTCACATTTCGCATGTTTTAACATGGAAAGGCTTAAAGCCCGAATATATGAAATTGCTTCTGTTCTACATGAATGGTAGATCTTCATGGGTCTGTGACTCCTCGTGTCATAGTGCTCTTATTTTTACTCAATATAGAAGGATTGATGCTTTATCATCAATTAACACATTATTCCCTCTTCATGTCTTAGAACTACTTTATCATGGCTTCAACAATTCTTAAAGATGCTCTACTTCAATTCTTTCAATCAGATTGCAAATAGCCATAAACCAAGTGTCCAAGTCCAAGTTTTTATGCTTCAATCCATAATCCATATTGTTGTTTCCATAGTCAGAATTGAGAGGCCTTCATAGTCCGAATCAAGAGAAAATGCCACTGAAATTTTCTTTCTTGTTATCTTTCTTTAGATTCGAGTTCCTTTCTGTTTCTGTGCTTCTCCTTAAGTCACTGCATCCAGTGTTCAACATCATTGCATTTGGATGAAATGGTGAGAGGTTGTGCCTCACTATTGCTATATTTTCCAAGTGACTAGTATCAGCTTAAGTTCTATTTGACTGCACAACATTCTCCTTTCTATGAGCCATATTTTCCTTGTGTTCTTGTACATATCATTGCAAGTTATTTCCACTAGCAGATTTAGATATCCAATCTATGACTGTCTTTTAAATTCATTTTTTTTATTTGCATCTTCTTTCAATTTTGTTATACACTACCAGCTGCTCTTACTTCAAAATCCATTCCAGATTTATCTGTTTTTTTGAAGGTTGCCTCTATTTGTGTCCATAATTTACCTATTCTCGCATTAAATCCCTGAGTCAAGACATTTAACATCTGTAATATCAGAACCATAGTTATTTTCCCTATTTCTCTAGCATTAGATGACCTTCTTTGTTGCTCCAAATACTACTTAGAGATTAAGTGGAAAGAATCTTGAACAACAGTCCAGAGAATGGTTATAGGATCATGTTCTTCAATGGAGTACTCCTAGAAATGATCTTTATCAAAGAATGATTGTCAATATAGCTCAACAAGGATTTCATAAGGACCCTTTCACTAATAGCTTCTACAATAATGATCAAGAATTACATGCTCCCCCTAACTGTATGCATCATCTCTTTTGGCAGAGTCTTCCCATCAAATTCTTAGATTGTCAAAATTTAGGCCAATGACCTGTGTTGTTGGCTAGAGAGTTCAAGGGACTTTCAGATTGTATTTGCTTCCTTCTCCATACTTGTGTAACTTTCTTCTTTTGCATGGTTCTAGCTTGTGTAAGAGCCTAGGTTAAGTTACAATCACGTGCCATATGACCAATGTTATGACACTTGAAGCATTCTACATTGTTCATGAATAAGAATTCATGATTTCTTCCTGCAAAATTATTCCTTGGAGATTGTTGGGGACCATAATATCTGTCTCTATGAGATGTTTGGGGACCATAACATCTATCTCTATGATATGCTTTACAATCTTTTGCCATGTGATCAAAGTTTGTACAAGAATAACAATAACAAAAAAATGAACTTTGGTACCTGGGAGATGTATATTTCCTTGATGTACTTCTAAAGCCTTTCTTCCTTGAGATCCCTTGATCATAACCATTACCTCTTGCATCTTTGACATGATCTACATTTCTTCTTGGAGTAGAATTTCTTCCATTGTAGCCATGATGTTTCTCCTTGCCGTTACTGGAACTGGGAGCATCACCATTTCTTTCTGGCTTCTTCACATCCCTTTTGTTTGAAGCATTATCATTCTTGTTTGAGGATTAACCTGCATACCCGAGACCTGATTTATCAAATGGACATCTGTGATAGCTGAGCATGTCATCCAAGGCCTGAGATCTCTTCAAGATTTTTCTCATCCCTTCAACCTTTTATCTGAGGAAGACAATCTCTTCTTCCAATCTTTCACACTCATTATTCTTCTTAGCAAGTTATTTATCAGTTTCTTCCTTGATACGAGCAGCTTCATCTGCTTCTATTTTAAGGGAGATGATATCTGACTTAATTTTGAAGATTTCTTCGTCCTTTGCTTTTAGTTGACATATCATGGTGTTTATTTCCATTCCTGCTTCATCAACCTGTCCTTCTATGACTTCCAATGCTTCCATTGTCTTCTCAGCTCCTTGTGCTTATTTCATTGCTTCTTGTAGTTGAGATTTGAGAGAGGAGACCTCTACCTTGTACTGACCAATCTCTTCTTCAAGTTTGTTCATGCTCTTGTGCCTTTGTTCAAGTTGACTTGAAAAGGTATCTTCCTATTTCTTTGCTTTATCCAATTGATTTTTCATGGATATGACTTCCTCATGATGCTTTCTTTTGCTTTGATGAAATTCCTTCTTAAGCTTGGCAAGCTCTTAATCCCTTTCTTGTACTTGAAGCTTGACAAGGTCAACTTTCTCCCTTGTTTGATCTTGGTTGCCAGCTAGTGCTACCTTCTTAAGTTGCTCATTTTCCTTTTTCAGATTTTTAATCTCTTCCATGGCAGCCATAAGTTAAGCAAGGAGATCTTCTACAAAATATTTTTCATTCTCTTCATCTTCTAGGTCTACTTTAGCCTTGATGTCATCATTCTCATTTTCAGCTTCTATGACGGGTTTTGGATTTCTTTCTTGACTGATGGTCATGGTCAATTCTCCTTTTGGGTGAAGGTAATGAAGTTTGTTTCATATACCCTTTGCTGATGAATATTTTCCTAGATTGTTCTTTATAAAATCAAGTAGCCCATTCAAGATTTCCTTCATTGCTTTTGCATTGTACTCCTTGGATTCTTCATCCATCCTGCTATCAACAATCACTAATTTCCAGCTTTTAATGCCTTGAGTCTGTAATAAATTCCTCATTCTTGCTTCCCATATATCGAAGTTCCGATTGAACCATGGAGCCTCCTCAAATTGATTGTTTTCTATTTTAGTAGTAGAGGGAGACACATCCTTAGGAGGATTGGAGACTTTCTTTCTTTACCTCACCATTTGTGTTCTAAAGATCAACCTTCGAGCTGTTAGGCTTTGAATGAAGGTACTGGCTCTGATACCAATTAATAGAAATAAAGAAAGGGGGGGTGAATCAATATTACTTTTTAAACTATTGTTTTACCAGTTAAAAATATTTATATTCAGTACATAAGATGAACAAAAAGAATAAATGCTTTTATTTTTTTTTCTCCGTAAATACTAATTCTATTAAAAAAGGTGAAAAAATATATACAATGAGGTCAAGACCTCAGAGGAGGCCGAAGCCTTTCCTCAGCCAAAAATTCAGGGACATTACAGTTCAGCCCTTCAACCAGATTTACATTACAGACTTCAAAAATTTGGCTTTGGTTCCTGACATACTGACCAAATTTACCAGACCTACCATCTTCATAACCTACATTGACCAAAAAAACAAAGTAGCAACTAGCATAGGCATTTTTAAGACAAAAAATAAAGCCTGTATTGGCTGTTGTTACTGCCTGTAGCATGAGAATAAACCAGACATAGACCTCTAACTTCAGACTCAAAAACACAAGACCAAGATTGCATATCATATAAGCGAGAAAGCCACCCGGCATAAAGGAGTTGTGATCAATCTGCATGACTTGGTGAAGCTGGCGTATCCTCCTTTACCTAGCTAGTAGAAGCTACCCAGGTCACGAGACCGTCTTCGTCCAGTACCGGCGCACCTCCATCAGGATTAGTAACCAAATGTAGAATACCAGCTTCTCGTTGAGATGGCCCGCAAGCTAAAGCATCTTCCTGTATTGGATCAGGTTGCTGAGGCGCTTCCGAAACAGGTGCATCCTCTTGCATGTGGTCCGCATGAAACACTCTCCCCGTCAGGTCCCTTAGCAGAACACTATCATCCTGAGAATGTGAGGAAACGGAAGGAGTCGAACTGAACTGGTTGCTCTCCTCCTCCGAGACAAATATGGTAAAATTTACTGTCACCATGGGCCTGTTAAGCCGACTTTGGAAGGTAAACCTGGAGGTCTGATAAGAATTATTCGGGAGAAGCCTATCTTGGTCCAAAGGCGGAGAAGAAGGAGGAGCTAAGGCAATGGGAGCAACATTCTAAGGGGCATGTCGAAAACGCTTCCTCTGTTCCCTGAGTGACTTCCTCTGCGCGGGATTCCTCGTTTACGAGGCATGGTTACAGAGGCGAAAGAACTGGGAGAACGATTGAAACAGAGCAAACCAGAAGTAATGAAAGCGTTGAGAAATTCAGGGCGTTTCCAGAACCTTTCTAACATCCAGACCCAAATGACTGTACAGCGGATCTAAAGCAGCTTTGCTTCATAATAAACATAGTCATTAACTGCGTTGCGCGGATCCATGTCAATGAGCCAAAGTGTATGCAGAGCAGCCATGCTTGCATTGAATTCAAACCAAATTCGAGGCTGCGCGGTATTTAATTGCTCTGACTTGAACTTGATATACCATCCTACGATGTGTACCATACGATCCTTCCGCCTGCCATCCGTCAGGCCAGATGTCTATCTGGCAAAGTCCATCATTGAATGCTGGTAGAGTCACCCGCATCCAGGTATAAATGCTTTTATTAATATAATATTTGAGTAAAATAGATACAATATATAAATGGTTGCAATCAGTTGCCAAGCACCAACTTTGACTTTTGTGAGGCTCCAACCTCTAGAGCACCAATTCTATTTTTGTCAAGACAAAAATCTTGGACATAGGAGCACCAACTCCCAAGGACTCCAATCCTTTCAGTTCCTGAGACACCAGTCCGAAGGACACCAATCCTTCCTACTTCTGAGGTACCAATCCCAAGGACTCCAATCCTTCTTACTTCTGAGGCATCAACCCCAAGGACTCCAATCCTTCTTACTTCTGAGGCACCAACCCCAAGGTTTTCGACCCAATCTTGTCAAGGCATGTTTGATAGTAATGTTTTTCTCTCAGAACTCTTCTTTACTAAGTTCTATCAATTTACAGCTTCACTGTAGTCTCCATGCTACAACATCAATGACAACGAGTCTTCTTATGAAGAATTCTTTACAACTCTTCATATTGTCCACACAGAGTCTCCAATAGCCTTCATGACCTCTGATAATGTCTCCACATAGCCTTAGTGAGTCTACTATTAGCTTCACTAAGCTCTACATAAGAATAAACTTTTTGTTCAAGGATCTGTTCTTATTATCATAGTAAATGCTTCAACATGACTACTTCTCTACTTACTACTTCTCTCTTCAAACAATGTCAAATAAAACTTTATTTATTACATCCGAGAATTGTTCTATAGACTACATTGTGTACCTAATTAATTCTTTCACAGGGTAACATGATTAGTAGAGAAGCTCACCCTTCGAATGCCTCCTGTCCTGTTGGTCCTTCGGCCCTTTTCTATTCTGTTGGACCCTCCAGCTGCCTCTGTTTCCTCCAGATTTTTCAATAACACTTCCACTTTCCTTGTTCTCCATTTTTGTATCTTCCTGATGCCTTTGACCATCGGTTTCCTCTTTCCTCTGGAACTTTGGCTTCCTCCTCAGTCACTGTAGTTTCCTCTGCCTTGCTTGATCCTTCGGCTACTTGACTTTTCGCTTCCTCTATCTCTTCGAGTTTACCAAAACTCTAGGGACACGTAAATCCAGAAGAGAGGACTGAAAATACACAGAGAAAGCATGTTGCATATTGAAACTGTAACAGAGCCCCTTTTTCAATGATGATAGGCATATATAGGACTTTTTTGTTTAATGGAGAGACTGTACCAATAGGAAGGTCCTACATGCCACATCACCACCACAATCGCAATTGCCATTGTTTAGGCCTCCTGAACTCTCGGGTATGTCTTTATGCATTTTGGCCTTCAAACACCGCACAATAAAATTTTCGAAATACACAGGAATAAATGAAAAACGACCAAAACACTAAAGGCCAGACTTCAAATTTATTACACCCGCATCTATAACTGCATCGGGTCTGTTGTGTAATCACAATCGACAGTTGTAGCTTCCCGATGGCTGATGGCCAATTCACCTCCGGATGTGATGTGGTATTAAATCAAACTGCAATGTTGCATCGAGTCCGCAACATACATCAAAATCAGCGCTTACAGGAGTGAAATCCCTTTGTGTATTGTGATATGCGAGTACCAATAGGGCGGATGTGATATAACAATAAAGCCTTCCATAATGTTGCAGCGGGTCTGCAACATATATATATATATATATATATATATATATATATATATATATATATATATATATATATATATATATATATATATATATATATATATATATATATATATATATATATATATATATATATATATATATCGCATTTCGCATGTTTGAACATGGAAAGGCTTAAATCTCGAATATATGAAATACAATAAAAAACCATGCTTTGACACACTTAGCGGACTTCACCTGTTTATACACCCATACATATATATAATCGGGTCCACACATATATATTGTTGTCAAGGGTTTCGAGTAGTGGCTCATTGTAGAACCTGCCGATTACAATATCATCGATATATATATATAATATATATAATGCCGCCTCTATACTCCAATATATCTATCTTTTCCGCCTCTGATAGTGTATATCGATATACATGTAAACTCTGCCAATTTAACTCTTCCGCATATATATATATATATATATATATATATATATATATATATATATGTATGTATGTATGTTTCTCTTTGGCATCCATTGCTCTCGATAGTCCTTTAGCATACATTACTCCTAATATGGCTCTGATAGCTCTGATATCTCTGTTTTTCTCCTCCGATCTCTTTTGGATAGCTCTGATTTGCTCCTCTGATATGATAACTCCTCTTGGTTCTTCTTGGGCATTTATTACATGTGATGTTCCTCCGATATGGCTCCTTTTGCTCCAATGTCTTCCTCTGGCTTTGAAATGTCTTTCAATGACCTCCTCTTGATACCTTGATGGCTTCTGCCTTTTCTGTTATGCCTCTCTTGCTCTAATATTCTGCAATACTCTTAAGCATAAGTGATAGCTTTGATATGCCTCTTTTGTTAACTCCTATGTTAACAGACTCTTGCTTATGGCTTGGCTATCTTGATGGCCTTTCTCCTGTCCCTTCATGGATCTGCTTTGCTTCCCCTTCATGGATCATCTAGTATCTAGAATATTGACATCAATGACAACCTAGGTCAACAAGCTCTTGTACCAAGGCAGGTGGCTCACCAAGGACCAAGTTCAATGAAGTTTCCCCATCTCATGGAGGCTCTCAACGCAATGGGATCCATTACTTCCTAAGGGGGGAGGAATGATCCAAGTGGATATTGTTGGCCACTCGCGTATTCCACTTGGACCCCCACCATTGTACGATTATGTCTTTCAGTTTTCGTAATTGTAGCACAATTTACTATTTTTGGTAGTTTTCAAGTCCTAAACTTCCAGAGTTGTTTTGAGGCCCCAAATAATGTTTTATTTTTAAACGAGAAAACATGAGTCTTTTATCAAAGTTTGAAATCAAAATTTATATTCCTTTGATATATATTTATAGCAAGGTATCGTGCATGTCAAACAAAGATCGTATGCCAAAGTTAGGAAGTTGATGTGCCAATTTACCCCAATGGGGACTATAGTTTTGGCGCTTCATCTCCTAGGGTTAGGTTTTTGGATTTTTAGGATTTTCCATTGTTTCTCAATAATAAATAGGCCTTCGAGCCTCATCGTCACATAGTTCAGAGGCATGTAGCTGCCACATATCTTCTCAGAGATAAGCTACCATCGCCCGAGCTAGTTTATTTCCATTATGTATGTAAAATAATTTAGTTCTTTGATATTAATGAAATGAAGTTTCATTTATTTTGCATGTATGTGTTTATGTTTATATCTATATTATTTTGCGTTCCTACATAATTCTGGATCACACGTCCTTGTGCTTTCTCCTTACTTGTTTCATTTTGGTGTATTAATTTGGAAACTTCTATAGTCACTTGTTTGGTGTCCATGATTATCATATTTAAATCCTTCAGGGACATCCAATAAGGGAAAAAAAATTGTAACCTAGTACCACCTTCATGGGAGTTAGTCGATTTATTGCTTTCCAAGTTACATGAGGAGAACCTTCTTGAGGAATTCATTATTTTACTAGTTTTTTTTTTAATTTTAATCTAATTGGGTTTATGAGAAAAAATAGATCTATGTTTGATTTATTACTCCATTTAACCTGCTTCCTTTACTGCTAATACAAATATGTAAATTTGTTGGTCCTTAGTTTGATTTGCGCCTTTGTTTTCATTGTTCTTACCTCTTTTATTGTGCACTAAATGTCCATTCTCCATATGCCACGAATTTCCTTGACTTCAAGAATAGAGTACAAATTCACGTTCTTCTACTTCTTTATGCCTCATATCCTTCAATATTTTATTCCTTATTTTTTTTCTTATTCTAATAAGAAGGTTTGATCTTGCCACTTTTACACTCAAATGCTTTGTGTCCATAATTTGTACAATTATAACATTCAATGTAATTGAGAAAAGGAGAAAACAATTTTTTTCTTATATGAATGTAGCTATGGGAATTTTCAAGTATGTTGTCCCTAGTTCTTGACGACTAATAAGGCTTATTTCTAACATGATTATCTCATAAATAAGTTTTATAATGGAAAACTCTATGACAAAAAATTGTACTTGAATGAAAACTACCATTAAAAAATAAATAAAAAATATAAATAAATACAAATTCTACTTAGCGACAATTTTTATTTCTTGATATGGTTTGTTGTTTCTTTAATAGATTTATCTTGGAGGGACATAGCGATATTGTTGAATTCTTTGTTTACCTTCTTAGTTGTTCAAACTATTGTAGATTTCCCTCTTTCGATGTTGTTGATTTATATTTTCCTTATTTATATTGATGTTAGGTCCTTTGATTTGATTAACATAGCTAATTGGTTCTTTTCCTTCAACCTTGTTGGTGCTTGATTGTTCTTCATAACCCTGACTAGTCTTGATGAGAGGAGATATTTGGCTACTAAGAATATCATTTAAAATCTTGGTACTATTATCAAAATTTTGATATTGATTTATCTATTCATTGGTCTTTTCCAAATCATTTCTAAATGATACAATCTCAACTTTTAATCTCTCACAATGATCTTCTCCTTCAATCAGTTGGCTAGTCATCACTTCTTTCATTCTTTTGGCTTCTTCTAACTCTATTTTCAGGATTATGAACGATGAAACTTTAGACCTGTGTCCTTCTTTCACATGCTCCTTGGATATATCCTTTCTTAAGGATGCATTATCATCTTGTAATGTTTGATAACTATTTTCCTTGTGCTTTAGCTGCTTTGATAGGATTTATTCAATTCTTTTTGCTTCTTCTAGATAGACTTTTTAAAGATTCATTGAATTTTTATCAGAAGAATGACTTTATTTTTCAGGTTTTTTCAATTGTTCCTTCATTCTTATGTTCTCTCTTTTGGCCTTCTTTAACTTATATAGAGTAGTAATCAACTGTCCTTCAAGATTTACTTTATATTATTCTTCATCTAGCTCATTAGGGGAACTAACATGTTCAAATCTAAGGTATATTTCACTTTCAACTTCCTTTTCTTATGAATCTGATATATCTTTCTGATTGGATTTAATTTCTTTAACAATATGATGATCCTATATAGTCATGAGTTTATATCCTTCTTCACCTCTACTAGATGTATATCTATCTCTTTTCTTCTAACGAGAAATCATCTTTTAAGGAGTAAAGGTTTTTTCTATTTAGCTCATAATATTTTCTCTCAACATCATGTTATTCGTTATCACTACCATTTTCTGAAATTACATATAAACATTTAGAAGAAAGATAACTTATTCTTCTACAATTAAAAAAGAAAACAAACATACCTACGGATTTCACTTCTTCTCCATCTTCTCTATTGTCTGTCTCAACATTTGATAAATTAGTAGCATTGTGACTTGTTTCTCCACATTTGAAGTTTTTAATAAGTTGCTTACATTTTTCTGATTTCTTGTGATGCCTCCTTTCAATCCGAGCTTCTTTCTTATACGAGTCATCACTTAATCAATCATGTTATTTGATCTTATTTAAATATTTGTGTACTTTTCCTTCTAAGAATATTTCTTGACTTCAAATTCCATGTGAGAATCTTCATCATAGATGAATTGCAACTTATTGCATATCTCATTTTCTCTCTCTCAACATATTACCTTGTGAGAATTTGATTTAGACAACCCATTCAATATTGTCTTCATAGCTTTAGTATTGTAGTCATTCTTCTTTCCATTTGGATAGTGATACATCCAACCCAAGATCCTTTAAATAAATTTCATTCTTTCCTTTGAGAGTGCATAATCTGATCCATTCATAATGATACTCCATATAATGGGGAAAGCTAATATTGGTTAGCCATGATCCCTTGAGATATAACTTCTAGTGTTCACAAACTATTATTGAATGAATTGAATTTGATACCAAATGTTAGAGACTAGGATAATATTGAGAGTGGGATGAATTAGTATTATACAATTTCCAATATTTAATATTATTTTTGTTATAGCTAATCAATCACACAAAAACACAATTGATGATACATCATACACATATGAGACACATATATTTACATGGAAACCCATAAAGGGATAAAACTAAAAATATTTCTTTTTTTTTCTAATTTAAATGTAGCCTCCAACCAACTGTTACATCAAACTTAGTGGCACCAACCAAAAGGAGACAATCATCCCCTAATTTTCGAGCACCAACTTGCAGGAGGCACCAACCCCTTTTAAATTTACAATCACCCACTTGTTAGTGCCACCAAGCCTTATTGTTTGCAAGTACCAACCTATTGGAGGCATCAACCCCATGATCTTTACGTGCACCAACCTAAAGGAACAAAGAACTCCTTGAAGTTATAGGAAGCAACCTAATGGAAACACCCACTCCCTATATGGAAGAACCACCCTGATTTCCCTTGTAGATCCCTTTTTTATCCATTTTTAAACTCAAACCCATAATATTTATTTCAATTCAAATAGTTTAGCTTATTTTTAATGATGTTACTTATTCAGCTCTCACACAGCTAGATATTTTACTGCAACACAAATATGCTTAGACATCTAATACTTTATATTTTTGTTCTCATGTTATTTGAATATATTATTCTCTATCTCAAATATGCATTACTATTGTCTAAATATAGGCTCCCTTTTCATAAGAATTTTCAAATTGTATCATATGGTATACTCATTGATTCTTGATGTCATTTTTTCTTCCTCTATAATATGGTTCACACCTCTGATCTCAACATCTCTTAAACAAGAACTTAAGATAACTTTTTTTTTGTAGTTCCTCTCATTGTCATTCACAAGATGCATTTCAAATATACATCAGCCAAATTCATTTGACTTTTTTAATGATATAAGTTAAACATCCTCTTCACTCTTCATTATTTCTATGATTTGTTCTTTAGGTAAAGTGAGAAGGTAATCGTGTCACACAAAGAGAGAAAAATAAAAAAGAAACTCAACCCCCTTGCTTTGGTTCTCTATATCTAATATCCTTGATTTGGTTTAGATGCACACACAATAAACTCAGTGACACCCACATCATCACCATTTAATTTGTATTTATAGTTTATGTTTTATGATACAATGGCTTAAATAGGGCCAACATGAGGAGTTTACTACGCCCATAAATTAATAACCATGGGTTGTCACCTTCACTAAATTCAATTTTGAACCCATTATTTGTGAGGCTCCAACCTCCAGAGCACCAATTCTATTTTTTTCAAGACAAAAATCTTGGACATAGGAGCACCAACTCCCAAGGACTCCAATCCTTTCAGTTCCTGAGACACCAGTCCGAAGGACACTAATCCTTCCTACTTCTGAGGCACCAATCCCAAGGACTCCAATCCTTCTTACTTCTGAGGCATCAACCCCAAGGACTCCAATCCTTCTTACTTCTGAGGCACCAACCCCAAGGTTTTCGACCCAATCTTGTCAAGGCATATTTGATAGTAATGTTTTGCTCTCAGAACTCTTCTTTACTGAGTTCTATCTATTTACAGCTTCACTGTAGTCTCCATGCTACAACATCAATGGCAACGAGTCTTCTTATGAAGAAGTCTTTACAACTCTTCATATTGTCCACACAGAGTCTCCAATAGCCTTCATGACCTCTGATAATGTCTCCACATAGCCTTAGTGAGTCTACTATTAGCTTCACTAGGCTCTACATAAGAATCAACTTTTTGTTCAAGGATATGTTCTTATTATCATAGTAAATGCTTCAACATGACTACTTCCCTACTGAATACTTCTCTCTTCAAACAATGTCAAATAAAACTTTATTTATTACATCCGAGAATTGCTCTACAGACTACATTGTGTACCTAATTAATTCTTTCATAGGGCAACATGATTAGTAGAGAAGCTCACCCTTCGAATGCCTCCTGTCCTGTTGGTCCTTCAGCCCTTTTCTATTCTGTTGGACCCTCCAGCTGCCTCTGTTTCCTCCAGATTTTTCAATAACACTTCCACTTTCCTTGTTCTCCATTTTTGTATCTTCCTGATGCCTCTAACCATCAGTTTCCTCTTTCCACTGGCACTTTGGCTTCCTCCTCAGTCACTGTAGTTTCCTCTGCCTCGCTTAATCCTTCAGCTACCTGAATTTTGGCTTCCTCTATCTCTTCGAGTTTACCAAAACTCTAGGGACATTTAAATCCAGAAGAGAGGACTGAAAATACACAGAGAAAGCATGTTGCATATTAAAACTGTAACAGAGCCCCTTTTCCAATGATGATAGGCATACATAGGACTTTTTTGTTTAACGGAGAGACTGTACCAATAGGAAGGCACTACATGCCACATCACCACCACAATCACAATCGCCATTGTTTAGTTCCTCCTGAACTCTTGGGTATGTCTTTATGCATTTTGGCCTTCAAACACCGCACAATAAAATTTTCGAAATACACAGGAATATATGAAAAACAACCAAAACACTAAAGGCCAGACTTCAAATTTATTACACCCGCATCTATAACTGCATCGGGTCCGTTGTGTAATCACAATCGACAGTTGTAGCTTCCCGATGGCTGATGGCCAATTCACCTGCAGATGGGATGTGGTATTAAATCAAACTGCAATGTTGCATCGGGTCCGCAACATACATCGAAATCGGTGCTTACAGGACTGAAATCCCTTTGTGTATTGTGATATGCGAGTACCAATAGGGCGGATGTGATATAACAATAAAGCCTTCCATAATGTTGCAGCGGGTCTACAACATATATATATATATATATATATATATATATATATATATATATATATATATATATATATATATATATATATTATTTATTTATCGCATTTCACATGTTTTAACATGGAAAGGCTTAAAGCTCGAATATATGAAATACACTAAAAAACCATGCTTCGACACACTTAGCGGACTTCACTTGTTTATACACCCATACATATATATCATCGGGTCCACACATGGATAGCTCTGTTTTGCTCCTCTGATAGCTCTGATTTGCTCCTCTGATATGATAACTCCTCTTGGTTCTTCTTGGGCATGTATTACATCTGATGTTCCTCTGATATGGCTCCTTTTGCTCCAATGTCTTCCTCTGGCTTTGAAATGTCTTTCAATGACCTCCTCTTGATACCTTCATACCTTGATGGCTTCTGCCTTTTCTGTTATGCCTCTCTTGCTCTAATATTCTGCAATACTCTTAAGCATAAGTGATAGCTTTGATATGCCTCTTTTGTTAGCTCCTATGTTAACAGACTCTTGCTTATGGCTTGGCTATCTTGATGGCCTTGCTCCTGTCTCTTCATGGATCTGCTTTGCTTCCCCTTCATGGATCATCTAGTATCTAGAATATTGACATCAATGACACCCTAGGTCAACAAGCTCTTGTACCAAGGCAGGTGGCTCACCAAGGACCAAGTTCAATGAAGTTTCCCCATGTCATGGAGGCTCTCAACGCAATGGGATCCATTACTTCCTAAGGGGGGAGGAATGATCCAAGTGGATATTGTTGGCCACTCGCGTATTCCACTTGGACCCCCACCATTGTACGATTATGTCTTTCAGTTTTCGTAATTGTAGCACAATTTACTATTTTTGGTAGTTTTTCAAGTCCTAAACTTCCAGAGTTGTTTTGAGGCCCCAAATAATGTTTTATTTTTAAACGATCAAACATGAGTCTTTTATCAAAGTTTGAAATCAAAATTTATATTCCTTTGATATATATTTATAGCAAGGTATCGTGCATGTCAAACAAAGATCGTATGCCAAAGTTAGGAAGTTGATGTGCCAATTTACCCCAATGGGGACCATAGTTTTGGCGCTTCATCTCCTAGGGTTAGGTTTTTGGATTTTTAGGATTTTCCATTGTTTCTCAATAATAAATAGGCCTTCGAGCCTCATCGTCACATAGTTCAGAGGCATGTAGCTGCCACATATCTTCTCAGAGATAAGCTACCATCGCCCGAGCTAGTTTATTTCCATTATGTATGTAAAGTAATTTAGTTCTTTGATATTAATGAAATGAAGTTTTATTTATTTTTCATGTATGTGTTTATGTTTATATTTGTATTATTTTGCGTTCCTACATAAGTCTGGATCACACGTCCTTGTGCTTTCTCCTTACTTGTTTCATTTTGGTGTATTAATTTGGAAACTTCTATAGTCACTTGTTTGGTGTCCATGATTATCATATTTAAATCCATCAGGGACATCCAATAAGGGAAAAAAATAATTGTAACTTAGTACCACCTTCATGGGAGTTAGTCGATTTATTCCTTTCCAAGTTACATGAGGAGAGCCTTCTTGAGGAATTCATTATTTTAATAGTTTTTTTTTAATTTTACTCTAATTGGGTTTATGAGAAAAAATAGATCTATGTTTGATTTATTACTCCATTTAACCTGCTTCCTTTACTGCTAATACGAATATGTAAATTTGTTGGTCCTTAGCTTGATTTGCGCCTTTGTTTTCATTGTTCTTACCTCTTTTCTTGTGCACTAAATGTCCATTCTCCATATGCCACGAATTTCCTTGACTTCAAGAATAGAGTACAAATTCACATTCTTCTACTTCTTTATGCCTCATTTCCTTCAATATTTTATTCCTTATTTTTTTTCTTATTCTAATAAGAAGGTTTGATCTTGCCACTTTTACACTCAAATGCTTTGTGTCCATAATTTGTACAATTCTAACATTCAATGTAATTGAGAAAAGGAGAAAACAATTTTTTTCTTATATGAATGTAGCTATGGGAATTTTCAAGTATGTTGTCCCTAGTTCTTGACGACTAATAAGGCTCATTTCTAACATGATTATCTCATAAATAAGTTTTATAATGGAAAACTCTATGACACAAAATTGTACATGAATGAAAATTACCATTAAAAAATAAATTCAAAAGATAAATAAAAAAAATAAATACAAATTCTACTTAGCGACAATTTTTATTTCTTGATATGGTTTGTTGTTTCTTTAATAGATTTATCTTGAAGGGACATAGCGATATTGTTGAATTCTTTATTGACCTTCTTAGTTGTTCGAACTATTATATATTTCCCTCTTTTGATGTTGTTGATTTATATTTTCCTTATTTATATTGATGTTAGGTCCTTTGATTTGATTAACATAGCTAATTGGTTCTTTTCCTTCAACCTTGTTGGTGCTTGATTGTTCTTCATAACCTTGACTAGTCTTGATGAGAGGAGATATTTGGCTAATAAGAATATCATTTAAAATCTTGGTACTATTATCAAAATTTTGATATTGATTTATCTATTCATTGGTCTTTTCCAAATCATTTCTAAATGATACAATCTCAACTTTTAATCTCTCACAATGACCTTCTCCTTCAATCAGTTGGCTAGTCATCACTTCTTTCATTCTTTTGGATTCTTCTAACTCTATTTTCAGGATTATGAACAATGAAACTTTAGACCTGTGTCCTTCTTTCACATGCTCCTTGGATAGATCCTTTCTTAAGGATGCATTATCATCTTGTAATGTTTGATAACTATTTTCCTTGTGCTTTAGCTGCTTTGATAGGATTTATTCAATTCTTTTTGCTTCTTCTAGATGGACTTTTTAAAGATTCATTGAATTTTTATCAGAAGAATGACTTTATTTTTCAGGTTTTTTCAATTGTTCCTTCATTCTTATGTTCTCTATTTTGGCCTTCTTTAACTTATATAGAGTAGTAATCAACTCTCCTTCAAGATTTACTTTATATTATTCTTCATCTAGCTCATTAGGGGAACTAACATGTTCAAATCTAAGGTATATTTCACTTTCAACTTCCTTTTCTTATGAATCTGATATATCTTTCTGATTGGATTTAATTTCTTTAACAATATGATGATCCTATATAGTCATGAGTTTATATCCTTCTTCACCTCTACTAGATGTATATCTATCTCTTTTCTTCTAACGGAAATCATCTTCTAAGGAGTAAAGGTTTTTCCTATTTAGCTCATAATATTTTCTCTCAACATCATGTTATTCATTATCACTACCATTTTCTGAAATTACATATAAACATTTAGAAGAAAGATAACTTATTCTTCTACAATTAAAAAAGAAAACAAACATACCTATGGATTTCACTTCTTCTCCATCTTCTCTATTGTCTGTCTCGACATTTGATAAATTAGTAACATACTTGTTTCTCCACATTTGAAGTTTTTAATAAGTTGCTTACATTTTTCTGATTTCTTGTGATACCTCCTTTCAATCCGAGCTTCGTTCTTATACGATTCATCACTTAATCAATCATGTTATTTGATATTATTTAAATATTTGTGTACTTTTTCCTTCTAAGAATATTTCTTGACTTCAAATTCCATGTGAGAATATTCGTCATAGATGAATTGCAACTTATTGCATATCTCGTTTTCTCTCTCTCAACATATTACCTTGTGAGAATTTGATTTAGACAACCCATTCAATATTGTCTTCATAGCTTTAGTATTGTAGTCATTCTTCTTTCCATTTGGATAGTGATACATCCAACCCAAGATCCTTTAAATAAATTTCATTCTTTCCTTTGAGAGTGCATATTCTAATCCATTCAATAATGTTACTCCATATAATGGGGAAAGCTAATATTGGTTAGCCATGATCCCTTGAGATATAACTTCTAGTGTTCACAAACTATTATTGAACGAATTGAATTTGATAACAAATGTTAGAGACTAGGACAATATTGAGAGTGGGATGAATTAGTATTATACAATTTGCAATATTTAATATTATTTTTGTTAGAGCTAATCAATCACACAACAACACAATTGATGATACATCATACACATATGAGACACATATATTTACATGGAAACCCATAAAGGGATAAAACTAATAATATTTCTTTTTTTTTCTAATTTAAATGTAGCCTCCAACCAACTGTTACATCAAACTTAGTGGAAAATAAAAATTCTATTATTTAATTGTTATACCCCACATTTATTTAAGCACTCCCATATATATATATATATATATATATATATATATATATATATATATATATATATATATTATTGTAAAAGGACTCTATGTTATTGCCCTCAACCCAAATTTTGCAGAGCCACTATACGAAAATTGTTAATAAGCTTGGATTTGGTTTTTCAAAAGAAACTTCCATACAAATCTTGTGTTCCACCGAAAAAATGTCGGAAATAAAATAAAAAATAAGAAAAAAGACGAGAAAGGATATAGAAATGGATGCCATTAAATTTTTTCCCCTCGTAACCCTATGATTTAGGTAAACACAACTCAAAATCCTTGGCTCCATAACTTTATGGCCATTGGATGTAAATATGCGAAAACACTACTTTACATTTCAATATCATGAATAGTCAAATGCCAAAACCTAGGTTCAGGTTGGGGCTGCAAACTCCACAAATTTGAAAACATTCAGAATCAATCATTATAAGGAGAAGAATGATGGATGTCACAATTAGTAAATAGAGGAAGGGTTAAGAAAAATATACAAGTGTGATTAAAAAAGAATTTTCCAAATAATTCCATTAGTTAGCGAGAAGAATTATTAACACATTCTATGAATGGTTCGAAGAAGTAATCAAGTACCGTATGTAAACATACTGGTACCAAACATTGGAGTAGATACCTTTATTGGTTCGCCTTCCAAATCTCTGAACTCCAGGGAAGCGAAAATGCCTGTGTAAGTGCAGTTCGAAGAGGGTTGGTTTAATATCGTTAATAAAGAGACAATCGAGCCAAGCAAATAAAATACCAATTCAACTTCCCACAATTATTTTTGTAAGAAGAATCCCACCAAGAACAACATGGAAACAAACAGTTGTAGAGCAAGCTCCCTTAAATGCATAATTTTCAAATCATCTGATTCCAAGCCCTAGGATATTGATCATCAAATTAGCTAATTTGTAGTACTGCTCACAATTAATTAAGAATATATTCCACATTGCAAACCATAAAAATGAAATCTCACTTGCAGAATGGAAATGAAAGAAAAGAAAAAAAACTAAATTACTTTTGCAGAAGTGAAACTAATAGTAGAATGTAATAGATAAGGAATGGAAGAAAGAAAGCAGAAATCACATATTACTCAGGCAGCTCCCTCACAACAACACCAAAAAGTGATGAGCACCAATATTACAGCAAGAATGTTGCAACTCTTGGGGCTACCAACTTTACTTTATCAACCTAGGGTTCGTACAAACTTGGTGTTGACAGTGTTGTATACACAAGTAAATGTGATGCGTCTGCTCTTTGTCACTGCTAAGCTAGCAATAGACCACTAAGGCTTTTCAATCCAGACTTCTATTGATTCAGAAGAAACTTGATTACCAATGAGGGAAAGACAAATCTACACTAAGAGAAATCTTGCCTACTAGAGTAACCAAAAATACTAAAATCAAATGCTTAAACACACCATTCTTCTAATGAACTGCTAAGAGACTTTGCCTCAAAAGAATGTTAAGTTAACATGTATACAATCCTATTGTCCTAGGCATGCAAATTAAAATATCAAACTTTCTATTGTTGTGTATGTAAATGAACAAAATAAATTTGCTTTTCTTTTTATCTTTTTTATGTGAAAGTGTGAAAGCTAACTTCTTTTGGTGATGTGGCAGGTGTCTTAGGGATGTTGGTGAATGGGTGGAAGGCTTGGGAGACAAGTAGGGGTCCTTTTCTATCTTTCTAGGAGATTTTTCCACAATTCGGCCTCAAAACAGGCTGCTAGAGGTCAACCTATAGGATGTCGTAATCTCTTCTACAGGATGTCCTGAATTCCTAAAGGATCCTTTGTATTCCTACATGATACAACCGAACGCAAAAGGATGGATTTTGAAGGTGATGAAAAGCTTAGGGAAGACGGATGGTGGATGAAATGAGCCAAGGAAGTGCCTAAGACTCCTACAAATCTCAAAACTAGAGTTGGGAGATGGTTGGATTTGCTCAACAAGCTTGGACAAGTACTCTTGTGAAATAATGAAATTGGTAAAGGTTTTAGTGGAAGAAAGTGATGACCATGGACGGATATAGTTGGAATGAGGTTGCTAATCATGAAATCTCTCTGTACTTCTAAAACTCTTGCACTGCATCAACCATTGACATTTATCCAAAAATCATGTAAACAACAAGGATTTCAATTAACCAAGGAAAACAAAATTTCATGCGCTAGCTACCTATTTTATGTACGGGAAATTCTTTTAGAATAATATGAAACATTGATGAGATCTAATGTAATACTAAATATTGAAGAAATGATGACTAAATCCTATTCTTGCAAAATGATCAAATGTTGGCCTAGGTAACAGAAAACCCTAAATTCCATGAGAAATCAAAGTTCTATCTTTTTGGGGCTGCATAGAAGTTATTTCCTCAAACCATGATCTTTGAAGGGAGAAGTGAGGCAAAATCCACCTACTGAAAACTTTTTGATGTTCTTGCAATGAAATAATAATAAAGACAACTACTTGCAATGAAATAATAATAAAGACAATTCAACCATTAATCTATGAAATCAATCTAAACATACAAATACAAGAAGAGGAGCCGTTGTTGCTAGGGTTGGGCCCTAACCCAAGAGCTTTAGCCCTCTGAGTCAACTGAGTGAAGAAACAAGGAAATGTTCATTCTCAATATCAAAACAAAAAATTACATCCCAATGTCTTCCACAAGTCTTGAACTCAAAAATGACTAGTGTTTTTATAGCAAAAATTCAAATCCTAATGAGGCTTTAGGCCTCCTTATTTATACAATATAATTCTCTAATGACTTCCTTAAATCTAGGGAGGGTCGGCTCCCAAACTCGAGATAAACTAGCTCTTTGATTGTCACTTGCTCAGCAGCCTTTTCATCTCCATGACTTGGCTGCTTGTAACTCTGAGCTAGTGTGATTGATGGAGGAATATTTGAATGAGTGAGGAGTAAATGAGGATATGCCTCCTACAGTCTCTCCTCCTTATCTCATTCGATTTTCAGCCCTTAATTAGACAAAATTTCCATGATTTTCTCTCAAAAACCTGCAGTTAATGCACATTAGTCCACTAGGCATAATATCTCACTTTGACTCACCTCATAAAGCAAAATATAATAAAAATATGTAATAATTTATGAGAAGAGTTGTTTTTAATAAGCTAGTAGATGTATTAAGGTCCATATAGTTACCCAATGATGAGGCTCATCAATTCATTTAGTGTGGTTACAAGAGAGTGGCATCTTTATTATTCTCGCCAAAAATGAAACTACAATAAGAAAAAATTCATCCAAAATATTGCTAAAAAATTGATCATTTGCTACTAAACTGAGGTTTTTTGATACCAAGGAGTTGTCTCTAAAATGCCACCAAAAACCTTCATTCGCTGCTATAAAATCAAGCTCCAAAAACCACTTACATTAAAAAATACATAGGCCAAATGTAAGTCTTAAACACTCTTGGCACATTGAAACACTATTACCAATATTTCTCAATTTCAAATCTTTTGTGTTTATATTATGTTGGGGGTTCGCAGCCCCAAGGTTGAGCTCGCAGAAATTGCACCCCTTTCTTATTAAAAAAATGGCATATATTTAAATTATTGTTGTAACCATATAATGTATATGGTGTATGGTTTAATCCCATCGGTGTATTATAATAATAATGTTCTATCCGTACGTTACATCAAACAATATGCCATAATAATAATATTACATGCATGTGCATATTGCTACATTTCCATCCAATTACATACGAAATGTTATACATATCCATTTGAACCATTTGCAATAATAAACAATGTAACACAATTGTTTGGTTTGCATGCACATTTTTTGTAATGACTACAAAATGTTATACATATTCATTTGAACCCTTTCCAATAATAAACAATGTAACACATTTGTTTGTTTTGTGTGCATATTTCTTTTAATGACTACTCGTATGGTTGTCCACACATATATATTAACACCAACCTGATTCATATATTCTACCAAGCATTCAATTTTAATATATAACGAACCATTCTATACCCATGAATATTAAACCAATAGGTTTCACCAACCACATCATCATCCAATCATGTGGCTATGTAGTGGTGTGTATGGCAAAGTTGTCAGCCTTCATTGGTGAATATTTATTAGAATTTAGTTTGGAAGAGATGCTAAGTTTGGTGGTCTCCACCCACCGCTTTTCATCATATATGGCATTAAAAACATATACATATTCTTTATCATCTGGATATCACACCTTCTAGCCATGGCTCGATGGATAATTTTTTGTATTGTTGTTCCATAAGTTGTGGGTTTAAACCCCATTAATGCCAATTGTTGGACCAAATTAAATCTTTTGGTGTTCTGAGGTGCCATGTGGAAGCCCCCCATTGGAGCACCTAATCTGCCAACTAGGTTTCCATGCTTTTCCAGTTGCACTTTCCTCATCAATTGTTGACTCTACTGATTTGTCATCTCCACACTACGTTAAGTGTCAGTTCTAGAATATGCCATATCACCCTTTGACTTTAACTTTTTTCCCAATGGTCAAAATCTTCGAATTGCCTATCTTTCACATGTAAACTCCATTCAACACAATTCAAGTTGTATTGGAATTACCTTATTGAGCTCTTCAATGAGGAAATGTTTCCATTAGCTTTTCTGAACTTTGAATTTTATGCCTTTTAATTAGGATCCTTTTGGATCACCTAACAAATCTTAACCTAACCTACCTGGCCTATCCTACTCTATTATATCCCTCTCTAGCCTAGCCTATGTTATCTTAACCTACTTTATCATGTCTTATCATACCCTACTCTAGTCTAGCTTACTCTAGCCTACTCCTGTTTACCATATTCTAGCCTATTATAGCTTAGTCTACTCTAGCTTAACCTACTCTATACTAGCATACCATAGAATACTCTAGCCTTCCATGGCCTAACTTTTCCTATTCTAACCTATTATAGCCTAGTTTCCGTTAGCCTACTCTAACCTACTCTAGGTTATCCTATTCTAACTTACCCTAGCCTATCCTAGATTAGGCTACCCTATCTTACTCTAATACTATGCCATCCTAGCCTAGACAAATCTAATATAGTTTACCCTAGCCTACTCTAACCTACTCTAGGTTATCCTATTCCTACTTACCCTAGCCAATCCTAGATTAGGCTACCCTATCTTTCTCTAATACTATGCTATCGTAGCCTAGAAAAACCTAATATAGTTTATCCTAGCCTACCCCACTCTAAACTACTCTAGCCTAGCATATCCTACTCTAAGCATAGAATAGTGTAGTCTATTCTACTCTAGACTAACTTATCTAATCCAATCTAACTTAACCTACCCTTCCCTTCTCTTTCTAACCCTACTATATATCCTAGGCTACTCTAGCCTAACCTAGCTTACTTTAGCCTACTGTAGCCTAGCTTACCTTAGCCTACTCTAGCCCAACCTACCCTAGCTTAGAATAGCCTAGCCTAACCTACTCTATCCTGGCATGCTTTAGCTTAGCCTACTCTAGCTAGCTTAGCCTAGCATAACCTACTATATCCTAGCCTACTATAGCCTAACCTAGCCCAACCAAATACATCCTAGCCTACCCTACTCTAACCTACTTTAGCTTATCGTAGCTTAGCCTACACTCTAACCTATCATGACATAGACTACTCTAACCTATCTTATTTTGGACTACTCTAGCCTAGACTAGCCTAGCTTACTCTACCCTAAGCATGGTCTACTCCATCCTACCCTAGCACAACCTATCATAACCTACTCTACTTTACCCTAGCCTAGCCAACTCTATCCTAGCCTAGCATAACCTGGCCTAACATAGCTTACCATGGCCTCACCTAGCATAACCTACTCTAGAGTAGCCCAATCTAGCCTACCCTAATTTAGCCTAGCATACTCTAGCCTAGCCTAGCCTAGCTTACTCTAGCCTAACCTAGCCGAGCCTAACCTAGCCTAACCTATTCCACCCTAGCCTACTCTAGCCTAGCCTACTCTTGCCTAGTCTAATCTAGCATAGTCTATCATTTCCTATTCTACCCTAATCTAGCCTAGCATAGCCTAGCCAGCTCTAGTCTAGCCAATCCTAGCCTAGCCTAGCCTATCGTAATTTGGCATAGCTAGCCTAGCCTAGCCAACTCTATCCTAGGCTAGCCTTACCTAGCCTACCCTAGCATAACTTAGCCTCGCATAGCCTAGCCTAGCCTAGCTTAGCATAACGTACTCTAGCATAGCCTAATCTAGCCTACCCTAAACAATCTAACCTACCCTAATTTAGCCTTGCATAATCTAGCCTAGCCTAGCCTAGCCTAGCCTAGCTTACTCTAGCCTAACCTATTCTAGCCTAGCCTAGGCTAGCCTACTCTAGCCTAGCCTAATCTTGCCTAGTCTAATCTAGCATAGGCTTTTGTTGCCTATTCTATCCTAATCTACTCTAGAATAGTCTAGCTTGCTCTAGTCTAGCCAAGCCTAGCCTAGCCTAGCCAAGTCTAACTTAGCCCAACCTACTCTACCCTAGTCTAGCTTATGAGAGCCTAACCTAATGTAGCCTACTCTAATCTAGCCTAGCTTACCATAGCCTAGCCAGCTTAGCCTATCGTAATTTGGCATAGCTAGCCTAGCCTAGCCTAGCCTACTCGAACCCAACATACTGCACTTTATCCCAACCTAGCCTAGCTTACTCTAGCATAGCCTACTCTCACCTAGCTTATACTAGCCTACTTTAGCCTACACTACTCTAGGCTACCCTAGCCTACCCTAACCTAACCTAGCTTAGCCTAGCTTATACTAGCCTACTCTAGTCTACCTACCTTAGGCTACCCTAGCCTACGCTAACCTCCTCTACTTAAGCCTGGCCTTCCGTACTCTAGCCTACCAACCTAGCTTAGCCTAGCCTACTCTAGTCTACCCTACTCTAGGCTACTCTATCACTCATCTGTTTATAAAATCACCTTACACACACTATCACTCATCTGTTTATAAAATCATCACTCCATCTTAGGAAGTTAAATTGACCACAAACAACACCCCCAAACGACAAAAAGATCTAAGAGGTTGCTTAAGTACATATAGTACACCTTCACTTCATCAGCTTACGAGCTCCTGGTTGACAATTTATGATAGCAATTTAGACAACACTAAATTGACTAAACATTTTGGCGCCGTTGCCGGGGAAGTGAAATTAAGTGGCCATATTCTTAGAAAAAAAAACATAAAAATTTCAAGGAAAGAAGTCGATAACCTATCAAAGTATGCTCTCCTCTTGCACTTTAAAGTGATCTGGAGGATCAGAAAAGAGAAAGTTATTGATTTAGTAGTTTCTTGAGTATGCTCTCTTCTTGCACCTAGAGTGACCTGGAAGATCAGAAAAAGAACAATTAACTTGACTTGAAGAAAAAAAAAAAAAAATGACATGCATAGAGCTAGAGATTCTAGGGGAAGGTTTTTAGCTAGAGCTCGAAGTTCAATTTTTACAAGTCCATCTGCTTCAAGGGATAGACAAGAGACACCTCCCTTATCTCCAACCGACACTCCTAGTCCTAGAATTCCTGGAATTCAAGAGCCAAGAGTTGACTCTCCCACACCTTCTATTGAATTTGAACCAGGAAGAGACTCTTCTCTTTCTCCTACAGAAAGACCAATTGTAATTGAGGAAGTGGAATCATTTGAAGAAGAAGGAGAAATCTCTTCTCATTCACCCTTTGTAGAGGAACCAGAAGATTTTGAAATCCCTAGGAGAACCATCATGCCAGAGGAAGAAGGAGGTGGTAGAGGTAGAGGTAGAGGAGGAGGAGGAAACAACAACAATAATGGAGGAGGTAGAGGTCCCCTTGGAGGAGGAAATAGAGATGGGGATAATTCATTTGGGTTTCCCATTGTTAATGAGGATTCCCAAGCCACTATGAAAAACATATCACCATCTGTCCTCCCAAATTTCCATGGGTTAAGAACTGAGGACCCTGAAACATTTTTATTTGAGTTTGAAGTGGTGTGTCGAACTTATGACTACCTGGATGACTCTCAGAAACTCAAATTGCTCCCTTCAACACTGAAAGATCAAGCCCTGAAATGGTTCATGGGGTTACTCACTCAATCCATTAGGTCTTGGGATGAAATGAAACATACATTTTTGGATAGGTATTTGGACTATTGTATGCCTACTAATCACAAGGACGAGGTATTTAAAATGATACAAAGAGAAGATGAGAGCTTAGAAGATTTACTTGAAAGATTTCAATATAACTTGAAAAGAGCAAAAATGAGTAGCTTGGATGAAGAGACCTTAAAGCCCTCTTATTAAAAGCCATTAGGGATGAATGGATAGATATCTTAAACATGATGGGGAAAGGGGATATTTCTCAACTTTCACTCAATGATATAGCAGAACTCTGTATCCATCTCTCAAGGGGCAAATCAAAAACTCAAAAATGGCCTAGAGATCCTTCTCTCCTTAGAGCAAATAAATCTGCAACAGGATCAGTAAGTAGGGCTGAAATCGGCAATATGCTTGATGAATTCAAAACTGACATCTTAGGGAGTCTTAGTGAACAACTAGATACCCTTAAGATTCACAATAAACAAAAAGCAGAAGCTGAGGCTTTGGCCATTTTTTGCCCGAAATGTAGAAAGAAACATGCTTTAAGGGAATGTCCCTTGGATGCACACGTTGTAGAAACATGTGTAATTTGCTCAGAAACTCATGAGACTAAGGATTGTCCTTCAATACCTGGCCTCAAAGCAGTCTTTCAAGAGGATCCAAATACACTTGAATCTCTTTGTTTTATTGCAAGGAGACCTTGGCAAGGGCAACAAAATCAAGGGTTTAACAACTCTATGAATTCTCAATCCCAACCAAACTAGAATCCTTGGCAACAACCTTGGCCTCAACCTCAAAATGCTTTTCAAGCATGGATGCAAAGCATGCAAAATCCTTATGGGAGACTTGCTCAATTCTATCAATATCCTCCATCATTTCAGAATCAGCAGGCTCCACAACTTCCAAATCAAGGTCAACAACTATCATTGCCATACCCTCAACAACAACAACCTCCTCCACAAAATCAAAATTCTCAACTCTCGCTTCAATCCCAGTAGAAGTCAAATCAACTTCCCTCTCAGCCATTACCAAATCCAAATAATAGGAACCCTCAAAATGCTTACATGATGGAAGGTCAACCATTCCCTACCTATATGGTTGTCCCTCTCAATGAAGTACAACTCAGATCAGGTAGAATCCTAGATCAACCTTCTACAAGTGTTCAACAACCAAGCATTTCTGAGGAAGAATCTCTCAAAGTCAATAAGGGTTCTGAAGTATCACTTCAAAACCAAAATATCCAAAAAGAAAAAGAAAAAGAATCAACCGCTACAACTCCCATAGTTGAGCAACCGACATCTCCAGCTATACCTCCTTTTCCTAAAAGATTACAAATTGACAAAGGAGTGGAAAAGCAAATTTGGTTGCCTGACTATAGTTTTCTAGATGAATTGAAGAATGTCTGTATCAAGATCCCCTTATTACAAGCCATTAAGGAAATTCCCATTCTAGCAAAGACAATAAAGGAGTTGAGTTTGAAGAAAACAGGAAAGAGAACCAGAGATACCAAAAGGATACATCTAGTTGGAAAAATTGCAGACATTATGATGGGTAAGATTACCATGCAAAAGTATGTGGATCCCGGTAGCCCTATTGTCAAGACTCATATTAATGGGGTTGAAATCCCAAATACTTTGATTGACTTAGGAGCCGCTATCAACATCATGAGTAGACAGACCATGGATCAGTTAAAGCTTCCTAACCTTCTCTTTACACCTACTTTACTGCAACTTGCAGATAGATCAATCATTAAACCTGATGGTGTATTGGAAGACATTCCTGTCTCCCTGGACTCTTGGGAATATCCAGTTGATTTTATGATTCTAACTCCCAAGAACAATCTAGGAGGACATCCTCTTATCTTAGGAAGACCTTGGCTAGCAACAGCTGATGCTTTTATCAGTTGTAGGTCTGGGGACATGTATATATCAGATGGTAATTCCACCAAGAAATTCAACTTGTATCCCCCAGCAAAGGCAATAACAGAAATAGGAGAAGATGAGTGGGTTGATGATGAGGATACCATTCAACCTGTTCTGACCATCTCTGAGATCAGTGAAGATAGTCAAATTCTAAATACATTAGAAAATTTTGAAATACCTTTAGAATATGACTCTACACAGTTTCAGTTAGATGCATACATTGAATATCTCTCCTCTAGACAGATGTCTCTCTTCTCAATGGAAGAGTTTGGTAGTTCTACAGTTGAAATCCTTCCAGGAAAAACATTGAACATTAACAGAAACTTGGAAAGACCACAACAAGAAGAATTAACCAAACTCTTGCAAAAACATTCCACTGCATTTGCATGGGAATACACTGACATGAAAGGAATCGATCCTAAGACTTGTATTCATCACATCTATATTGAAGAAAACAGCAGACCTATTAGGCAACCACAAAGAAGGATGAATCCAAACCTTAGGGAAATCGTGAAAGAAGAACTCCAGAAATTGCTCAAGGTAAACTTCATTTACCCCATTTCAGATAGCCAATGGGTTTCTCCCTTGGTTATAGTCCCCAAAAAGAATGGTAAATGGAGAGTTTGCATTGATTATCGAGAATTGAACAAGGTAATCCTAAAGGATCATTTCCCTCTACCTTTTATTGATCAGGTACTAGATACTTTAGCAGGTAAAAAGTATTTCTCATTCCTGGATGGTTTTAGTGGGTATAATCAGATTCAAGTAGCACCTGAAGATCAAGACAAAACCACATTTAGTTGTCCTTGGGGAACTTTTGCCTACCGAGTACTCCCTTTTGGATTGTGCAATGCACCCGCTACATTTCAAAGGGCTGTACTAGGAATTTTTTCAGATCTGATTCATGATTGTGTAGAGGTATACATGGACGATTTCACAGTTTATGGTAATACATTTGAAGAAGCTTTGGAAAATTTGGAAAAAGTACTGATAAGATGTAAGGAAACAAATCTTTCTTTAAGTCATGAAAAGTGTTTTATGATGTTTACTGAAGGGATTGTTTTAGGACATCATATTTCAGGAGATGGGATTAAGGTTGATAGATCCAAAGTTGAAGTCATCTCTAAGTTACCTGTTCCAAATTGCCAGAAAGATGTTAGAAGTTTTCTTGGGTTTACTGGATATTACAGAAGATTTATTGAAAACTTCACTAAGATAGCATCTCCTCTTTTCAAATTGCTTACCAAAGACTGTGAGTTCAAGTGGGATCCTGAGTGTCAATCTGCCTTTGAAGCTTTAAAGACTAGAATATCTGAAGCACCCTTCTTAAGGGGGCCAAATTGGAAACTCCCTTTCCACATTTCTACTGATGCTTCAGATACAGCTCTAGGAGCTGTTTTGGGACAAAAGGATTTGATCCCTTATGCCATTTATTACACCAGTAAAAATTTGACTCCCACTGAGTTAAATTATACTGTTACAGAAAAAGAGTTCTTAGCTGTGGTACATGCGATCAATAAGTTTAGACACTACATAACCGGCTATGAAACCTTTGTCCATAGTGATCACTCTGCCATAAGATATTTAATGAACAAACCCGTTACTAATGCCAGAGTTACAAGATGGCTTTTACTTTTACAAGAATTCAACATTACTATGTTAGATAGACCCGGAAAACAAAACACAGTAGCTGATTTCTTGTCTAGAATCCAAAACACTAATGAAGATTCTCCAGTAGAAGATAAGTTTCCAAATGAATACTTGTTTGCAGTAACTACCAAGACTCCTTGGTATGCAGATATGGCTAATTATCTAGTTACAGGGAAGCTACCTCTACACTTATTTCCTAATGAGAAAAGGAAAATCATTCAGGAGAGTTCACATTATTCTTGGATTTCTAATGAATTGTTCAAAACAGGGCCAGATTGTATAATCAGAAGGTGTGTTCGGGAAGATGAAATGCCTGACATCCTTAAGGCATGTCATGATGAACCATGCGGCGGGCACTTTGCTGACAAGAGGACAGCCTATAAAATCCTTTCTCTAGGATATTATTGGCCTTCTCTCTTTAAAGATGCAAAGCAGTATGTTAGAAGGTGTGACAGCTGCCAAAGAGTTGGGAGACCAACTCCTTCAAATGAAATGCCACTACAGCCTCAGGTATGCATCGAACCCTTTGAGAAATGGGCTCTAGATTTCGTTGGACCAATTAATCCACCATCAAAGCAAAAGAAGTATATACTGGTTTGTACTGATTATGTTACTAAGTGGGTAGAAGCCAAGGCATTGCCTTCTGCCACTGAAAATTCAGTTGTTCAATTTCTTTTTGAGGATATTTTCACTCGTTTTGGTGTCCCAAGGGAAATTGTGACAGATCAGGGCAGCCAATTTACATCTAAATTGATGGAGAAGCTGATGGAGGAATATAAGATCAAGCACAGAACATCTACTCCATACCATCCGCAATCAAATGGCCAAGTGGAATCTACCAATAAAGTTCTTGAAGGCATTATCACCAAGACTGTTCATCTTCATAGAAGAGATTGGGCGGAAAGGCTTCCTGAAGCCTTATGGGCCTATAGAACTACATGGAGGAACACAACAGGACATTCTCCCTATGAACTTGTTTATGGGAAGGAAGTCCTGCTCCCCATTGAGTTCCAAATCAAGACCTTCAAGATGGCAGTCCAGTTGGGAATGAGCCTCTCAGAAGCCCAAAAACACAGAATGGACCAGCTAAATGAGCTAGATGAAATAAGACAAGATGCAATTCTAAGGACCGATCTAGTTCAGCACCAAAGATCTAAATGGCATGATCATCATATCAAAGAAAGAAAGTTTCAGAAAGGAGATTGGGCTCTATTGTTTGATTCAAAGTTTAAAGACTTCAAAGGAAAATTTCAAACTCACTGGCTTGGGCCATATGAGGTTGATGAAGTCTTTAGTAATGGAGCAGTTCGAGTGAAAACTATTGATGAATTTCATACTCCTCGTATTGTGAATGGCCATCGCCTGAAAATCTACCAGAAGCCACTCTCAAAAGAGGAATTTGTCAAGTTGTTCAAAGAAGATTCTGCAATGAGGCTGGTGGAGAAGAATTCTTCTCCTCCATCGGCCTAATCTCTGTTTCTTTCAGTTAAAAAAAAAAAAAAAAAAAAAGGAAAAAAAAAGGAAGAAAAAAAAAAATCTCTTGTATAAGCCTGAAAACCAATCCTGGATTGGCAGTCTTATGCAGAAAATGTAAGGTGAAAATCAGGGTCACCTGACACCTTATATTTTCCAAAAAAAAAAATCCCTCTTCTTCCATCTCATCCATCTCATTCATTTCATCCATCTCATCATCTTAATTCCATTCCATTTTTTTCAGTCCATTCACTCCATCCCATTCTCATCAATAAAGTCCCTATCAGGACTATTTCATTTAGTCAAGTTGTTTTAATTCTCTTGGTGCAGGAAAAAATGTTGCTGCATATTCTACAGCTAGGAGCCAATTCCGCAGCTGATATCCGAATTCCGCAGCTAATACACTCTGTCCCTGCAACAAAAATAAACTCTGTTTCAAAAAGAAAAAAATCTGCAGTCAGAAGTACCAACATCATTGAAGGGTGAAGACACACAACATATATAAAGGCAGCAATAAATCAAGGGTTAGCATCATGATTAGCAAAGGAATCAAAATACACAAAGGTATGTTCTAACCCTCTAACTAACAGTTATATCATTACGTATGGTTTTCGGATTATGGTATTAGGCACCTAGTGTAATGATTGAACAAGATCTCCGTTCACTCCTTGTCCATTATGCTGCGTAGTCCACCTCACCTCCGTTTTAACGGTCCCATAATCACTGTGATTCAAACTTGATACGGCCTGCTCCCTTGCATTAATTCTCTGTACCAGAATGACGTGTCCTATTACACCACGGCTCTTCAACTGATCATTCCGCAGCCAGGTGTATATAGTTACCTGACATCGATGGGATTCGGCCGTTCTATCCTTTAATACCTTTCTACGCATGCATAACTTCATTCCTATCACTGTTCACTCCCTTGATTTCATCGATTTCACTCTCGGTTCATTCACCACTCTGTCTCACCGTAAACCTACGCTGCTCCATTCTCCTCATCTCTCCGCTTAAAACCCTGACCAACAGGCTCACAATTGCATCACGGCCATTCTACTGAACACTGTTTTCCCAATTTCCATTACGGCCATTCTACTGTAGCCGTATAGTTCTCTGTTCCAGCCGTAATTTACGTTGAGGAGCACTGTTTTCCCGTGAAGTCTCTTTCCTTTAGCATCGAAACAGTATTGTCAGAGCAGCAAGAGAAGTTGGTAACCGAAATGGGCAAGCTATTAAGAGCAGAGCCGGAAGGTTCTAAATTTCTAGACGGTTACCCACAAACAAGGAATGCCCTGCAGAAGGCCAAATGGTTAAAATTTATTCAGAAATTCAAAGGATACCACAAAGAGGTTACCAAGGCCTTTGCTCGGTCGTTTGATGGGAAAAAAAACGCTGTGGAGATTGGGGACTTGCAATTCACTGTCACAGAAAGCAGCTTGGCTCAAGCAACTGCTTTGCCTCGTACTGGAGAACGATGGCTCAAGAATCGAACTGTTGAAAGCCAAGAGTAAAAGAACATATTGAAAAATCCAGGTATGGATACTACTATCTTCACCAAAGGAATACCTGTAAGTAACATTAAAAAGGAATGGACTGCCTTACTTTTGCTAGTGCAGAAATTTTTGACATGTGAAGGCAGATTTGGTACAATGTATGTTTATCACACAAAGATAATGATGCATTTTATGGGTGAACATACCATCAATCTCCCTTATTTCCTGCTGTCTAGTTTAAAGAAAATGAGTGCTACTGTGCAAAAACATGTGGGTAACATTGAGCCACACCTATACCACCATGGCCTCATCAAAATACTAATTGAAGAGCACTTAAAAATCAGGAAAGACACATGGGAGAAATTCCTTATCAGGAACCATTTTCAGGAGGTGGCTGAAGCCTCCATTAGCTCTCCTAAAGTACCAGCCTCTATTAGCTCTCCTAAAGTGCCCCGGAGAAGTAGAAGAAAAGAAAAAGAAACTGCTGCCCAAGATACTGATGCAGAAGAAACTGCTGCCCAAGATACTGATGTAGAAGAAACTGCTGCCCAAGATACTGATGTAGAAGAAACTGTCCAAGAAATCATTGCAGAAACTCTTCAAGAAATTGCCCAAGAAACCGTCTTGGAAACTGGTCAAAAAGAGAGGGAAAAGGGTAGCAAAACAAAAAGACAGAAAAGGGATAAGGGAAAAGCTATTTTGCAAACACCATCCCCTTCACCTGAGCCTTCAACCGAAGAAGATACCCAAACATTAGCTCATAGGCTTGCTCAGCTTCAGGAAACTGCCATCTCCAAGAAGAAAAGCACTAGCATACAGGTAAGAAGAAGTAGAAGGCTCATAGAAAGGAAAAGTGTAATAAAAGGAAAACAGTCCCATTTTGTTGACTTGAGCACACCTGAGAAGAGGCAAATTCAGCTAGACATTGACTCAAGTCCTCCTAGAGAGGAAAGCCCTTTTCAACAAGAAAGAGAGAGCAGCTTTCAAGAGTTTGAATTCAGACCAAGGCAAACTCCAGATATTGACCCTGTTCAGCAAGAAGCATATGACTATTTAGAAACATTGGAGCAATCTGTTGCTGGTCCTAGCACAGTCTTGCCCCTTGAACAGCAGGTTCAATCTCTGAAGCAAGAAATATTTGAACTAGAAGTTCTAAATCGCCACATCAAAAATGAAAATGAAAAATTGAAACAACAAGGTAACGTGGACAAGATGATCCACGATAATACCATGCTTCATTTGGGCCTTTGGCAAAGAAAGAACAGAAAGTTGAAGAGAAAATGCAAGAAGTTGAGCCGGGCATTGATCAACTTAAAATTCAGGTGCTTGGTGAAGAAACCGAGAACAAGTTTGGCAACAAAGAGGAAGAGAAGAAGGTTGGATGTCTTAGCAGAGGCATCCGAGCATATAATTAAAGGATTATGCAAAGTTTTGGTTGCATGAGGACATGCAACACCCTCAGAGTGGGGGTATGTTGAGCCTCAACCTTGCACTTACTTAGCCATCTTCCCAACAGCCTTTTCCCATTCACTTCTTCCTTTTTCCATCTTTTCCTCCATTAACTTGTTCAAATTATTGCATTACATGTCTTTTTATCATGGTTTGTTAACTATGCTAATGTTTGACTGTTTGATTAGAATTTTGGAACATATACAGCAATTCCGCAGCTGTTCAGCAATTCCGCTGTTCAGCAATTCCGCAGCCATTAAGAGATTCCGCAGCCTTTTTGTTGTTTGATATGCTCCACGCGTCTTCTCAAGGAACGGGCCACATGGGCATGTTGGGATGGATGTACACATGGATCGTATGCTATTGGTTGAGCCAAACCAGTCACGTATGCCCTTGGTCAATGCAGGTGTTCCCTCGGTCAAACGGTCAAATTCCAAACGGTGGCATGGGAGCCGTGAGCAGCTGGGACACGGAACCGTAGCTGGCACTTCCTCCATGCCACGAGGACAGCAAAAGACAGGATCCAAACATAGATTTACTTCCCATGATGATCGTTTCCCTCAAAAGTGCACGGAGTTGCCTGCGTGTTGCTGCACAAGTTAATTAGTTAAGACTGCGTGTTGCTGCGTAGTTAATAAGTTAGGCTGTAGTTTCTTAGTTCACGCAGAGGGTAGTTTGCCTCTGTGCTTATAAATAAAGCGTGTGCCAACGCTTATAGATTAGCTTTTGAATATTGTAATTGCTGCACTGATTTTGTTATCAAAACTCTGTTTTAGAAGGCTATTTCTACAGCACTTTTTCACTGTATTTTGACATGCTGGTTTTATAAAAAGAAGACTGTTTCTGTTCACCTTTTCGTAGCTGATCTTTTAGCTGGTTGCGTGGATGGAGGGCCCCCATCTATGACAGCCTGTGTACATAGTGTTTGATTTCATTTTCCTGCCTTCAGCAATTTTTATTTCTTTCATCATATATAATAGTGTACCATTTGATTTCATGTCATTTCATTTCCAGCATTTATTTTAAACTGATCAGTATTGTTTTCTGCAGGTTTTAACCCGGGATTGTTTGTCTTTGTGTATTTGCTTTATCTCTGATGGTATTTTCAGTTGTCATATTCATAGTTGCCGCCTTTACTTTGTTTTTCTAGCTTAATTTCTAGTTTAGTTTCTCAAGCTGTATGCTAACACATTGATGGTCTCCTTATCATAAGTTGTTCATCTGTAAGAGATCAGAATACTAATAAATTACAGCTTGCTTTGAGTAGCTTTTGGCTTATATCACTAACTCTTTCTTCACTTGTTACACATAACAATGTATGTTGGAAGCAGAATGCTGGAGAAAGGCACAGTGGTGTTATAATTTGTCATTTAGAGCTTTATCACTTTTTAGACTTATCTCTAACTACTTCCTAATCGTGTTTTACATAGTACCATATGTTGGAAGCAGAGAGTTAGGAAGAGATGAACATTATCATTGGTTTTTAAAGTGATTTTCTTATCTTTTTATTTGCAGCAACATGAGTAGTGACTAGTGCCATTAGAAAGTGGTTCTTTGCTTTCAGTTCATTTCAAGTTATTTATTTCAAGCTCTTTCTTTGCAAAGTTTAGAAGGTAGTTAGAAACCACCAGCAACACACACTCACTCATTTAGAAATCACCTTACACACACTATCACTCATCTGTTTATAAAATCATCACTCCATCTTAGGAAGTTAAATTGACCACAAACAACACCCCCAAACGACAAAAAGATCTAAGAGGTTGCTTAAGTACATATAGTACACCTTCACTTCATCAGCTTACGAGCTCCTGGTTGACAATTTATGATAGCAATTTAGACAACACTAAATTGACTAAACAGAGAGCCTTCTTGAGGAATTCATTATTTTACTAGTTTTTTTTTAAATTTACTCTGATTGGGTTTATGAGAAAAAATAGATCTATGTTTGATTTATTACTCCATTTAACCTGCTTCCTTTACTGCTAATACAAATATGTAAATTTGTTGGTCCTTAGCTTGATTTGCGCCTTTGTTTTCATTGTTCTTACCTCTTTTATTGTGCACTAAATGTCCATTCTCCATATGCCACGAATTTCCTTGACTTCAAGAATAGATTACAAATTCACGTTCTTCTACTTCTTTATGCCTCATATCCTTCAATATTTTATTCCTTATTTTTTTTCTTATTCTAATAAGAAGGTTTGATCTTGCCACTTTTACACTCAAATGCTTTGTGTCCATAATTTGTACAATTATAACATTCAATGTAATTGAGAAAAGGAGAAAACAATTTTTTTCTTATATGAATGTAGCTATGGGAATTTTCAAGTATGTTGTCCCTAGTTCTTGACGACTAATAAGGCTCATTTCTAACATGATTATCTCATAAATAAGTTTTATAATGGAAAACTCTATGACACAAAATTGTACATGAATGAAAACTACCATTAAAAAATAAATAAAAAAGATAAATAAAAAAATAAATACAAATTCTACTTAGCGACAATTTTTATTTCTTGATATGGTTTGTTGTTTCTTTAATAGATTTATCTTGGAGGGACATAGCGATATTGTTGAATTCTTTTTTGACCTTCTTAGTTGTTCGAACTATTGTAGATTTCCCTCTTTCGATGTTGTTGATTTATATTTTCCTTATTTATATTGATGTTAGGTCCTTTGATTTGATTAACATAGCTAATTGGTTCTTTTCCTTCAACCTTGTTGGTGCTTGATTGTTCTTCATAACCTTGACTAGTCTTGATGAGAGGAGATATTTGGCTACTAAGAATATCATTTAAAATCTTGGTACTATTATCAAAATTTTGATATTGATTTATCTATTCATTGGTCTTTTCCAAATCATTTCTAATGATACAATCTCAACTTTTAATCTCTCACAATGATCTTCTCCTTCAATCAGTTGGCTAGTCATCACTTCTTTCATTCTTTTGGCTTCTTCTAACTCTATTTTCAGGATTATGAACGATGAAACTTTAGACCTGTGTCCTTCTTTCACATGCTTCGTGGATATATCCTTTCTTAAGGATGCATTATCATCTTGTAATGTTTGATAACTATTTTCCTTGTGCTTTAGCTGCTTTGATAGGATTTATTCAATTCTTTTTGCTTCTTCTAGATAGACTTTTTAAAGATTCATTGAATTTTTATCAGAAGAATGGCTTTATTTTTTAGGTTTTTTCAATTGTTCCTTCATTCTTATGTTCTCTCTTTTGGCCTTCTTTAACTTATATAGAGTAGTAATCAACTCTCCTTCAAGATTTACTTTATATTATTCTTCATCTAGCTCATTAGGGGAACTAACATGTTCAAATCTAAGGTATATTTCACTTTCAACTTCCTTTTCTTATGAATCTGATATATCTTTCTGATTGGATTTAATTTCTTTAACAATATGATGATCCTATATAGTCATGAGTTTATATCCTTCTTCACCTCTACTAGATGTATATCTATCTCTTTTCTTCTAACGAGAAATCATCTTTTAAGGAGTAAAGGTTTTTTCTATTTAGCTCATAATATTTTCTCTCAACATCATGTTATTTGTTATCACTACCATTTTCTGAAATTACATATAAACATTTAGAAGAAAGATAACTTATTCTTCTACAATTAAAAAAGAAAACAAACATACCTACGGATTTCACTTCTTCTCCATCTTCTCTATTGTCTGTCTCAACATTTGATAAATTAGTAGCATTGTGACTTGTTTCTCCACATTTGAAGTTTTTAATAAGTTGCTTACATTTTTCTGATTTCTTGTGATGCCTCCTTTCAATCCGAGCTTCGTTCTTATACGAGTCATCACTTAATCAATCATGTTATTTGATCTTATTTAAATATTTGTGTACTTTTTCCTTCTAAGAATATTTCTTGACTTCAAATTCCATGTGAGAATCTTCATCATAGATGAATTGCAACTTATTGCATATCTCATTTTCTCTCTCTCAACATATTACCTTGTGAGAATTTGATTTAGACAACCCATTCAATATTGTCTTCATAGCTTTAGTATTGTAGTCATTCTTCTTTCCATTTGGATAGTGATACATCCAACCCAAGATCCTTTAAATAAATTTCATTCTTTCCTTTGAGAGTGCATAATCTGATGCATTCAATAATGATACTCCATATAATGGGGAAAGCTAATATTGGTTAGCCATGATCCCTTGAGATATAACTTCTAGTGTTCACAAACTATTATTGAATGAATTGAATTTGATACCAAATGTTAGATACTAGGATAATATTGAGAGTGGGATGAATTAGTATTATACAATTTCCAATATTTAATATTATTTTTGTTATAGCTAATCAATCACACAAAAACACAATTGATGATACATCATACACATATGAGACACATATATTTACATGGAAACCCATAAAGGGATAAAACTAAAAATATTTCTTTTTCTTTCTAATTTAAATGTAGCCTCCAACCAACTGTTACATCAAACTTAGTGGCACCAACCAAAAGGAGACAATCATCCCCTAATTTTCGAGCACCAACTTGCAGGAGGCACCAACCCCTTTTAAATTTACAATCACCCACTTGTTAGTGCCAACAATCCTTATTGTTTGCAAGTACCAACCTATTGGAGGCATCAACCCCATGATCTTTACGTGCACCAACCTAAAGGAACAAAGAACTCCTTGAAGTTTATAGGAAGCAACCTAATGGAAACACCCACTCCCTATATGGAAGAACCACCCTGATTTCCCTTGTAGATCCCTTTTTTATCCATTTTTAAACTCAAACCCATAATATTTTTTTCAATTCAAATAGTTTGGCTTATTTTTAATGATGTTACTTATTCAGCTCTCACACAGCTAGATATTTTACTGCAACACAAATATGCTTAGACATCTAATACTTTATATTTTTGTTCTCATGTTATTTGAATATATTATTCTCTATCTCAAATATGCATTACTATTGTCTAAATATAGGCTCCCTTTTCATAAGAATTTTCAAATTGTATTATATGGTATACTCATTGATTCTTGATGTCATTTTTTCTTCCTCTATAATATGGTTCACACCTCTGATCTCAACATCTCTTAAACAAGAACTTAAGATAACTTTTTTTTTGTAGTTCCTCTCATTGTCATTCACAAGATGCATTTCAAATATACATCAACCAAATTCATTTGACTTTTTTAATGATATAAGTTAAACATCCTCTTCACTCTTCATTATTTCTATGATTTGTTCTTTAGGTAAAGTGAGAAGGTAATCGTGTCACACAAAGAGAGAAAAATAAAAAAGAAACTCAACCCCCTTGCTTTGGTTCTCTATATCTAATATCCTTGATTTGGTTTAGATGCACACACAATAAACTCAGTGACACCCACATCATCACCATTTAATTTGTATTTATAGTTTATGTTTTATGACGCAATGGCTTAAATAGGGCCAACATGAGGAGTTTACTACGCCCATAAATTAATAACCATGGGTTGTCACCTTCACTAAATTCAATTTTGAACCCATTATTTGTGAGGCTCCAACCTCCAGAGCACCAATTCTATTTTTGTCAAGACAAAAATCTTGGACATAGGAGCACCAACTCCCAAGGACTCCAATCCTTTCATTTCCTGAGACACCAGTCCGAAGGACACTAATCCTTCCTACTTCTGAGGCACCAATCCCAAGGACTCCAATCCTTCTTACTTCTGAGGCATCAACCCCAAGGACTCAAATCCTTCTTACTTCTGAGGCACCAACCCCAATGTTTTCGACCCAATCTTGTCAAGGCATGTTTGATAGTAATGTTTTGCTCTCAGAACTCTTCTTTACTAAGTTCTATCTATTTACAGCTTCACTGTAGTCTCCATGCTACAACATCAATGACAACGAGTCTTCTTATGAAGAAGTCTTTACAACTCTTCATATTGTCCACACAGAGTCTCCAATAGCCTTCATGACCTCTGATAATGTCTCCACATAGCCTTAGTGAGTCTACTATTAGCTTCACTAAGCTCTACATAAGAATCAACTTTTTGTTCAAGGATCTGTTCTTATTATCATAGTAAATGCTTCAACATGACTACTTCTCTACTGACTACTTCTCTCTTCAAACAATGTCAAATAAAACTTTATTTATTACATCCGATAATTGTTCTACAGACTACATTGTGTACCTAATTAATTCTTTCATAGGGTAACATGATTAGTAGAGAAGCTCACCCTTTGAATGCCTCCTGTCCTGTTGGTCCTTCAGCCCTTTTCTATTCTGTTGGACCCTCCAGCTGCCTCTGTTTCCTCCTGATTTTTCAATAACACTTCCACTTTCCTTGTTCTCCATTTTTGTATCTTCCTGGTGCCTCTCACCATCAGTTTCCTCTTTCCACTGGCACTTTGGCTTCCTCCTCAGTCACTGTAGTTTCCTCTGCCTCGCTTGATCCTTCGGCTACCTGAATTTTGTCTTCCTCTATCTCTTCGAGTTTACCAAAACTCTAGGGACACGTAAATCCAGAAGAGAGGACTGAAAATACACAAAGAAAGCATGTTGCATATTAAAACTGTAACAGAGCCCCTTTTTCAATGATGATACGCATACATAGGACTTTTTTGTTTAACGGAGAGACTGTACCAATAGGAAGGCCCTACATGCCACATCACCACCACAATCGCAATCGCCATTGTTTAGGCCTCCTGAACTCTCGGGTATGTCTTTATGCATTTTGGCCTTCACACATCGCACAATAAAATTTTCGAAATACACAGGAATATATGAAAAACGACCAAAACACTAAAGGCCAGACTTCAAATTTATTACACCCGCATCTATAACTGCATCGGGTCTGTTGTGTAATCACAATCGGCAGTTGTATCTTCCCGATGGCTGATGGCCAATTCACCTGCAAATGCAATGTGGTATTAAATCAAACTGCAATGTTGCATTGGGTCCGCAACATAAATCGAAATCGGTGCTTACAGGAGTGAAATCCCTTTGTGTATTGTGATATGCGAGTACCAATAGGGCGGATGTGATATAACAATAAAGCCTTCCATAATGTTGCAGCGGGTCTGCAACATATATATATATATATATATATATATATATATATATATATATATATATATATATATATATATATATATATATATATTATTTATTTATTTATCGCATTTCGCATGTTTTAACATGGAAAGGCTTAAAGCTCGAATATATGAAATACACTAAAAAACCATGCTTCGACACACTTAGCGGACTTCACTTGTTTATACACCCATACATATATATCATCGGGTCCACACATATATATTGCTGTCAAGGGTTTCGAGTAGTGGCTCATTATAGAACCTGCCGATTACAATATCATCGATATATATATATATATATATATATATATATATATATATATATATATATATATATATATATATATGCCACATCTATACTCCAATATATCTATCTTTTCCGCCTCTGATAGTGTATATCGATATACATGTAAACTCTGCCTCCTTTAACTCTTCCGCATATATATATATATATATATATATATATATATATATATATATATATATATATATATATATATATATGTATGTATGTATGCATTTCTCTCTTTGGCATCAATTACATAGATTACCCCCGATAGTTCTTCTTTGGCATCCATTGCTCTCGATAGTCCTTTAGCATACATTACTCCCAATATGGCTCCGATAGCTCTGATATCTCTGTTTTTCTCCTCCCATCTCTTTTAGATAGCTCTTTTTTGCTCCTCTGATATCTCTGATTTGCTCCTCTGATATGATAACTCCTCTTGGTTCTTCTTGGGCATGTATTACATGTGATGTTCCTCCGATATGGCTCCTTTTGCTCCAATGTCTTCCTCTGGCTTTGAAATGTCTTTCAATGACCTCCTCTTGATACCTTCATACCTTGATGGCTTCTGCCTTTTCTGTTATGCCTCTCTTTCTCTAATATTCTGCAATACTCTTAAGCATAAGTGATAGCTTTGATATGCCTCTTTTGTTAACTCCTATGTTAACAGACTCTTGCTTATGGCTTGGCTATCTTGATGGCCTTGCTCCTGTCTCTTCATGGATCTGCTTTTCTTCCCCTTCATGGATCATCTAGTATCTAGAATATTGACATCAATGACAACCTAGGTCAACAATCTCTTGTACCAAGGCAGGTGGCTCACCAAGGACCAAGTTCAATGAAGTTTCCCCATCTCATGGAGGCTCTCAACGCAATGGGATCCATTACTTCCTAAGGGGGGAGGAATGATCCAAGTGGATATTGTTGGCCACTCGCGTAATCCACTTGGACCCCCACCATTGTACGATTATGTCTTTCAGTTTTCGTAATTGTAGCACAATTTACTATTTTTGGTAGTTTTTCAAGTCCTAAACTTCCAGAGTTGTTTTGAGGCCCCAAATAATGTTTTATTTTTAAACGAGCAAACATGAGTCTTTTATCAAAGTTTGAAATCAAAATTTATATTCCTTTGATATATATTTATAGCAAGGTATCGTGCATGTCAAACAAAGATCGTATGCCAAAGTTAGGAAGTTGATGTGCCAATTTACCCCAATGGGGACCATAGTTTTGGCGCTTCATCTCCTAGGGTTAGGTTTTTGGATTTTTAGGATTTTCCATTGTTTCTCAATAATAAATAGGCCTTCGAGCCTCATCGTCACATAGTTCAGAGGCATGTAGCTGCCACATATCTTCTCAGAGATAAGCTACCATCGCCCGAGCTAGTTTATTTCCATTATGTATGTAAAATAATTTAGTTCTTTGATATTAATGAAATGAAGTTTTATTTATTTTTCATGTATGTGTTTATGTTTATATCTGTATTATTTTGCGTTCCTACATAAGTCTGGATCACACGTCCTTGTTCTTTCTCCTTACTTGTTTCATTTTGGTGTATTAATTTGGAAACTTCTATAGTCACTTGTTTGGTGTCCATGATTATCATATTTAAATCCATCACGGACATCCAATAAGGGAAAAAAATAATTGTAACTTAGTACCACCTTCATGGGAGTTAGTCGATTTATTCCTTTCCAAGTTACATGAGGAGAGCCTTCTTGAGGAATTCATTATTTTACTAGTTTTTTTTTAATTTTATGCTAATTGGGTTTATGAGAAAAAATAGATCTATGTTTGATTTATTACTCCATTTAACCTGCTTCCTTTACTGCTAATACGAATATGTAAATTTGTTGGTCCTTAGCTTGATTTGCGCCTTTGTTTTCATTGTTCTTACCTCTTTTCTTGTGCACTAAATGTCCATTCTCCATATGCCACGAATTTCCTTGACTTCAAGAATAGAGTACAAATTCACGTTCTTCTACTTCTTTATGCCTCATTTCCTTCAATATTTTATTCCTTATTTTTTTTCTTATTCTAATAAGAAGGTTTGATCTTGCCACTTTTACACTCAAATGCTTTGTGTCCATAATTTGTACAATTCTAACATTCAATGTAATTAAGAAAAGGAGAAAACAATTTTTTTCTTATATGAATGTATCTATGGGAATTTTCAAGTATGTTGTCCCTAGTTCTTGACGACTAATAAGGCTCATTTCTAACATGATTATCTCATAAATAAGTTTTATAATGGAAAACTCTATGACACAAAATTGTACATGAATGAAAACTACCATTAAAAAATAAATTAAAAAGATAAATAAAAAAATAAATACAAATTCTACTTAGCGACAATTTTTATTTCTTGATATGGTTTGTTGTTTCTTTAATAGATTTATCTTGGAGGGACATAGCGATATTGTTGAATTCTTTATTGACCTTCTTAGTTGTTCGAACTATTGTATATTTCCCTCTTTTGATGTTGTTGATTTATATTTTCCTTATTTATATTGATGTTAGGTCCTTTGATTTGATTAACATAGCTAATTGGTTCTTTTCCTTCAACCTTGTTGGTGCTTGATTGTTCTTCATAACCTTGACTAGTCTTGATGAGAGGAGATATTTGGCTACTAAGAATATCATTTAAAATCTTGGTACTATTATCAAAATTTTGATATTGATTTATCTATTCATTGGTCTTTTCCAAATCATTTCTAAATGATACAATCTCAACTTTTAATCTCTCACAATGACCTTCTCCTTCAATCAGTTGGCTAGTCATCACTTCTTTCATTCTTTTTGCTTCTTCTAACTCTATTTTCAGGATTATGAACGATGAAACTTTAGACCTGTGTCCTTCTTTCACATGCTCCTTGGATAGATCCTTTCTTAAGGATGCATTATCATCTTGTAATGTTTGATAACTATTTTCCTTGTGCTTTAGCTGCTTTGATAGGATTTATTCAATTCTTTTTGCTTCTTCTAGATGGACTTTTTAAAGATTCATTGAATTTTTATCAGAAAAATGACTTTATTTTTCAGGTTTTTTCAATTGTTCCTTCATTCTTATGTTATCTCTTTTGGCCTTCTTTAACTTATATAGAGTAGTAATCAACTCTCCTTCAAGATTTACTTTATATTATTCTTCATCTAGCTCATTAGGGGAACTAACATGTTCAAATCTAAGGTATATTTCACTTTCAACTTCCTTTTCTTATGAATCTGATATATCTTTCTGATTGGATTTAATTTCTTTAACAATATGATGATCCTATATAGTCATGAGTTTATATCCTTCTTCACCTCTACTAGATGTATATCTATCTCTTTTCTTCTAACAAGAAATCATCTTCTAAGGAGTAAAGGTTTTTTCTATTTAGCTCATAATATTTTCTCTCAACATCATGTTATTCATTATCACTACCATTTTCTGAAATTACATATAAACATTTAGAAGAAAGATAACTTATTCTTCTACAATTAAAAAAGAAAACAAACATACCTACGGATTTCACTTCTTCTCCATCTTCTCTATTGTCTGTCTCGACATTTGATAAATTAGTAGCATACTTGTTTCTCCACATTTGAAGTTTTTAATAAGTTGCTTATATTTTTCTGATTTCTTGTGATGCCTCCTTTCAATCCGAGCTTCGTTCTTATACGATTCATCACTTAATCAATCATGTTATTTGATCTTATTTAAATATTTGTGTACTTTTTCCTTCTAAGAATATTTCTTGACTTCAAATTCCATGTGAGAATCTTCGTCATAGATGAATTGCAACTTATTGCATATCTCATTTTCTCTCTCTCAACATATTACCTTGTGAGAATTTGGTTTAGACAACCCGTTCAATATTGTCTTCATAGATTTAGTATTGTAGTCATTCTTCTTTCCATTTGGATAGTGATACATCCAACCCAAAATCCTTTAAATAAATTTCATTCTTTCCTTTGAGAGTGCATAATCTGATCCATTCAATAATGATACTCCATATAATGGGGAAAGCTAATATTGGTTAGCCATGATCCCTTGAGATATAACTTCTAGTGTTCACAAACTATTATTGAATGAATTGAATTTGATACCAAATGTTAGAGACTAGGATAATATTGAGAGTGGGATGAATTAGTATTATACAATTTCCAATATTTAATATTATTTTTGTTATAGCTAATCAATCACACAACAACACAATTGATGATACATCATACACATATGAGACACATATATTTACATGGAAACCCATAAAGGGATAAAACTAAAAATATTTCTTTTTTTTTTTCTAATTTAAATGTAGCCTCCAACCAACTGTTACATCAAACTTAGTGGCACCAACCAAAAGGAGACAATCATCCCCTGATTTTCAAGCGCCAACTTGCAGGAGGCACCAACCCCTTTTAAATTTACAATCACCCACTTGTTAGTGCCACCAAGCCTTATTGTTTGCAAGTACCAACCTATTGGAGGCATCAACCCCATGATATTTACATGCACCAACCTAAAGGAACAAAGAACTCCTTGAAGTTTATAGGAAGCATCCTAATGGAAACACCCACTCCCTATATGGAAGAACCACCCTGATTTCCCTTGTAGATCCCTTTTTTATCCATTTTTAATCTCAAACCCATAATATTTATTTCAATTCAAATAGTTTGGCTTATTTTTAATGATGTTACTTATTCAGCTCTCACACAGCTAGATATTTTACTGCAACACAAATATGCTTAGACATCTAATACTTTATATTTTTGTTCTCACGTTATTTGAATATATTATTCTCTATCTCAAATATTCATTACTATTGTCTAAATATAGGCTCCCTTTTCATAAGAATTTTCAAATTGTATCATATGGTATACTCATTGATTCTTGATGTCATTTTTTCTTCCTCTATAATATGGTTCACACCTCTGATCTCAACATCTCTTAAACAAGAACTTAAGATAACTTTTTTTTTGTAGTTCCTCTCATTGTCATTCACAAGATGCATTTCAAATATACATCAGCCAAATTCATTTGACTTTTTTAATGATATAAGTTAAACATCCTCTTCACTCTTCATTCTTTCTATGATTTGTTCTTTAGGTAAAGTGAGAAGGTAATCGTGTCACACAAAGAGAGAAAAATAAAAAAGAAACTCAACCCCCTTGCTTTGGTTCTCTATATCTAATATCCTTGATTTGGTTTAGATGCACACACAATAAACTCAGTGACACCCACATCATCACCATTTAATTTGTATTTATAGTTTATGTTTTATGACGCAACGGCTTAAATAGGGCCAACATGAGGAGTTTACTACGCCCATAAATTAATAACCATGGGTTGTCACCTTCAATAAATTCAATTTTGAACCCATTATTTGACTAGAAAATGAAGCTCATAATAACTATTGAACTAGATAATTGAAGAGACCCGAATGGGAAATGAAAATTCTATTATTTAATTGTTATACCCCCACATTTATTTAAGCACTCCCATTATATATATATATATATATATATATATATATATATATATATATATATATATATATATAAATTATTGTAAAATGCTACTATTTATTTAGTACTTGTTATTTTATGGTAAATAGGGAAAGAGACATACGAAGGAAAGTAAGTTGAACTTAATTACATGTATTTGACTAGAAAACGAAGCTCATAATAACTATTGAACTAGATAATTGAAGAGACCTGAATGGGAAATGAAAATTCTATTATTTAGTTGTTATACCCCACATTTATTTAAGCACTCCCATTATATCTATCTATATATATATATATATATATATATATATATATATATATATATATATATATATATATATATATATATATATATATATATATATTATTTTAAAAGGACTCTATGTTATTGCCCTCAACCCAAATTTTGCAGAGCCACTATACGAAAATTGTTAATAAGCTTGGATTTGGTTTTTCAAAAGAAACTTCCATACAGATCTTGTGTTCCACCGAAAAAATGTCGGAAATAAAATAAAAAATAAGAAAAAAGACGAGAAAGGATATAGAAACGGATGCCATTAAATTTTTTCCTCTCGTAACCCTATGATTTAGGTAAACACAACTCAAAATCCTTGGCTCCATAACTTTATGGCCATTGGATGTAAATATGCGAAAACACTACTTTACATTTCAATATCATGAATAGTCAAATGCCAAAACCTAGGTTCAGGTTGGGGCTGCAAACTCCACAAATTTGAAAACATTCAGAATCAATCATTATAAGGAGAAGAATGATGGATGTCACAATTAGTAAATAGAGGAAGGGTTAAGAAAAATATACAAGTGTGATTAAAAAAGAATTTTCCAAATAATTCCATTAGTTAGCGAGAAGAATTATTAACACATTCCATGAATGGTTCGAAGAAGTAATCAAGTACCGTATGTAAACATACCGGTACCAAACATTGGAGTAGATACCTTTATTGGTTCGCCTTCCAAATCTCTGAACTCCAGGGAAGGGAAAATGCCTGTGTAAGTGCAGTTCGAAGAGGGTTGGTGTAATATCGTTAATAAAGAGACAATCGAGCCAAGCAAATAAAATACCAGTTAACCTTCCCACAATTATTTTTGTAAGAAGAATCCCACCAAGAACAACATGGAAACAAACAGTTGTAGAGCAAGCTCCCTTAAATGCATAATTTTCAAATCATCTGATTCCAAGCCCTAGGTTATTGATCATCAAATTAGCTAATTTGTAGTACTGCTCACAATTAATTAAGAATATATTCCACATTGCAAACCATAAAAATGAAATCTCACTTGCAGAATGGAAATGAAAGAAAAGAAAAAAAACTAAATTACTTTTGCAGAAGTGAAACTAATAGTAGAATGTAATAGATAAGGAATGGAAAAAAGAAAGCAGAAATCACATATTACTCAGGCAGCTCCCTCACAACAACACCAAAAAGTGATGAGCACCAATATTACAGCAAGAATGTTGCAACTCTTGGGGATACCAACTTTACTTTATCAACCTAGGGTTCGTACAAACTTGGTGTTGACAGTGTTGTATACACAAGTAAATGTGATGCGTCTGCTCTTTGTCACTGCTAAGCTAGCAATAGACCACTAAGGATTTTCAATCCAGACTTCTATTGATTCAGAAGAAACTTGATTACCAATGAGGGAAAGACAAATCTACACTAAGAGAAATCTTGCCTACTAGAGTAACCAAAAATACTAAAATCAAATGCTTAAACACACCATTCTTCTAATGAACTGCTAGGAGACTTTGCCTTAAAAGAATGTTAAGTTAACATGTATACAATCCTATTGTCCTAGGCATGCAAATTAAAATATCAAACTTTCTATTGTTGTGTATGTAAATGAACAAAATAAATTTGCTTTTCTTTTTATCTTTTTTATGTGAAAGTGTGAAAGCTAACTTCTTTTGGTGATGTGGCAGGTGTCTTAGGGATGTTGGTGAATGGTTGGAAGGCTTGGGAGATAAGTAGGGGTCCTTTTCTATCTTTCTAGGAGATTTTTCCACAATTCGGCCTCAAAACAGGCTGCTAGAGGTCAACCTATAGGATGTCGTAATGTGTTCTACAGGATGTCCTGAATTCCTAAAGGATCCCTTGTATTCCTACATGATACAGCCGAACGCAAAAGGATGGATTTTGAAGGTGATGAAAAGCTTAGGGAAGATGGATGGTGGATGAAATGAGCCAAGGAAGTGCCTAAGACTCCTACAAATCTCAAAACTAGAGTTGGGAGATGGTTGGATTTGCTCAACAAGCTTGGACAAGTACTCTTGTGAAATAATGAAATTGGTAAAGGTTTTAGTGGAAGAAAGTGATGACCATGGACGGATATAGTTGGAATGAGGTTGCTAATCATGAAATCTCTCTATACTTCTAAAACTCTTGCACTGCATCAACCATTGACATTTATCCAAAAATCATGTAAACAACAAGGATTTCAATTAACCAAGGAAAACAAAATTTCATGAGCTAGCTGCCTATTTTATGTACGGGAAATTCTTGTAGAATAATATGAAACATTGATGAGATCTAATGTAATACTAAATATTGAAGAAATGATAACTAAATCCTATTCTTGCAAAATGATCAAATGTTGGCCTAGGTAACAGAAAACCCTAAATTCCATGAGAAATCAAAGTTCTATCCTTTTGGGGCTGCATAGAAGTTATTTCCTCAAACCATGATCTTTGAAGGGAGAAGTGAGGCAAAATCCACCTACTGACAACTTTTTGATGTTCTTTTATCTCTTCTAAGCTACTGTTGAAGTAAAGTACGAACGGAAGCAAACTTAATCAAATCCACAACTACTTGCAATGAAATAATACTAAAGACAATTCAACCATTAATCTATGAAATCAATCTAAACATACAAATACAAGAAGAGGAGCCTTTGTTGCTAGGGTTGGGCCCTAACCCAAGAGCTTTAGCCCTCTGAGTCAACTGAGTGCTGAAACAAGGAAATGTTCATTCTCAATATCAAAACAAAAAATTACATCCCAATGTCTTCCACAAGTCTTGAACTCGAAAATGACTAGTGTTTTTATAGCAAAAATTCAAATCCTAATGAGGCTTTAGGCCTCCTTATTTATACAATATAATTCTCTAATGACTTCCTTAAATCTAGGGAGGGTCGGCTCCCAAACTCGAGATAAACTAGCTCTTTGATTGTCACTTGCTCAGCTGCCTTTTCATCTCCATGACTTGGCTGCTTGTAACTCTGAGCTAGTGTGATTGATGGAGGAATATTTGAATGAGTGAGGAGTAAATGAGGATATGCCTCCTACATTCTCTCCTCCTTATCTCATTCGATTTTCAGCCCTTAATTAGACAAAATTTCCATGATTTTCTCTCAAAAACCTGCAGTTAATGCACATTAGTCCACTAGGCATAATATCTCACTTTGACTCATCTCATAAAGCAAAATATAATCAAAATATGTAATAATTTATGAGAAGAGTTGTTTTTAATAAGCTAGTAGATGTATTAAGGTCCATATAGTTACCCAATGATGAGGCTCATCAATTCATTTAGTGTGGTTACAAGAGAGTGGCATCTTTATTATTCTCGCCAAAAATGAAACTACAATAAGAAAATATTCATCCAAAATATTGCTAAAAAATTGATCATTTGCTACTAAACTGAGGTTTTTTGATACCAAGGAGTTGTCTCTAAAATGCCACCAAAAACCTTCATTCGCTGCTATAAAATCAAGCTCCAAAAACCACTTACATTAAAAAATACATAGGCCAAATGTAAGTCTTAAACACTCTTGGCACATTGAAACACTATTACCAATATTTCTCAATTTCAAATCTTTTGTGTTTATATTATGTTGGGGGTTCGCAGCCCCAAGGTTGAGCTCGCAGAAATTGCACCCCTTTCTTATTAAAAAAATGGCATATATTTAAATTATTGTTGTAACCATATAATGTATATGGTGTATGGTTTAATCCCATCGGTGTATTATAATAATAATGTTCTATCCGTACGTTACATCAAACAATATGCCATAATAATAATATTCCATGCATGTGCATATTGCTACATTTCCATCCAATTACATACGAAATGTTATACATATCCATTTGAACCATTTGCAATAATAAACAATGTAACACAATTGTTTGGTTTGCATGCACATTTTTTGTAATGACTACAAAATGTTATACATATTCATTTGAACCCTTTCCAATAATAAACAATGTAACACATTTGTTTGTTTTGTGTGCATATTTCTTTTAATGACTACTCGTATGGTTGTCCACACATATATATTAACACCAACATGATTCATATATTCTACCAAGCATTCAATTTTAATATATAACGAACCATTCTATACCCATGAATATTAAACCAATAGGTTTCACCAACCACATCATCATCCAATCATGTGGCTATGTAGTGGTGTATATGGCAAAGTTGTCAGCCTTCGTTGGTGAATATTTATCAGAATTTAGTTTGGAATAGATGCTAAGTTTGGTGGTCTCCACCCACCGCTTTTCATCATATATGGCATTAAAAACATATACATATTCTTTATCATCTGGATATCACACCTTCTAGCCATGGCTCGATGGATAATTTTTTGTATTGTTGTTCCATAAGCTGTGGGTTTAAACCCCATTAATGCCAATTGTTGGACCAAATTAAATCTTTTGGTGTTATGAGGTGCCATGTGGAAGCCCCCCATTGGAGCACCTAATCTGCCAACTAGGTTTCCATGCTTTTCCAGTTGCACTTTCCTCATCAATTGTTGACTCTACTGATTTGTCATATCCACACTACGTTAAGTGTCAGTTCTAGAATATGCCATATCACCCTTTGACTTTAACTTTTTTCCCAATGGTCAAAATCTTCGAATTGCCTATCTTTCACATGTAAACTCCATTCAACACAATTCAAGTTGTATTGGAATTACCTTATCGAGCTCTTCAATGAGGAAATGTTTCCATTAGCTTTTCCGAACTTTGAATTTTATGCCTTTTAATTAGGATCCTTTTGGATCACCTAACAAATCTTAACCTAACCTACCTGGCCTATCCTACTCTAGTATATCCCTCTCTAGCCTAGCCTATGTTATCTTAACCTACTTTATCATGTCTTATCATACCCTACTCTAGTCTAGCTTACTCTATCCTACTCCTGTTTACCATATTCTAGCCTATTATAGCTTAGTCTACTCTAGCTTAACCTACTCTATACTAGCATACCATAGAATACTCTAGCCTTCCATGGCCTAACTTTTCCTATTCTAACCTATTATAGCCTAGTTTCCTTTAGCCTACTCTAACCTACTCTAGGTTATCCTATTCTAACTTACCCTAGCCTATCCTAGATTAGGCTACCCTATCTTACTCTAATACTATGCCATCCTAGCCTAGACAAGTCTAATATAGTTTATCCTAGCCTACTCTAACCTACTCTAGGTTATCCTATTCCAACTTACCCTAGCCAATCCTAGATTAGGCTACCCTATCTTTCTCTAATACTATGCTATCGTAGCCTAGACAAACCTAATATAGTTTATCCTAGCCTGCCCCACTCTAAACTACTCTAGCCTAGCATATCCTACTCTAAGCATAGAATAGTGTAGTCTATTCTACTCTAGAATAACTTATCTAATCCAATCTAACTTAACCTACCCTTCCCTTCTCTTTCTAGCCCTACTATATATCCTAGCCTACTCTAGCCTAACCTAGCTTACTTTAGCCTATTGTAGCCTAGCTTACCTTAGCCTACTCTAGCCCAACCTACCCTAGCTTAGAATAGCCTAGCCTAGCCTACTCTATCCTGCATGCTTTAGCTTAGCCTACTCTAGCTAGCTTAGCCTAGCATAACCTACTATATCCTAGCCTACTATAGCCTAACCTAGCCCAGCCAAATACATCCTAGCCTACCTACTCTAACCTACTTTAGCCTATCGTAGCTTAGCCTACACTCTAACCTATCATGACATAGACTACTCTAACCTATCTTATTTTGGACTACTCTAGCCTAGACTAGCCTAGCTTACTCTACCCTAAGCATGGTCTACTCCATCCTACCCTAGCACAACCTATCATAACCTACTCTACTTTACCCTAGCCTAGCCAACTCTATCCTAGCCTAGCCTAGCATAACCTGGCCTAACATAGCTTACCCTGGCCTCACCTAGCATAACCTATTCTAGCGTAGCCCAATCTAGCCTACCCTAATTTAGCCTAGCATACTCTAGCCTAGCCTAGCCTAGCTTACTCTAGCCTAACCTAGCCGAGCCTAACCTGGCCTAACCTATTCCACCCTAGCCTACTCTAGCCTAGCCTACTCTTGCCTAGTCTAATCTAGCATAGTCTATCATTTCCTATTCTACCCTAATCTAGCCTAGCATAGCCTAGCCAGCTCTAGTCTAGCCAATTTGGCATAACCTACTCTAGCGTAGCTATATCTAGCCTACCCTAATTTAGCCTAGCATACTCTAGCCTAGCCTAGCCTAGCTTACTCTAGCCTAACCTAGCCGAGCCTAACCTGGCCTAACCTATTCCACCCTAGCCTACTCTAGCCTAGCCTACTCTAGCCTAGCCTTCTCTAGCCTAGTCTAATCTAGCATAGTCTATCATTTCCTATTCTACCCTAATCTAGCCTAGCATAGCCTAGCCAGCTCTAGTCTAGCCAATCCTAGCCTAGCCTAGCCTATCGTAATTTGGCATAGCTAGCCTAGCCTAGCCAACTCTATCCTAGGCTAGCCTTACCTAGCCTACCCTAGCATAACTTGGCCTCGCATAGCCTAGCCTAGCCTAGCTTAGCATAACCTACTCTAGCATAGCCTAATCTAGCCTACCCTAAACAATCTAACCTACCCTAATTTAGCCTTGCATAATCTAGCCTAGCCTAGCCTAGCCTAGCCTAGCTTACTCTAGCCTAACCTATTCTAGCCTAGCCTAGGCTAGCCTACTCTAGCCTAGCCTAATCTTGCCTAGTCTAATCTAGCATAGGCTTTTGTTGCCTATTCTATCCTAATTTACTCTAGAATAGTCTAGCTTGCTCTAGTCTAGCCAAGCCTAGCCTAGCCTAGCCAAGTCTAACTTAGCCCAACCTACTCTACCCTAGTCTAGCTTATGAGAGCCTAACCTAATCTAGCCTACTCTAATCTAGCCTAGCTTACCATAGCCTAGCCAGCTTAGCCTATCGTAATTTGGCATAGCTAGCCTAGCCTAGCCTAGCCTACTCGAACCCAACATACTGCACTTTATCCCAACCTAGCCTAGCTTACTCTAGCATAGCCTACTCTCGCCTAGCTTATACTAGCCTACTTTAGCCTACACTACTCTAGGCTACCCTAGCCTACCCTAACCTAACCTAGCTTAGCCTAGCTTATACTAGCCTACTCTAGTCTACCCTACCCTAGGCTACCCTAGCCTACGCTAACCTCCTCTACTTAAGCCTGGCCTTCCGTACTCTAGCCTACCAACCTAGCTTAGCCTAGCCTACTCTAGTCTACCCTACTCTAGGCTACTCTAGCCTACCCTAACCTAGTCTACTTAAACCTAGCCTAGCCTACTCTAGGCTACACTGACATTGACTTCCTTAGCCTACTCTAGCCTAGCCTAGCCTACCATACCTTACCATAGGTTAGCCTACCCTACCCTACCATAGGTTAGCCAACTCTAGCCTACCCAGCTTAGCCTACCCTACACTACCCTAGCATAGCCTACCCTACCCTACCCTAGCTTAGCCTACTCTAACCTAGCCTAGCCTAGTTTAGCCTCGCCTCACCTAGCATAGCCTACCTAACATAGTCTAACCTAGCCTAACCAAGCCTACTCTAGCATAACCTACCCTAATGTAGTCTAGCCTAGCCTAGCCAAACCTACTCTAGCATAGCCTAGCTTATCCTACTTTACCATAACCTACCCTAGCATATTGTAGCCTAGCCTAACGTAACCTACTCTACCCTAGCCTAACAAACTTTAGCCTAGCCTAGATTGGCCTACTTTAGCTTAGCCTAGCCCAGCCTTGCTTATACTAGCCTACTCTAGGCTACTCTAGCCTACCGTAACCTAGTCTACTTAAGCCTAGCCTTGCCTATTCTAGCTTACCAACCTAGCTTAGACTAGCCTACTCTAATCTACCATACTCTAGGCTACCCTAGCCTACCCTAACCTGGCCTAGCCTAGCCTACTCTAACCTACCAACCTAGCCTAGCCTAACCTAGCTTATACTAGCCTACTCAAGTATACCCTACCCTACCCTAACCTAGTCTACTTAAACATAACATAGCCTACTCTAGGCTACCATAACATAACATTCCTTAGCCTACTCTAGCCTAGCCTAGCCTACCCTTCCAAACCATAGCTTAGCCAATTCTAGCCTACCCTAGATTAGCCTAATCTATTCTAGCCTATGCTAGCCTGGCCTAACCTAGTTTAGCTTGACATCACCTAGCATAGCCTACTTAACATACTCTAGACTAGCCTAGCCAATCCTACTCTAGCATAGCCTACTCTAGGCTACCTTAGACTACCCTACTCTAGGCTACCATAGACTACCGTAACCTAGCCTAGCCTATCCTAGCCTACTCTAACCTACCAACCTAACCCAACCTAACCCATCTTATACTAGCCTACTCTCGTTTACCCTACTACAGGCTACCTTAGTCTACCCTAACCTAGTCTACTTAAACCTAACCTAACCTACCCTAGGCTACCCTGACATAACCTTCCTTAGCCTACTCTAGCCTAGCCTAGCCTAGCCTACCCAACCATAGGTTAACCAACTCTAGTCTACCTTAGCCTCACCTAGTTTAGCTTGGCCTCACCTAGCATAGCCTACCTAATATAGTCCAACCTAGCCTAACCTACCCTAGCTTAGCCTACTCTAGCCTAGCCTGGCCTAACCTAGTTTAGCTTGGCCTCACCTAGCATAGCCTACCTAACATAGTCCAGCCTAGCCTAACCTACCCTATCTTAGCCTACTCTAGCCTAGCCTAGCCTAACCTTGTTTAGCTTGGCCTCACCTAGCATAGCCTACCTAACATAGTCTAGCCTAGCCTAGCCAAGCCTACTCTAACATAGCCTAGCTTATCCTACTCTAGCATAACCTACCCTAATGTAGTCTAGCCTAGCCTAGCCAAATCTACTCTAGCATAGCCTAGCTTATCCTACTCTAGCACAACCTACCCTAGCATATTGTAGCCTAACGTAACCTACTCTACCCTAGCCAAGCAAACTTTAGCCTAGCATAGAATAGCCTACTTTAACTTAGCCTAGCCTAGCCTAGCCTAACTTACTCCACCCTAGCCTACCCTAGCCTAACCTACTCTTGTCTAACCTACTATAGGTTTGCCTAGCCTGGCCTAATAGCCTACCTAGCCTACTCTAGGCTACGTTAGCTTAGCCTAGCCTAGCCTAACCTAACTTACTCTACCCTAGCCTAGTCTAGACTAACCTACTCTTGTTTAGCCTATTCTAGGTTCGCCTAGCCTAGCCTACTAGCCGACCCTAGCCTACCCTATCCTAGCCTACTCTAGCCTAACCTAGCCTACTGTAGCCTATCCTAGCCTACTCTGGCCTAACCTACTCTAGTCTAGCATACTTCATCTCACCCTAGGCTAGCCTACCTTAGCCTACCCTAGCCTACTCTAACCTAACTTACTCTTTCCTAGCATCCTCTATCCTAGCCTAACCTACTCTCGCCTAGCCTAGCCTAATCTACTCTAGCCCAGCCTAGCCTACTCTAGCATACCCTAGCATAACCTAGTCTAGCCTAGCCTAATCTACTCTAGCCCAACCTAGCCTACTGTAGCGTACCCTAGCCTACCCTACCTTAGCCTAATCTATCCTAGCCATACTAGCCTAGCCTACTCTAGCTTAGCCTACCCTAGCCTACCCTATCGTACTCTAGCATACCCTAGCTTAGTCTAACCTAGCCTAGCCTAGCCTAGCCTACTCTACTCTAGCCTAGCCTAACATACTCTTGCCTAGCCTAGCCTACTCTTTCCTAGCCAAACCTACTCTTGCCTAGCCTAGTGTACTCTAGCCTACACTAGTGTAGCCTACCCTAGCCTAATCTATCCTAGCCTAGACTAGCCTAGCCTAGCCTACTCTAGCTTAGCTTACTCTAGCATACCCTAGCCTACCCTATTGTACTTTAGCCTAGGTAAAACTAACCTAACCTAGACTAGCCTAGCCTACTCAGGCTCGACCCACTCTAGCCTAGCCTACTCTAACCTACCAACCTAGCATAGCCTAACCTAGCTTATGCAAGCCTACTCTAGTTTACCCTACCATAGGCTACCCTAGCCTACCCTAACCTCGTCTACTTAAACCTAGCCTACCCCACTCTAGGCTACCTTGACATAGCCTTCCTTAGCCTACTCTAGCCTAGCCTACCCTACCCTACCCAACCATAGGTTAGCCAACTCTAGCCTACCCTAGCTTACCCTAGCTTAGTCTACCCTAGCCTAACCTAGTTTAGCTTGGCCTCACCTAGCATAGCCTACCTAACATTGTCTAGACTAGCCTAGCTAAGGCTACTCTAGTATAGCCTAGCTTATTCTACCCGGGCATAACCTACCCTAGCATAGTCTAGCCTAGCCTAGCCAAACCTACTCTAGCATAGCCTAACTTATCCTACTCTAGCATAACCTACCCTAGTGTATTGTAGCCTAGCCTAATGTAACCTACTCTACCCTAGCCTAGCCTAGCCTACTTTAGCTTAGCCTAGACTACCCTAGCCTAGACAAGTGAACTTTAGCCTAGACTAGAGTAGCCTACTTTAGCTTAGCGTAGCCTAGCCTAGTCTAACTTACTCTACCCTAGCCTACTCTAGCCTAACCTACTCTTGTCTAGCCTACTCTAGGTTTTCCTAGCCTAGCCTACTAGCCTACCTAGCCTACCCTATCCTAGCCTACTCTAGCCTACTCTAGTTGCGCCTAGTCTAGGCTAGCCTAACTTACTCTACCCTAGCCTACTCTTGTCTAGCCTACTCTAGGTTCGCCTAGCCTACCCTACTAGCCTGCCGTAGCCCACCCTATCCTATCCTACTCTAGCCTAGCCTAGCCTACTTTGGCCTAACCTACACTAGTCTAGCATACTTCAGCTTACCCTAGGCTAGCCTACCTTAGCTTAACCTAGCCTACTCTTACCCAACCTACTCTTTCCTAGCATACTCTATCCTAGCCTAATCTACTTTAGCCTAGCCTAACCTAAGCTACTCTAGCCTAACCTAGCCTACTCTAGCCTACCTTAGCCTAATCTATCCTATCATAGTCTAGCCTAGCCTACTCTAGCTTAGCCTACTCTAACTACCGTAGCCTACCCTATCGTACTCTTGCCTAGCCTAGCCTACTTTACTCTAGCCTAGCCTATCCTACACTTCCCTGGCCTAGCCTGCTCTTTCCTAGCATAACCTACTCTTTCCTAGCCTAGTCTAGCCTATCTTAGCCTAATCTATCCTACCCTAGCCTAGCCTAGCCTAGCTTAGCTTACTCTTGCCTACCTTACCCAAGCCTGACCCACTCTAGCCTAGCCTACTCTAGCTTAGCTTACTCTAGCCTACCCTACCCTACTCTATTGTACACTAGCCTAGCTTAGTCTAGCCTAGCCTAACCTAGCCTAGCCTAACCTAGTCTAGCCTACTCCACTCTAGTCTACTCTAGCCTAGCCTAACCTACTCTTGCCTAGCCTAGCCTAGGATACACTAGCCTACTCTAACCTACTCTAGCTTTCGCTTAGCTTGGCTTAGCCAAGCTTACTCTAACCCCATCTAGATCTATAAAAATTTATATATACATATTGTAGTTGAGACATTTATTAAAACACATGTTTAAAATCAATTTTAAACAATTTTTCTTTATATATTATATTATTTTTGTATTATTAATAAAATATAGTGTAGAATTTAATAAAATAATAATTATGTAAATTTTAAAATGATTGAAAAATAAAATAAAATAAATAATATTAATAAAGAAATTATTTAGGAAAAAATATTTTTAGAGGGACAAATTACACTACTAATTTTAATAATTGAGAGAGCTTAAATAAAACCAGCAATCATTATTTGAATTTAAATCTTTATTTAAAATATATATAATAAATTTAGAAGTCATCACTTACATTTCACTCCTTATTTAAAATATATATAACCAACTTTAATTTAAATTGAAATATCATCTCACAAATTGATGATGCTATGGCCTGAAATGTTTTCTATATGGTTAATTAATCATTACAATATTAGGTGCGAATCAAACTAACTTCACCCTTGATTCCAAGAAGGGCAGGGTGTGGTGGGTTTGATTTGCCACAAATATTACTATGATTTAATTAGGATAGCGAAAACATTGAGGGACCCTAACACGGAATTTTTAAATGATATTTCTAATTTAAATTTATTCTATATTTTTAAAATAAATATTTAAATTCAAGTAATGATTTTTAAATTTATTATATATTTGGAAAACAAATCAAATTCAAATGATGATTGTGTTTCAACTCACAATAAAACATGCATATTAATTTTCATGCAAATTAAACTAGGGTAACCGATGGACAAGGAATAATCTGAATTTCATGCCAATTAAACTTGCGCCAGGAATAATCTGAACAAATGCGATAGTTACGGGATGAGTAAAAACAATAGGAATGATTTCATAAGCACCAAATGGATAAATGAGAGAAGCTCAACAATAATTATTGGATGGATCGATAACCCACAGCTAAACAAATCAATAGAAAATACTTTTAGACAATTAAAAGAAAGTACTAGTGTGTGGTTTAGACAATTAAAAGAAAGTACTAGTGTGTGGTTTCGTCATTACATGGCTGAGCGAAGGAATTGCAGAAAGAAAAATAAAGAAAATATGCTATTCTCGCAAAATTCAGTGGAAATGTACTTGTAATTAAATCCCTCAGTTAAAAGAAAATACTGATTACAGGGATGGTTTGACCTTTCGGTTTCACTCAATTAAAAGAAAAAAACCATTACATGGCTGGTTTGACGTCTAAGTTTCCATCGTTACATTACAGGGTTGAAGGAAGGAATTAACAAAAATACTCATTACAGGGTTGGTTTGACATTTAGATTTCGCTCAATTAAAAGTAAATACTCATTACAGGGCTGCTTTGCCATTTCAATTTCGATCATTGAAAGAAAGAATTAACAGAAAGAAAATACCCTATTCTATTCTTGTTGTGGTTTGATTAGGAAGAAATTAACATTGATTATGCTTTACGAATTCTTCAATTCGAAGATGGAAGAAAGAAAAATAAAGAAAATACTCTACTCTTGTTGTGGTTTGACCAGGAAGAAATTGACAGAAGGGATTGGGGTACCTGTACCTGTAATCGAATCCCTAAACATTGATTATACTTTAGGAATTCTTCAATTGGAGGTTGTTTTCTATCGAACCTCTTGAATACCCTGCATCAGATTTGAGACAGACAGACATGCATTGATTATACTTTAGGAATTCTTCAATTGGAGGTTGTTTTCTATCGAACCTCTTGAATACCCTGCATCAGATTTGAGACAGACAGACATGCATTAAAATAACGGAAATGAATTACAGAGCACAAACAGAGCACAAATGTATTAATGATAATATGTACCTGAAATTAATGGCAGAGAGCAGAGCCATTATTGAGAGAACCGTGAATGTTCGGTTGCCGGACTGCCCTTCCTTTGACGTTGGGAATCAAACAGACTCACACTCACTCAACTCAGATTCACAGGCACGCAAAGATTCATGCACAGGCACAGAAATATTCATGCACAGACACACACATGCATTAGACAGGCACAGACAGTCGTGCATCAGAGAGGCATGCATCAGGTACAGAATAGGACTTGGACTGAAATGTTGGAGTAAAATGTGAATGTAAATATAAATAGTGTTCCTTTCAACGGATACATTGGCTTCCATACCAACCGTTTCACATACACACAAATCCCCTCTTTCATTCCAACGGATGGTTTTAAAATTGGCACCGTCTAAAAAAAGCAATTATATTTAGAAAACTGGCATGGTTGTGTTTTTTTTTTTTTAATTAATTTCGATTCAAGATTTTTCTATGAAAGATTCCATATATTTTAATTGTAATTGTGTTTCTTTCAATAATACGGTAGCCCGTAACAACCGTTTCACAGAATGACAAATCCGCTCCCTTTCCCACTGATACGTTGCCCTCCATCTCTTCTCTTTCGGATTTCCAAGGAAAGTTTTAAAATTACTTCCCACTATCGTCCCAAAAAGGGAAGCTTTAAAATTGGTTACCACTCCCATCCCAAAAAGCAAATATATTTAGAAAGCTGACCTGCTTTTTAGTGTCTTTTGATTTAAGGTTTTTTGGTTTCTTCCATTCTTTTATTAACTAACTCTTTTTATTGTTTTTTACTAGCTTTGATTTATAATGAATTTGTGAATTTTTCACATTTAAAGTGAAATTGATTTTTTTACCATTTTTTCAAATTTAAAATAAATTTTATATGATTGGAATAGAAATTTTATAAATATCTATAGTGTTCCTTTTAACAAATATATTAGCCTCTATCTCTTGAACAATTTTTCTTTCCAACTCATAAATTGGCTTCCATATCTTGAACAATCTTTCTTTCCAACTCATACATTGGCCTCCATCACATCTACCCTCTCTTTCAACTTGAAGTACAGTTTTAATTAAAATTGGTTGGCCTCACTGTCCAAAAGAAACCGTATATTTAAATGCTGGCCTGTTTTTCTTTTTTTCAATTTTCCATTCAATATTTTCGGATTTTCATTTTCTTTTAATTCTTGTTTTTTTATTCCAGGTGTTTTTTTTTCACATTGTTTTATTACTTGTTATTATTATTATTATTATTTATCCACTTTCATTTATCTTAAATTTGTGATTTCTTAAAGTTCTTTTTCAAATTTGGATTAAATTTCATATTATTTTGACTAAGATTCATTTGAAATTTATGAACCAATAGAAGCTAAAATTAATGTTGAAGTTGTAACTCAAATCGATGAACTTCTTTGGTAACATATGAAGAGTGGTATGGAATTTAAATTTAGCATCTCATTAATTTCCATTGGTATCTAAAACAATAATGAAGGTATTAGGGTAAGAAGAAGTTAATGTTTGCCTAAGAATTAGAAATACTAATGTCTTTTATTTCTAAAACAATAATGAATTTTATTTCATGGATCACATGTGACTCAATTCAGTATCTAAATCAGTGTTTTATGAATCTATACTCTTTGTGATTGGTATTGTAAATGCGTTTGTCTCACAACTATCTTGATTCCTCGTCTCCTCCCACATCTCTCTTTAATCTCAACTTTCAGTCTACATTTCAACGTGGCTTTCGTTTTTTTTAAATAATCAAAGAATCATTTTGCTATTGGATGGAAATTTAAGCACTGTGAAATTTTCCAATAAGGGTATTTGGGATTAGTACAAATCTCATGAAAAAGTGTGTAGCCATGGTGACCACACTTGTGTATATTTAGGATTTCGAAGGAATCAAGAATGCTCCCATTAGATAAATCTCAATTATACCCATTACTACAAATATCATGAGAAAATGTGTAGCTAGAATGTGGTTCTCATATTCTCTTTTCAAGTACAATTTCTTCCCTGGAACATCGAAATGAAACTATAATTAAGTGGCTTATACTAGGAAATGAAATTGTAAGCCAAAATGGTAAGGTATAGGTTGTTCTATAAGAAGCAATAAGGAGATTTATTGAAGAATATGTGAGTCAAGAAACTTTGCAATGGAATTGCGCATTTTGACAACTCAGATGAGGAAACATTTGTTTTTGTCCCCTCGTTTTTAGCATTAATTTCTAATTCTAGCAATACTTTTTTTCTTTTGAAGAAAAACATTCTACGGAAACTCAAGAAGTGCTTGTCCACATTTATGGATGGCATCCTTAATAAATCTATTGGTTTAGATCAGTGTGGCTAACCTATGTAGATTTAAGCTGCGCTATATAGATTTAAATTTGACACCTGTTGCCATAAATCTAGCCAAATGCCCAAATTCATTGACTTAAATAGGACACTTGTTGCCATAAATCTAGCCAAATGACCAAAGTCATTTACTTAAGTCGAATACTTGTCGCCATAAATCTAGCCAAATGCCCAAAGTCATTTACTTAAGTCGAACACTTGTTGCCATAAATCTAGCCAAATGCCCAAAGTCATTGACAACAACCAGTTGAGTTGAATCTTTGGGCTAATTCGAGCACCACTTGACATGTTCTTGATGAGATTTTGCTTAAATGTATGCATTTTATTTCTTTGCATCTTTCTTTCTTCCAGTTATTCTTTTACCCTTTTGTAACTTTACTTCCAGATATTAGATCTTTTCCTTCTACCATTAACATGGCTATATGAGTTACTATTACACTCTTGTTGTGGTTTTGCTATGTATTACACTAGTTGTACTTTTATTCCCATGGACATATTTTTTTGGTCATTCATTGGACATTAATAAAATGATCTCATCTTATTTTATCTACCAATTAACTATGCTTTGTGGATTATTGCTAGCAATATTTTATTAGTTTTTGCTTTGTGCTTGTATCTTCAACAATCCAGAATTACACAATCCAATTGAAGAGCTTAAAGCCAAAACAAATGAGCTTAAAGAGATGACCAATGAGCTTATAAAAAGGGTAACTCACTCTACATACTATGCCAACCATGAACTATTGGTGATTAGAACATTGTCCTAACTTTATTTTTGATAAGCTATGACATATTGTGTATGTAAGGAATAGAAACACTACAAAGGGAGGTCTAGGTTTGGAAGAGATGACACCCTTGTACATGTAAAATGACCAAAAGAATAGAGCATTTATACAAGCATGTTGATGCAAATACATTTGTGTATACGAGTCAAACTTCCAAGTTTTCACTTTAAGGACAAACTAGAAGCATTGTTCGGAGATCTAGATAAGCATTCAAGTTTCAGAACTTGCTTCTAGATAACTTCATTATATGGATATAATTTTTCAGATATTAATAAGAGATTTCCTTTTTTTTGCATCTTCTCATATATTTTTAATAAGCGGAAAAACAAGATTTTCCCAAATATGCTTGAATTCAATTTTCACATTTATCAATATTTTTATGTTATTTTAGGATTTTCCCCATGTAACTTTGAAGGTAAGATTTGAGCAAGGGATAAAAAAATAAATCATTTGAAATTCCCCCATAAACAAAACTAATGTAATACTGAATGAAATTACATATGATCATATGATTTGAATCGATACCCGTTTTAATTTGATTACATTGTCTAACTAGCATTGAATATTTTGTTTTTCATAGAGAAAGGTATTCTTTCTTACTAGAAAGGTGACACAAGAAAAATGGTTGAAGATGAATCTTACCAAAATTGATAAATGTACAATAGGTGGAGACAACAACAAGTGTTATAATGTGAATAAGATTTATTTAACTAAGTGATGGGTGCTAACCATCAATATTTAGGTGCTTCTATAGGAGTTTGTAACCACCCATATTGGCCTTAACAACCATGGCATCTTCCACTAATTAATGGTGCCCTTGGAGAGCGACGTTGACCCATGGGAGACAACACATGGAAATGCAAATGTATAAAATGGATATAAAAAACATTGATAGTATTGGTAAGAAAAATAAATTATTAAAACTTCAAACATACTTGTAATAAACACACTCATATGAAATCAAAAGATTTAGTGGTTCATAGTTGAAATGCATTGGGAATTAGAATGGAATTATTATGAAAATGTTGGGTACGTGTTATATTATTTGAATGATTAGATACACATGTGATTTGTATGTATCATGAGAAATGGGAGGTGACAGTGGGGACTTAGCCCCACTAAAAAATATTCGGATGCTTTTTAATGTCCACTTTTGACGATTTTCAACACACAATTTTCACTTTCGGTGGTTTTATGGCACATAATTATTGTAGTCAATGGTAATGTAATTCTAATTAAATAAATATATATGATTAATGGATCTAGGGTTAATGGATGCCACATAATGTACAAATTATATTATAACATTGTAAAGTAATATTATATACTGAAAAATATTTCTAGTTTTCCAAATTTGGATTTCCCAGGTGAGATCTCTATTTTAAATGTTTGTCTAAGTCATTGCATTTTTTCTTTCTTTCTTTTTTTTTTGCTCTCCCTTTTCTTTTGAAGAGTCAATTTTTGATAACTCTACCCATTTGTTCATTTTTTATACTCAATATCTCAATACACATTGCATCTCCAATGATTGTTACTCTCCACCTTTGACATCAATGGCAGAGTGATATAAAAGGCTACTGATATTAATTTTTGTTGAACATACATGTTGCTACCACTTAAATCAAATGATACCAATTGAAGACAGATAGAGAAAGACTTAGGAAACATGCAAATTTTCGATCTCATAGTACATTGTAATACACTTTGCTCCCCTTAAAACATTTGCCTCTACTTCCGATACAAGTATTTTTCTTTTGTATCGATTAAATGAGTTGTACTATTGTACCAAGCCACAATTAAAGCTACTCCAAAATTCAAATATAATATTGCACCAATGATTGATAGAAATACCAAGATCTCTCCCTTTTTATACCAATTAACCAAGTTGCATTTCTATTGTTGTACAACTAATCCATTGCATACTAATGGTTGTTACAAAAGCCAAATTCTTCCCATGCCTTAACATGACAGGATACTTATGCTCATTAGTATTTAACATAATTATGTTAGCCACTTATGAAATTGAAATAATACAAAACATATAAGATTTGAAAATTTTTCATTTCTTGTTTTGGTTGAACAATCAACTCTCCCTGAACACGTGCTACTACTAATCTTGTAGCTCCCCCTGATCTTATTCACTATTCTTCTCCATGACCTCCTAATATACACCCATTGTTGACAAAAATTGACATAATCCTTCTTTCTTTTTTCTTATTAGATATTCATATGGATCCATATCTACTATTCACACCACCTTGTGACACCATCTTTACCTCAATTCACTTGTTCATCTTGCTTTCTAGAGAAATGAAATTTACATACTACCCTCAATATATCTCTAGTGGACCTTTCAAGTAACCATTATTCTCTTGTAGCTCACCATCAATGATTTTTATCTTCTTTATTTTAATTGACGTGTTTTTGTCACTCACTTTTATTTTATTGATGTGGTAAGAGAGATAACATTCTCATACTACAATCTTTCAGTTTACATTTATTAAGGACATATGCAATGTTTGAGGTCCTAGTTGTTGTTGCTACAATTTACCAGATTCTTCCTCATTTTACATCCTTTATATGAGAATGTGATCTCTCTTATTTTATCAACCATTTTACTTAAATGTAAAACATTTTTGTTTAAACATTCAACAAACAAGACTTGTTTAGCCTTACTTTTCTCATTATCAAGGCCAACTAGTCTTTTACCCATTATTCTGGTTGATGTATTGTCCCTAAGAATGACACTGACACTTTTGACTTCCTTTAGTGAGATAAGTTTTTATTTGTCTCATGTTATGTGAATCAAGCAATGACTATCTACATACCATTGGTCCTCTTTATCTTGACTACACAGAGCTAAAATACATTTTTTATCCTTTTATTCTTTCTTTTTCCATGTTGATCCAGGGGGATATTGGTTGCCACCCACCTATTACACTTTCACCCCCACTATTGTAACATTATTTCTTTTAGTTTCTGTAATTGTAGCACAATTTACTATTTTTGGTAATTTTTCAGGTGTTGAACTTCCATAGCCATTTTGAGGCCCTAAATGACGTTTTTTTGGAAAATGAGAAAACATCATTCTATGATTGATGTTTGCAATCAAAAGTTATAGTCCTCAGATAGATATTTATAGTGAGGTTCATTTGCATCAAATGGAGATTATATACCAAAGTTACAACCCTTGAAATTTGATGTAACAATTTACCCCAATGAGGCCCATAGTTTTGGCACTTCATCTCTGAGTGTTATGTTTTTGGATGTTTATGGTTTTCCATTGTTTCTCAATAATAAATAGGAATTCAAGCCTCATTGTAACACAGTTCACAGGAATGTAGTTGCCACATCTCTTCTTAGAGATAAGCTACCATCACCCGAGCTGGTTTATTTCCATTTTGAATGTAAGCATATCTGAGTTCTTTGAATGTAATGAAATGAAGTTTAATTTCTATTTCATCTATGTGTTTATGTTTATATCTATATTTTGTTGTGTTCCTACATAACTCTAAATCAATGGTATCAGAGCGGTATGCTCTTTCTATGTTTTTCTTCGCATGTCTAGAATGAGGTCAGGGTATAAGGAGTTAGGGCTTGAACTAGTTGAACCTTTTCAATACTAGCCTGGTAAACCTCAACGGCCTCCCATGTCAAAAGAAAAGAAAGGTGAGGGAGCAAGAGATCCCTTCAAAATATTGTTTGAGGAATACCTCGAGCAATAGAGGAACACGATGATGGACAAATTTTCCTAGATCCTTCGACGGATGCCCACAGGTGATGCATCTTCATCTAGCAGCCACTTTGGAAGAGCCACTCCCTTCAAGTTACAATTCAACTTTGACATTCCCATATTTGAAGGCTAGATAGATAAAAACATTGTAGATAAATGGTTAAATTAGTTTGAAGGGTATTTTTTTCAGTTCACAATTTTTCCAATAGGGAAAAGATTACTTTTTCACCCCTCAAAGCCACCCCCCACATCAAGAACTGGTGGGAAACCTATTGTGAGCAGAAGGATGAGAAGGAACCCTCACTGTTTCTAGCCACACCCACTTGGAACTCTTTCTGAGACACCATCAAGGAGTAGTATTAACCTGTCGGGAGATATAAGATAAGTACATAAAGCAGACCACAGTACAATAGGGAAGGGACCAATACATGTCGAAGTTCACAAATATTTTTCACACACTTCATACAAAGTTTGGTATCAAGGATTATGAGTGGCATCTAGTAGTCAAGTACCGAGTTTATCTGCACAAATACATCCAAAACAAGATGGAGTTTCTCGACATCTCCTTGCTTGGCGCTGCCCACTGATATGATGTCAATATTGAGAAGAAGCTTAAATAGAAGAAGTGATACTTTGGATCTGTGAATCCAAATAGAGGTAAAGATGCCCTGAAACCATAGAACAAATGAGAAAGCTAAGGTGGGCTGACCCAGGAAAACCCATTGAAGCCACAATCAAAGAACAACACCGTGAAGACAAAGAAGGACACACGAAAGTGGTGTGAGTTCCACACGAGCCCCACTCACAACACAAGTGAGTGTCGAGCCAAGCAGTCACTAGCCAAGCAGTCTAAGTTCGAACCTGGCAAGGGAAATGAAAAAGGGAAGTACATTATTGATGCGGATCCCAGTGCCACTATTTCCACCACCAAGATCCAAAATATTGAGCCCGAAGACCTAGAGAAGGGGAAGTGTCTCTTCCACTCACATATGTGGGTGAAGGGTTCATCGTTGCAATTCATTGTCAACAATGGAAGCCAAAAGAATGTCATTTCAGAAGATGTCATGAAGCAGTTGGTCTTATCGATCACACCACACCCACATTTGTACACCATCAGGTGGCTTCACCAAGGAAAATATCTCCACAGTAGCCAGCAGTGTCACCTTCCCTACAACATCAAGCCCTTCCTAGATGAGGTATTGTGTGATGTTGCTCCTCTTGAACCTTGTGATGTATTATTAAGACAACCATACTATGGAAGTGTCATGTTGTGTATGATTCGAGGACTTGCACTATTATTATTTCTCTCAGTAATAAGTTATACAAGATACCGAAGGTAGCCCCACTTGCCATCATCTCTTTGATCTTTGCTAATCAATGTAGTAAGATCATCTCTGAGATTAGGAAATTTGTTTTCTTTTTTATTCAATCTCAAAGTAAGGGGAAGATCATGGCCACATCCATAACCCTCTGGAAGGGTTCCTCCACACAGCAGAAGCGGGTGGATAAGGTCGTGGAAAAATACATGGACATATTCTCCTCACCCACAGGGGTACCCTTGCACTATCAGGTCAAGCATTCGATTGATATGACTCCCAGAGCACCTCTACCCAATGGGCTGAGATATCATTGTTCCATTTTCGAAAATGAAGAGATCAAGCGGAAAATCCAAGAGTTGCTACAAAAAGGGAACATCTGATTAAGTTCCTGGCCTTATGGAAGCTTGATTGTACTTGTACAGAAGAAGGATGAGACCTAAAGGATTTACATTGATTATTAGGCACTAAACAAGATCAATGTGAGGAATAGGTATCCAATCCCATGAATGGATGACCTTCTGGACCAACTCAAGGGCGGCCAAGTATTTCGGCAAGATCGATCTGAATTCTATCTATCACCATGTTCCAATAGATCCCATAGATGTATGGAAGACTCCCTTCAAATTCCTGGAAGGCCTTTTTGAATGGTTGGTTATGCCCTTCAGGTTCAAAAATTCCCCTGCTACTTTTATGAGGCTAATGGATGACATCTTGCAGACCTTCACCAACTAATTCATGGTTGTTTATCTAGATGACATCCTCATCTTCAACAAGAGTTAGGAAGAAGACTTCCAACACATTTGGTGGGTCCTTCAAACCCTGCGGCAGCGCAAACAATGTGCCAACTTTGATAATGCACCTTTGACATGAGCTAGGTCCAATATATAGTTCATCATAGATGAGCGAGGCGTGCATGTGGATCTACCTAAGATCCAAGTCATTTGGGATTCTCCAGCCACAGCCACTCTAACAAAGTTTCGTAGCTTTTTGGGCCCTACAAATTTATATCAGAGGTTTTTGTTGGGATTCCTCCATATCGCTTGGCCTTTGAGTCATATTACCAAGGGCGGAGTGAAAAAAAACTTTCCTGGTCCAAGTCCCAATAGAAGGTGTTTGTTGATTTGAAGCACCAAGTTTTCTCTAAACCGGTATTCACATTGCGAGACCTACAACAACCATTTGAAATTGAGATAGATTCCTCTGACTATGCTATTGGTGTAGTCCTCACCCATGAGGGGCATCAATTGACCTATCATAGTGAGACACTTTTTGGTACAATTTGAAAGTATCACACATATGATAAAGAGATGTGTTCCATAGTGCATGCTTCTCGGAAATGGAAACATTACATTCATGAGAAGGAGACAGTCGTCCACACCGATAACCGACCTCTTTAGTTTATACAGACACAATGGGAGTTGCAAAACAATCACCATCAGAAGTGGTCTACGTATCTACAACAATGCCACTTTGACATTAAATATAAAAAGGGAAAAAACAATCATGTTGCATACTGCCTCAGCCGGCTCCCAGTTGCATCATTGAATATTGTTCTTAACTCTTATGGCCACGATACCTTTGGATGGATGCATCTAGATCCAGAGTTGACCTCCACAGACCAGATGCTAGTGGATGGCAACCAAGTTCCTGAATTCCACCTCTAGGACACAGTATTATGATACCTAGGCTACCTTTATGTTCGTTCAAGCGAGCGTGCCAAGCTGATTTGGGAGGCACACTACAGTTAGGTCATAGGATACTTTGGTGTGGAGAAAATTGTGGTTGTACTACACAAGTACTTTAATATGCCAAAACTCGGACATGATTTTGGGAAATATATCAAATCCTTCATTGCCTACACCATTGACAAGCTAAGCATAAAGAAGCAAGGATTGTACACTCCTATTGCTAATCCCATCGAACCTTAGGAATCCATCTCCATGGACTATTTGTTTAGCCTCCCTTCTACCAAACATGGCAATGATTGTGTATTTGTCATCGTGGACAATTTTTCTAAGATGGTTATATTAGCAGCCTATAAGAAGAGTATCACAATAGAGTACACTACCAAAATCTTCTTTAAATGAGTTTGGGTACATTTTGGGATCTCACAGGCCATTATATCATATCGGGATAGAAGGTTCTTGAGCACATCCTGGTCAAGCCTCTAGACACTATTGGAAACCAAGCTCACCAAGTTGACTGTATTCCATCCCCAGACAGATTGCTAGATAAAGGTCATCAACAGGATGATAGTGCACATATTTTGCATGTACAAATCCAAGCATCGACGAAACTGGTAAGAGAGTCTTCCCTATGTGCAACATAGTTATAACATATCTCTCCATATCTCAAATGGTCAATGTCCCTTTCAAGTGGGTTTAGGATTTCAACCTTTATGGTTGATTGATGTTGTCATGCCTCATGCGACTACACGGATAGAATCCACACATGTACTATGTGAGGTTGATAAAGCAACCAGGTTTATTTAATTCATCCAACACATCTGCCTGTAGGTTCACGACATCTTGGAGAATTTCAATTCCAAGTACAAGCAATGACATGATCAACATTGGGTGCCACATAAGTTTCAGGTGCACAACAAAGTGTGGTTTCATTTGTAGAAAGAACACCTTACCATAGAAAATTGGAAGCTCATACCACTCTAATATGGGCCTTAAAACATTACCAAGGTTGTGGGAGATAATTATTTTGAGCACAACATTCTTCCATTCCTTGGATTGCACCCAGTGTTCAATGTAGACTGTTCCACCATTACTAGACACATCACACACTACAGAACAACTCACACCAACAAAGATAAACTTAGATTACATGAAATAGGTCACAACTGATTGGATCATGGACACGTAGATCCAGAACACTCAGTAGTAAAAGATCCAAATGTAGTGGGCTGTCAAAGTTGGCTAGCTCTATTGGAAATACTAAGGGGGGGGGGGGTGAATCAATATTTATTTTTCAACTATTGTTTTACCAGTTAAAAACATTTATATTCAGAACACAAGATGAACAATAAGAATAAATTCTTTTATTAATATACTCTTTGCAGTAAAATAGATACAATATATAAATGGTTGCAATCAGTTGCCAGGCACCAACTTGGACTTTTGTGAGGCTCCAACCTCTAGAGCACCAACTCCCAAGGACTCCAATCCTTTCAGTTCCTAAGACACCAGTCCCAAAGACACCAATCCTTCCTACCTCTGAGCAACCAATCCCAAGTACTCCTATCCTTCTTAATTCTGAGGCATCAACCCCAAGGACTCCAATCCTTCTTACTTCTGAGGCACCAACCCCAAGGGTTCCAACCAAATCTTGTCAAGGCATGTTTTATAGTAATGTTCTGCTCTCAGAACTCTTCTTTACTGAGTTTTTTCTATTTACAGCTTCACTGTAGTCTCCATGCTACAACATCAATGACAACCAGTCTTCTTATGAAGAATTCTTTACAACTCTTCATACTGTCCACATAGTGTCTCCAATAGCCTTCATGACCTCTGATAATGTCTCCACACAGCTTTAGTGAGTCTACTATTAGCTGCACTAAGCTCTGCATAAGAACCAACTTTCTGTTCAAGCATCTATTCTTACTGTCACAGTAAATGCTTCAGCATGACTGCTTCTCTGCTAACTACTTCTCCCCTCAAACAATGTCAGATAAAAATTTATTTATAACATCCCAGAATTGTTCTACAGACTACATTGTGTACCCGATTAATTCTTTCATAGGGTAACACGATTAGTAGAGAAACTCACCCTTCAAATGCCTCTTGTCTTGTTGGTCCTTTGGCCATTTTCTGTTCTTCTGGACACTCCAACTGTCTCTATTTCCTCCAACATTTTCAACAATACTTCCACTTTCCTTGTTCTATGTTTTTGTATCTTCCTGATGCCTTTGACTGTCGATTTCCTCTTTCCGTTATCTCTTTGGCTTCCTCCTCGGTCACTGTAGTTTCCTCTGCCTCGCTTGATCCTTCGGCTTCTCGGCTTTCAGCTTCCTTTGTCTCTTCGAGTTCACCAACACTCTAGGGACTCATAAATTCAGAAGAGAGGACCGAAAATACACAGAGAAAACATATTGCATATTAAAACTGTAACAGATCCCCATTTTGAATGATGATAGGCATACACAAGACTTTTTTGTTTAATGGAGAGACTATGCAAATCAGTAAGACCCCACATGCCATGTCACCATCGTAATCGTAATCACCATCGTTCAGGCCACCTGAACTATCAGGTGTGCCTTTATGTATTCTTGCCTTCAAACCCCTCACAATACAATTTTCGAAATACACAGAAATATATGAAAAACAACATAATTGTTAAAGGCTAGACTTCAAATTTATTACACCCGCATCATAACTGCATTGGGTCCACTGTGTAATCGTAATCGGCAGTCATAGCTTCCCGATGGCTGATGGCCAATTAACCTGTGGATGCGATATGCTATTAAATCAAACTGCAATGTTGCATCGGGTCCGCAACATACATCGCAATCGGCGCTTGCAGGAGTGGCAACCCTTTGTGTATTGTGATATGCGAGTACCAATACGGCAGATGTGATATAACAATAAAGCTTTCCATAATGTTGTAGTGGGTCTGCAACATATCGTAGTATATATATATATATATATATATATATATATATATATATATATATATATATATATATATATATATATATATCTCACATTTCGCATGTTTTAACATGGAAAGGCTTAAAGCCCGAATATATGAAATTTCTTCTATTCTACATGAATGGTAGATCTTCATGGGTCTGTGACTCCTCGTGTCATAGTGCTCTTCTTTTTACTCAATATAGAAGGATTGATGCTTTATCATCAATTAACACATTATTCCCTCTTCATGTCTTAGAACTACTTTATCATGGCTTCAACAATTCTTAAAGATGCTCTACTTCAATTCTTTCAATCAGATTGCAAATAGCCATAAACCAAGTGTCCAAGTCCAAGTTTTTATGCTTCAATCCATAATCCATATTGTTGTTTCCATAGTCAGAATTGAGAGGCCTTCATAGTCCGAATCAAGAGAAAATGCCACTGAAATTTTCTTTCTTGTTATCTTTCTTCAGATTCGAGTTCCTTTCTGTTTCTGTGCTTCTCCTTAAGTCACTGCATCCAGTGCTCAACATCATTGCATTTGGATGAAATGGTGAGAGGTTGTGCCTCACTATTGCTATATTTTCCAAGTGACTAGTATCAGCTTAAGTTCTATTTGACTGCACAACATTCTCCTTTCTATGAGCCATATTTTCCTTGTGTTCTTGTACATATCATTGCAAGTTATTTCCACTAGCAGATTTAGATATCCAATCTATGACTGTCTTTTAAATTCATTTTTTTTATTTGCATCTTCTTTCAATTTTGTTATACACTACCAGCTGCTCTTACTTCAAAATCCATTCCAGATGTATCTGTTTTTTTGAAGGTTGCCTCTATTTGTGTCCATAATTTACCTATTCTCGCATTAAATCCCTGATTCAAGACATTTAACATCTGTAATATCAGAACCATAGTTATTTTCCCTATTTCTCTAGCATTAGATGACCTTCTTTGTTGCTCCAAATACTACTTAGAGATTAAGTGGAAAGAATCTTGAACAACAGTCCAGAGAATGGTTATAGGATCATGTTCTTCAATGGAGTACTCCTAGAAATGATCTTTATCAAAGAATGATTGTCAATATAGCTCAACAAGGATTTCATAAGGACCCTTTCACTAATAGCTTCTACAATAATGATCAAGAATTACATGCTCCCCCTAACTGTATGCATCATCTCGTTTGGCAGAGTCTTCCCATCAAATTCTTAGATTGTCAAAATTTAGGCCAATGCCCTGTGTTGTTGGCTAGAGAGTTCAAGGGACTTTCAGATTGTATTTGCTTCCTTCTCCATACTTGTGTAACTTTCTTCTTTTGCATGGTTCTAGCTTGTGTAAGAGCCTAGGTTAAGTTACAATCACGTGCCATATGACCAATGTTATGACACTTGAAGCATTCTACATTGTTCATGAGTAAGAATTCATGATTTCTTCCTGTAAAATTATTCCTTGGAGATTGTTGGGGACCATAATATCTGTCTCTATGAGATGTTTGGGGACCATAACATCTATCTCTATGATATGCTTTACAATCTTTTTCCATGTGACCAAAGTTTGTACAAGAATAACAATAACAAAAAAATGAACTTTGGTACCTGGGAGATGTATATTTCCTTTATGTACTTCTAAAGCCTTTCTTCCTTGAGATCCCTTGATCATAACCATTACCTCTTGCATCTTTGACATGATGTACATTTCTTCTTGGAGTAGAATTTCTTCCATTGTAGCCATGATGTTTCTCCTTGCCGTTACTGGAACTGGGAGCATCACCATTTCTTTCTGGCTTCTTCACATCCCTTTCATTTGAAGCATTATCATTCTTGTTTGAGGATTAACCTGCATACCCGAGACCTGATTTATCAAATGGACATCTGTGATAGCTGAGCATGTCATCCAAGGCCTGAGATCTCTTCAAGATTTTGTTCATCCCTTCAACCTTTTTTCTGAGGAAGACAGTCTCTTCTTCCAATCTTTCACACTCATTATTCTTCTTAGCAAGTTATTTATCAGTTTCTTCCTTGATACGAGCAGCTTCATCTGCTTCTATTTTAAGGGAGATGATATCTGACTTAATTTTGAAGATTTCTTCGTCCTTTGCTTTTAGTTGACATATCGTGGTGTTTATTTCCTTTCCTGCTTCATCAACCTGTCCTTCTATGACTTCCAATGCTTCCATTGTCTTCTCAGCTCCTTGTGCTTATTTCATTGCTTCTTGTAGTTGAGATTTGAGAGAGGAGACCTCTACCTTGTACTAACCAATCTCTTCTTCAAGTTTGTTCATGCTCTTGTGCCTTTGTTCAAGTTGACTTGAAAAGGTATCTTCCTATTTCTTTACTTTATCCAATTGATTTTTCATTGATATGACTTCCTCATGGTGCTTTCTTTTGCTTTGATGAAATTCCTTCTTAAGCTTGGCAAGCTCTTAATCCCTTTCTTGTACTTGAAGCTTGACAAGGTCAACTTTCTCCCTTGTTTGATCTTGGTTGCCAGCTAGTGCTACCTTCTTAAGTTGCTCATTTTCCTTTTTCAGATTTTTAATCTCTTCCATGGCAGCCATAAGTTAAGAAAGGAGATCTTCTACAAAATCTTTTTCATTCTCTTCATCTTCTAGGTCTACTTTAGCCTTGATGTCATCATTCTCATTTTCAGCTTCTATGACGGGTTTTGGATTTCTTTCTTGACTTCCATCATCTTCTTGACTGATGGTCATGGTCAATTCTCATTTTGGGTGAAGGTAATGAAGTTTGTTTCATATACCCTTTGCTGATGAATATTTTCCTAGATTGTTCTTTATAAAATCAAGTCGCCCATTCAAGATTTCCTTCATTGCTTTTGCATTGTACTCCTTGGATTCTTCATCCATCCTGCTATCAACAATCACTAATTTCCAGCTTTTAATGCCTTGAGTCTGTAATAAATTCCTCATTCTTGCTTCCCATATATCGAAGTTCCGATTGAACCATGGAGCCTCCTCAAATTGATTGTTTTCTATTTTAGTAGTAGATGGAGACACATCCTTAGGAGGATTGGAGACTTTCTTTCTTTACCTCACCATTTGCATTCTAAAGATCAACCTTCGAGCTGTTAGGCTTTGAATGAAGGTACTGGCTCTGATACCAATTAATAGAAATAAAGAAAGGGGGGGTGAATCAATATTACTTTTTAAACTATTGTTTTACCAGTTAAAAATATTTATATTCAGTACATAAGATGAACAAAAAGAATAAATGCTTTTATTTTTTTTTCTCCGTAAATACTAATTCTATTAAAAAAGGTGAAAAAATATATACAATGAGGTCAAGACCTCAGAGGAGGCTGAAGCCTTTCCTCAGCCAAAAATTCAGGGACATTACAGTTCAGCCCTTCAACCAGAATTACATTATAGACTTCAAAAATTTGGCTTTGGTTCCTGACATACTGACCAAATTTACCAGACCTACCATCTTCATAACCTACATTGACCAAAAAAACAAAGTAGCAACTAGCATAGGCATTTTTAAGACAAAAAATAAAGCCTGTATTGGCTGTTGTTACTGCCTGTAGCATGAGAATAAACCAGACATAGACCTCTAACTTCAGACTCAAAAACACAAGACCAAGATTGCATATCATATAAGCGAGAAAGCCACCCGGCATAAAGGAGCTGTGATCAATCTGCATGACTTGGTGAAGCTGGTGTATCCTACTTTACCTAGCTAGTAGAAGCTACCCAGGTCACGAGACCGTCTTCGTCCAGTACCGGCGCACCTCCATCAGGATTAGTAACCAAATGTAGAATACCAGCTTCTTGTTGAGATGGCCCGCAAGCTAAAGCATCTTCCTGTATTGGATCAGGTTGCTGAGGCGCTTCCGAAACAGGGGCATCCTCTTGCATGTGGTACGCATGAAGCACTCTCCCCGTCAGGTCCCTTAGCAGAACACTATCATCCTGAGAATGTGAGGAAACGGAAGGAGTCGAACTGAACTGGTTGCTCTCCTCCTCCGAGACAAATATGGTAAAATTTACTGTCACCATGGACCTGTTAAGCCAACTTTGGAAGGTAAACCTGGAGGTCTGATAAGAATTATTCGGGAGAAGCCTATCTTGGTCCAAAGGCGGAGAAGAAGGAGGAGCTAAGGCAATGGGAGCAACATTCTGAGGGGCATGTCGAAAATGCTTCCTCTGTTCCCTGAGTGACTTCCTCTGTGCGGGATTCCTCGTCTACGAGGCATGGTTACAGAGGCGAAAGAACTGGGAGAACGATTGAAACAGAGCAAACCAGAAGTAATGAAAGCATTGAGAAATTCAGGTCGTTTCCAGAACCTTTCTAACATCCAGACCCGAATGACTATACAACAGATCTGAAGCAGCTTTGCTTCATAATAAACATAGTCATTAACTGCGTTGCATGGATCCATGTCAATGAGCCAAAGTGTATGCAGAGCAGCCATGCTTGCATTGAATTCAAACCAAATTCGAGGCTGCGCGGTATTTAATTCCTCTGACCTGAACTTGATATACCATCCTACGATGTGTACCATACAATCCTTCCGCCTGCCATCCGTCAGGCCAGATGTCTATCTGGCAGAGTCCATCATTGAATGCTGGTAGAGTCACCCGCATCCAGGTATAAATGCTTTTATTAATATAATATTTGAGTAAAATAGATACAATATATAAATGGTTGCAATCAATTGCCAAGCACCAACTTTGACTTTTGTGAGGCTCCAACCTCTAGAGCACCAATTCTATTTTTGTCAAGACAAAAATCTTGGACATAGGAGCACCAACTCCCAAGGACTCCAATCCTTCTTACTTCTGAGGCATCAACCCCAAGGACTCCAATCCTTCTTACTTCTGAGGCACCAACCCCTTTATTGAGTTCTATCAATTTACAGCTTCACTGTAGTCTCCATGCTACAACATCAATGACAACGAGTCTTCTTATGAAGAAGTCTTTACAACTCTTCATATTGTCCACACAGAGTCTCCAATAGCCTTCATGACCTCTGATAATGTCTCCACATAGCCTTAGTGAGTCTACTATTAGCTTCACTAAGCTCTACATAAGAATCAACTTTTTGTTCAAGGATCTGTTCTTATTACCATAGTAAATGCTTCAACATGACTACTTCTCTACTGACTACTTCTCTCTTCAAACAATGTCAAATAAAACTTTATTTATTACATCCGAGAATTGTTCTACAGACTACATTGTGTACCTAATTAATTCTTTCACAGGGTAACATGATTAGTAGAGAAGCTCACCCTTCGAATGCCTCCTGTCCTGTTGGTCCTTCGACCCTTTTCTATTCTGTTGGACCCTCCAGCTGCCTCTGTTTCCTCCAGATTTTTCAATAACACTTCCACTTTCCTTGTTCTCCATTTTTGTATCTTCCTGATGCCTCTGACCATCGGTTTCCTCTTTCAACTGGCACTTTGGCTTCCTCCTCAGTCATTGTAGCTTCCTCTGCCTTGCTTGATCCTTCGGCTACCTTACTTTTGTCTTCCTCTATCTCTTCGAGTTTACCAAAACTCTAGGGACACGTAAATCCATAAGAGAGGACTGAAAATACACAGAGAAAGCATGTTGCATATTAAAACTGTAACAGAGCCCCTTTTTTAATGATGATAGGCATACATAGGACTTTTTTGTTTAACGGAGAGACTGTACCAATAGGAAGGCCCTACATGCCACATCACCACCACAATCGCAATTGCCATTGTTTAGGCCTCCTGAACTCTCGGGTATGTCTTTATGCATTTTGGCCTTCAAACACCGCACAATAAAATTTTCGAAATACACAGGAATAAATGAAAAACGACCAAAACACTAAAGGCCAGACTTCAAATTTATTACACCCGCATCTATAACTGCATCGGGTCTGTTGTGTAATCACAATCGGCAGTTGTACCTTCCCGATGGCTGATGGCCAATTCACCTGCGGATGCGATGTGGTATTAAATCAAACTGCAATGTTGCATCGGGTCTGCAACATACATCAAAATCAGCGCTTACAGGAGTGAAATCCCTTTGTGTATTGTGATATGCGAGTACCAATAGGGCGGATGTGATATAACAATAAAGCCTTCCATAATGTTGCAGCGGGTCTGCAACATATATATATATATATATATATATATATATATATATATATATATATATATATATATATATATATATATATATATATATATATATATCGCATTTCGCATGTTTTAACATGCAAAGGCTTAAAGCTCGAATATATGAAATACAATAAAAAACCATGCTTCGACACACTTAGCGGACTTCACCTGTTTATACACCCATACATATATATAATCGGGTCCACACATATATATTGTTGTCAAGGGTTTCGAGTAGTGGCTCATTGTAGAACCTGCCGATTACAATATCATCGATATATATATATATATATATATATATATATATATATATGCCGCCTCTATACTCCAATATATCTATCTCTTCCGCCTCTGATAGTGTATATCGATATACATGTAAACTCTGCCTCCTTTAACTCTTCCGGATATATATATATATATATATATATATATATATATATATATATATATATATATATATATATATATATATATATATATATGTATGTATGTATGTATGTATGTATGTATTTTTCTCTTTGGCATCCATTGCTCTCGATAGTCCTTTAGCATACATTACTCCTAATATGGCTCTGATAGCTCTGATATCTCTGTTTTTCTCCTCCGATCTCTTTTGGATAGCTCTGATTTGCTCCTCTGATATGATAACTCCTCTTGGTTCTTCTTGGGCATGTATTACATGTGATGTTCCTCCGATATGGCTCCTTTTGCTCCAATGTCTTCCTCTGGCTTTGAAATGTCTTTCAATTACCTCCTCTTGATACCTTCATACCTTGATGGCTTCTGCCTTTTCTGTTATGCCTCTCTTGCTCTAATATTCTGCAATACTCTTAAGCATAAGTGATAGCTTTGATATGCCTCTTTTGTTAACTCCTATGTTAACAGACTCTTGCTTATGGCTTGGCTGTCTTGATGGCCTTTGTCCTGTCCCTTCATGGATCTGCTTTGCTTCCCCTTCATGGATCATCTAGTATCTAGAATATTGACATCAATGACAAACTAGGTCAACAAGCTCTTGTACCAAGGCAGGTGGCTCACCAAGGACCAAGTTCAATGAAGTTTCCCCATCTCATGGAGGCTCTCAACGCAATGGGATCCATTACTTCCTAAGGGGGGAGGAATGATCCAAGTGGATATTGTTGGCCACTCGCGTATTCCACTTGGACCCCCACCATTGTATGATTATGTCTTTCAGTTTTCGTAATTGTAGCACAATTTACTATTTTTGGTAGTTTTCAAGTCCTAAACTTCCAGAGTTGTTTTGAGGCCCCAAATAATGTTTTATTTTTAAACGAGCAAACATGAGTCTTTTATCAAAGTTTGAAATCAAAATTTATATTCCTTTGATATATATTTATAGCAAGGTATCGTGCATGTCAAACAAAGATCGTATGCCAAAGTTAGGAAGTTGATGTGCCAATTTACCCCAATGGGGACTATAGTTTTGGCGCTTCATCTCCTAGGGTTAGGTTTTTTGATTTTTTGGATTTTCCATTGTTTCTCAATAATAAATAGGCCTTCGAGCCTCATCGTCACATAGTTCAGAGGCATGTAGCTGCCACATATCTTCTCAGAGATAAGCTACCATCGCCCGAGCTAGTTTATTTCCATTATGTATGTAAAATAATTTAGTTCTTTGATATTAATGAAATGAAGTTTCATTTATTTTGCATGTATGTGTTTATGTTTATATCTATATTATTTTGCATTCCTACATAATTCTGGATCACACGTCCTTGTGCTTTCTCCTTACTTGTTTCATTTTGGTGTATTAATTTGGAAACTTCTATAGTCACTTGTTTGGTGTCCATGATTATCATATTTAAATCCTTCAGGGACATCCAATAAGGGAAAAAAAAATTGTAACCTAGTACCACCTTCATGGGAGTTAGTCGATTTATTGCTTTCCAAGTTACATGAGGAGAGTGTTGAGCCTCAACCTTGCACTTACTTAGCCATCTTCCCAACAGCCTTTTCCCATTCACTTCTTCCTTTTTCCATCTTTTCCTCCATTAACTTGTTCAAATTATTGCATTACATGTCTTTTTATCATGGTTTGTTAACTATGCTAATGTTTGACTGTTTGATTAGAATTTTGGAACATATACAACAATTCCGGAGCTGTTCAGCAATTCCGCAGCCATTCAGAGATTCCGCAGCCTTTTTGTTGTTTGATATGCTCCACGCGTCTTCTCAAGGAATGGGCCACATGGGCATGTTGGGATGGATGTACACATGGATCGTATGCTATTGGTTGAGCCAAACCAGTCACGTATGCCCTTGGTCAACGCAAGTGTTCCCTCGGTCAAACGGTCAAATTCCAAACGGTGGCATGGGAGCCGTGAGCAGCTGGGACACGGAACCGTAGCTGGCACTTCCTCCACGCCACGAGGACAGCAAAAGACAGGATCCAAACATAGATTTACTTCCCATGATGACCGTTTCCCTCAAAAGTGCACGGAGTTGCCTGCGTGTTGCTGCACAAGTTAATTAGTTAAGACTGCGTGTTGCTGTGTAGTTAATAAGTTAGGCTGTAGTTGCTTAGTTCACGCAGAGGGTAGTTTGCCTCTGTGCTTATAAATAAAGCGTGTGCCAACGCTTATAGATTAGCTTTTGAATATTGTAATTGCTGCGCTGATTTTGTTATCAAAACTCTGTTTTAGAAGGCTGTTTCTACAGCACTTTTTCACTGTATTTTGACATGCTGGTTTTATAAAAAGAAGACTGTTTCTGTTCACCTTTTCGTAGCTGATCTTTTAGCTGGTTGCATGGATGGAGGGCTCCCATCTATGACAGCCTGTGTACATAGTGTTTGATTTCATTTTCCTGCCTTCAGCAATTTTTATTTCTTTCATCATGTATAATAGTGTACCATTTGATTTCATGTCATTTCATTTCCAGCATTTATTTTAAACTGATCAGTATTGTTTTCTGCAGGTTTTAACCCGGGATTGTTTGTCTTTGTGTATTTGCTTTATCTCTGATGGTATTTTCAGTTGTCATATTCATAGTTGCCGCCTTTACTTTGTTTTTCTAGCTTAATTTCTAGTTTAGTTTCTCAAGCTGTATGCTAACACATTGATGGTCTCCTTATCATAAGTTGTTCATCTGTAAGAGATCAGAATACTAATAAATTACAGCTTGCTTTGAGTATCTTTTGTCTTATATCACTAACTCTTTCTTCACTTGTTACACATAACAATGTATGTTGGAAGCAGAATGTTGGAGAAAGGCACAGTGGTGTTATAATTTGTCATTTAGATCTTTATCACTTTTTAGACTTAACTCTAACTACTTCCTAATCGTGTTTTACATAGTACCATATGTTGGAAGCAGAGAGTTAGGAAGAGATGAACATTATCATTGGTTTTTAAAGTGATTTTCTTATCTTTTTATTTGCAGCAACATGAGTAGTGACTAGTGCCATTAGAAAGTGGTTCTTTGCTTTCAGTTCATTTCAAGTTATTTATTTCAAGCTCTTTCTTTGCAAAGTTTAGAAGGTAGTTAGAAACCACCAGCAACACACACTCACTCATTCAGAAATCACCTTACACACACTATCACTCATCTGTTTATAAAATCATCACTCCATCTTAGGAAGTTAAATTGACCACAAACAACACCCCCAAACGACAAAAAGATCTAAGAGGTTGCTTAAGTACATATAGTACACCTTCACTTCATCAGCTTACGAGCTCCTGGTTGACAATTTATGATAGCAATTTAGACAACACTAAATTGACTAAACATTTTGGCGCCGTTGCCGGGGAAGTGAAATTAAGTGGCCATATTCTTAGAAAAAAAAACATAAAAATTTCAAGGAAAGAAGTCGATAACCTATCAAAGTATGCTCTCCTCTTGCACTTTAAAGTGATCTGGAGGATCAGAAAAGAGAAAGTTATTGATTTAGTAGTTTCTTGAGTATGCTCTCTTCTTGCACCTAGAGTGACCTGGAAGATCAGAAAAAGAACAATTAACTTGACTTGAAGAAAAAAAAAAAAAATGACATGCATAGAGCTAGAGATTCTAGGGGAAGGTTTTTAGCTAGAGCTCGAAGTTCAATTTTTACAAGTCCATCTGCTTCAAGGGATAGACAAGAGACACCTCCCTTATCTCCAACCGACACTCCTAGTCCTAGAATTCCTGGAATTCAAGAGCCAAGAGTTGACTCTCCCACACCTTCTATTGAATTTGAACCAGGAAGAGACTCTTCTCTTTCTCCTACAGAAAGACCAATTGTAATTGAGGAAGTGGAATCATTTGAAGAAGAAGGAGAAATCTCTTCTCATTCACCCTTTGTAGAAGAACCAGAAGATTTTGAAATCCCTAGGAGAACCATCATGCCAGAGGAAGAAGGAGGTGGTAGAGGTAGAGGTAGAGGAGGAGGAGGAAACAACAACAATAATGGAGGAGGTAGAGGTCCCCTTGGAGGAGGAAATAGAGATGGGGATAATTCATTTGGGTTTCCCATTGTTAATGAGGATTCCCGAGCCACTATGAAAAACATATCACCATCTGTCCTCCCAAATTTCCATGGGTTAAGAACTGAGGACCCTGAAACATTTTTATTTGAGTTTGAAGTGGTGTGTCGAACTTATGACTACCTGGATGACTCTCAGAAACTCAAATTGCTCCCTTCAACACTGAAAGATCAAGCCCTGAAATGGTTCATGGGGTTACTCACTCAATCCATTAGGTCTTGGGATGAAATGAAACATACATTTTTGGATAGGTATTTGGACTATTGTATGCCTACTAATCACAAGGACGAGGTATTTAAAATGATACAAAGAGAAGATGAGAGCTTAGAAGATTTACTTGAAAGATTTCAATATAACTTGAAAAGAGCAAAAATGAGTAGCTTGGATGAAGAGACCTTAAAGCCCTCTTATTAAAAGCCATTAGGGATGAATGGATAGATATCTTAAACATGATGGGGAAAGGGGATATTTCTCAACTTTCACTCAATGATATAGCAGAACTCTGTATCCATCTCTCAAGGGGCAAATCAAAAACTCAAAAATGGCCTAGAGATCCTTCTCTCCTTAGAGCAAATAAATCTGCAACAGGATCAGTAAGTAGGGCTGAAATCGGCAATATGCTTGATGAATTCAAAACTGACATCTTAGGGAGTCTTAGTGAACAACTAGATACCCTTAAGATTCACAATAAACAAAAAGCAGAAGCTGAGGCTTTGGCCATTTTTTGCCCGAAATGTAGAAAGAAACATGCTTTAAGGGAATGTCCCTTGGATGCACACGTTGTAGAAACATGTGTAATTTGCTCAGAAACTCATGAGACTAAGGATTGTCCTTCAATACCTGGCCTCAAAGCAGTCTTTCAAGAGGATCCAAATACACTTGAATCTCTCTGTTTTATTGCAAGGAGACCTTGGCAAGGGCAACAAAATCAAGGGTTTAACAACTCTATGAATTCTCAATCCCAACCAAACTGGAATCCTTGGCAACAACCTTGGCCTCAACCTCAAAATGCTTTTCAAGCATGGATGCAAAGCATGCAAAATCCTTATGGGAGACTTGCTCAATTCTATCAATATCCTCCATCATTTCAGAATCAGCAGGCTCCACAACTTCCAAATCAAGGTCAACAACTATCATTGCCATACCCTCAACAACAACAACCTCCTCCACAAAATCAAAATTCTCAACTCTCGCTTCAATCCCAGTAGAAGTCAAATCAACTTCCCTCTCAGCCATTACCAAATCCAAATAATAGGAACCCTCAAAATGCTTACATGATGGAAGGTCAACCATTCCCTACCTATATGGTTGTCCCTCTCAATGAAGTACAACTCAGATCAGGTAGAATCCTAGATCAACCTTCTACAAGTGTTCAACAACCAAGCATTTCTGAGGAAGAATCTCTCAAAGTCAATAAGGGTTCTGAAGTATCACTTCAAAACCAAAATATCCAAAAAGAAAAAGAAAAAGAATCAACCGCTACAACTCCCATAGTTGAGCAACCGACATCTCCAGCTATACCTCCTTTTCCTAAAAGATTACAAATTGACAAAGGAGTGGAAAAGCAAATTTGGTTGCCTGACTATAGTTTTCTAGATGAATTGAAGAATGTCTGTATCAAGATCCCCTTATTACAAGCCATTAAGGAAATTCCCATTCTAGCAAAGACAATAAAGGAGTTGAGTTTGAAGAAAACAGGAAAGAGAACCAGAGATACCAAAAGGATACATCTAGTTGGAAAAATTGCAGACATTATGATGGGTAAGATTACCATGCAAAAGTATGTGGATCCCGGTAGCCCTATTGTCAAGACTCATATTAATGGGGTTGAAATCCCAAATACTTTGATTGACTTAGGAGCCGCTATCAACATCATGAGTAGACAGACCATGGATCAGTTAAAGCTTCCTAACCTTCTCTTTACACCTACTTTACTGCAACTTGCAGATAGATCAATCATTAAACCTGATGGTGTATTGGAAGACATTCCTGTCTCCCTGGACTCTTGGGAATATCCAGTTGATTTTATGATTCTAACTCCCAAGAACAATCTAGGAGGACATCCTCTTATCTTAGGAAGACCTTGGCTAGCAACAGCTGATGCTTTTATCAGTTGTAGGTCTGGGGACATGTATATATCAGATGGTAATTCCACCAAGAAATTCAACTTGTATCCCCCAGCAAAGGCAATAACAGAAATAGGAGAAGATGAGTGGGTTGATGATGAGGATACCATTCAACCTGTTCTGACCATCTCTGAGATCAGTGAAGATAGTCAAATTCTAAATACATTAGAAAATTTTGAAATACCTTTAGAATATGACTCTACACAGTTTCAGTTAGATGCAGACATTGAATATCTCTCCTCTAGACAGATGTCTCTCTTCTCAATGGAAGAGTTTGGTAGTTCTACAGTTGAAATCCTTCCAGGAAAAACATTGAACATTAACAGAAACTTGGAAAGACCACAACAAGAAGAATTAACCAAACTCTTGCAAAAACATTCCACTGCATTTGCATGGGAATACACTGACATGAAAGGAATCGATCCTAAGACTTGTATTCATCACATCTATATTGAAGAAAACAGCAGACCTATTAGGCAACCACAAAGAAGGATGAATCCAAACCTTAGGGAAATCGTGAAAGAAGAACTCCAGAAATTGCTCAAGGTAAACTTCATTTACCCCATTTCAGATAGCCAATGGGTTTCTCCCTTGGTTATAGTCCCCAAAAAGAATGGTAAATGGAGAGTTTGCATTGATTATCGAGAATTGAACAAGGCAATCCTAAAGGATCATTTCCCTCTACCTTTTATTGATCAGGTACTAGATACTTTAGCAGGTAAAAAGTATTTCTCATTCCTGGATGGTTTTAGTGGGTATAATCAGATTCAGGTAGCACCTGAAGATCAAGACAAAACCACATTTAGTTGTCCTTGGGGAACTTTTGCCTACCGAGTACTCCCTTTTGGATTGTGCAATGCACCCGCTACATTTCAAAGGGCTGTACTAGGAATTTTTTCAGATCTGATTCATGATTGTGTAGAGGTATACATGGACGATTTCACAGTTTATGGTAATACATTTGAAGAAGCTTTGGAAAATTTGGAAAAAGTACTGATAAGATGTAAGGAAACAAATCTTTCTTTAAGTCATGAAAAGTGTTTTATGATGTTTACTGAAGGGATTGTTTTAGGACATCATATTTCAGGAGATGGGATTAAGGTTGATAGATCCAAAGTTGAAGTCATCTCTAAGTTACCTGTTCCAAATTGCCAGAAAGATGTTAGAAGTTTTCTTGGGTTTACTGGATATTACAGAAGATTTATTGAAAACTTCACTAAGATAGCATCTCCTCTTTTCAAATTGCTTACCAAAGACTGTGAGTTCAAGTGGGATCCTGAGTGTCAATCTGCCTTTGAAGCTTTAAAGACTAGAATATCTGAAGCACCCTTCTTAAGGGGGCCAAATTGGAAACTCCCTTTCCACATTTCTACTGATGCTTCAGATACAGCTCTAGGAGCTGTTTTGGGACAAAAGGATTTGATCCCTTATGCCATTTATTACACCAGTAAAAATTTGACTCCCACTGAGTTAAATTATACTGTTACAGAAAAAGAGTTCTTAGCTGTGGTACATGCGATCAATAAGTTTAGACACTACATAACCGGCTATGAAACCTTTGTCCATAGTGATCACTCTGCCATAAGATATTTAATGAACAAACCCGTTACTAATGCCAGAGTTACAAGATGGCTTTTACTTTTACAAGAATTCAACATTACTATGTTAGATAGACCCGGAAAACAAAACACAGTAGCTGATTTCTTGTCTAGAATCCAAAACACTAATGAAGATTCTCCAGTAGAAGATAAGTTTCCAAATGAATACTTGTTTGCAGTAACTACCAAGACTCCTTGGTATGCAGATATGGCTAATTATCTAGTTACAGGGAAGCTACCTCTACACTTATTTCCTAATGAGAAAAGGAAAATCATTCAGGAGAGTTCACATTATTCTTGGATTTCTAATGAATTGTTCAAAACAGGGCCAGATTGTATAATCAGAAGGTGTGTTCGGGAAGATGAAATGCCTGACATCCTTAAGGCATGTCATGATGAACCATGCGGCGGGCACTTTGCTGACAAGAGGACAGCCTATAAAATCCTTTCTCTAGGATATTATTGGCCTTCTCTCTTTAAAGATGCAAAGCAGTATGTTAGAAGGTGTGACAGCTGCCAAAGAGTTGGGAGACCAACTCCTTCAAATGAAATGCCACTACAGCCTCAGGTATGCATCGAACCCTTTGAGAAATGGGCTCTAGATTTCGTTGGACCAATTAATCCACCATCAAAGCAAAAGAAGTATATACTGGTTTGTACTGATTATGTTACTAAGTGGGTAGAAGCCAAGGCATTGCCTTCTGCCACTGAAAATTCAGTTGTTCAATTTCTTTTTGAGGATATTTTCACTCGTTTTGGTGTCCCAAGGGAAATTGTGACAGATCAGGGCAGCCAATTTACATCTAAATTGATGGAGAAGCTGATGGAGGAATATAAGATCAAGCACAGAACATCTACTCCATACCATCCGCAATCAAATGGCCAAGTGGAATCTACCAATAAAGTTCTTGAAGGCATTATCACCAAGACTGTTCATCTTCATAGAAGAGATTGGGCGGAAAGGCTTCCTGAAGCCTTATGGGCCTATAGAACTACATGGAGGAACACAACAGGACATTCTCCCTATGAACTTGTTTATGGGAAGGAAGTCCTGCTCCCCATTGAGTTCCAAATCAAGACCTTCAAGATGGCAGTCCAGTTGGGAATGAGCCTCTCAGAAGCCCAAAAACACAGAATGGACCAGCTAAATGAGCTAGATGAAATAAGACAAGATGCAATTCTAAGGACCGATCTAGTTCAGCACCAAAGATCTAAATGGCATGATCATCATATCAAAGAAAGAAAGTTTCAGAAAGGAGATTGGGCTCTATTGTTTGATTCAAAGTTTAAAGACTTCAAAGGAAAATTTCAAACTCACTGGCTTGGGCCATATGAGGTTGATGAAGTCTTTAGTAATGGAGCAGTTCGAGTGAAAACTATTGATGAATTTCATACTCCTCGTATTGTGAATGGCCATCGCCTGAAAATCTACCAGAAGCCACTCTCAAAAGAGGAATTTGTCAAGTTGTTCAAAGAAGATTCTGCAATGAGGCTGGTGGAGAAGAATTCTTCTCCTCCATCGGCCTAATCTCTGTTTCTTTCAGTTAAAAAAAAAAAAAAAAAAAAAGGAAAAAAAAAGGAAGAAAAAAAAAATCTCTTGTATAAGCCTGAAAACCAATCCTGGATTGGCAGTCTTATGCAGAAAATGTAAGGTGAAAATCAGGGTCACCTGACACCTTATATTTTCCAAAAAAAAAAATCTCTTCTTCATTCATCCATCTCTCATCATCATTCATCATCTTCCATTCCATTTTTTTCAGTCCATTCACTCCATCCCATTCTCATCAATAAAGTCCCTATCAGGACTATTTCATTTAGTCAAGTTGTTTTAATTCTCTTGGTGCAGGAAAAAATGTTGCTGCATATTCTACAGCTAGGAGCCAATTCCGCAGCTGATATCCGAATTCCGCAGCTAATACACTCTGTCCCTGCAACAAAAATAAACTCTGTTTCAAAAAGAAAAAAATCTGCAGTCAGAAGTACCAACATCATTGAAGGGTGAAGACACACAACATATATAAAGGCAGCAATAAATCAAGGGTTAGCATCATGATTAGCAAAGGAATCAAAATACACAAAGGTATGTTCTAACCCTCTAACTAACAGTTATATCATTACGTATGGTTTTCGGATTATGGTATTAGGCACCTAGTGTAATGATTGAACAAGATCTCCGTTCACTCCTTGTCCATTATGCTGCGTAGTCCACCTCACCTCCGTTTTAACGGTCCCATAATCACTGTGATTCAAACTTGATACGGCCTGCTCCCTTGCATTAATTCTCTGTACCAGAATGACGTGTCCTATTACACCACGGCTCTTCAACTGATCATTCCGCAGCCAGGTGTATATAGTTACCTGACATCGATGGGATTCGGCCGTTCTATCCTTTAATACCTTTCTACGCATGCATAACTTCATTCCTATCACTGTTCACTCCCTTGATTTCATCGATTTCACTCTCGGTTCATTCACCACTCTGTCTCACCGTAAACCTACGCTGCTCCATTCTCCTCATCTCTCCGCTTAAAACCCTGACCAACAGGCTCACAATTGCATCACGGCCATTCTACTGAACACTGTTTTCCCAATTTCCATTACGGCCATTCTACTGTAGCCGTATAGTTCTCTGTTCCAGCCGTAATTTACGTTGAGGAGCACTGTTTTCCCGTGAAGTCTCTTTCCTTTAGCATCGAAACAGTATTGTCAGAGCAGCAAGAGAAGTTGGTAACCGAAATGGGCAAGCTATTAAGAGCAGAGCCGGAAGGTTCTAAATTTCTAGACGGTTACCCACAAACAAGGAATGCCCTGCAGAAGGCCAAATGGTTAAAATTTATTCAGAAATTCAAAGGATACCACAAAGAGGTTACCAAGGCCTTTGCTCGGTCGTTTGATGGGAAAAAAAACGCTGTGGAGATTGGGGACTTGCAATTCACTGTCACAGAAAGCAGCTTGGCTCAAGCAACTGCTTTGCCTCGTACTGGAGAACGATGGCTCAAGAATCGAACTGTTGAAAGCCAAGAGTAAAAGAACATATTGAAAAATCCAGGTATGGATACTACTATCTTCACCAAAGGAATACCTGTAAGTAACATTAAAAAGGAATGGACTGCCTTACTTTTGCTAGTGCAGAAATTTTTGACATGTGAAGGCAGATTTGGTACAATGTATGTTTATCACACAAAGATAATGATGCATTTTATGGGTGAACATACCATCAATCTCCCTTATTTCCTGCTGTCTAGTTTAAAGAAAATGAGTGCTACTGTGCAAAAACATGTGGGTAACATTGAGCCACACCTATACCACCATGGCCTCATCAAAATACTAATTGAAGAGCACTTAAAAATCAGGAAAGACACATGGGAGAAATTCCTTATCAGGAACCATTTTCAGGAGGTGGCTGAAGCCTCCATTAGCTCTCCTAAAGTACCAGCCTCTATTAGCTCTCCTAAAGTGCCCCGGAGAAGTAGAAGAAAAGAAAAAGAAACTGCTGCCCAAGATACTGATGCAGAAGAAACTGCTGCCCAAGATACTGATGTAGAAGAAACTGCTGCCCAAGATACTGATGTAGAAGAAACTGTCCAAGAAATCATTGCAGAAACTCTTCAAGAAATTGCCCAAGAAACCGTCTTGGAAACTGGTCAAAAAGAGAGGGAAAAGGGTAGCAAAACAAAAAGACAGAAAAGGGATAAGGGAAAAGCTATTTTGCAAACACCATCCCCTTCACCTGAGCCTTCAACCGAAGAAGATACCCAAACATTAGCTCATAGGCTTGCTCAGCTTCAGGAAACTGCCATCTCCAAGAAGAAAAGCACTAGCATACAGGTAAGAAGAAGTAGAAGGCTCATAGAAAGGAAAAGTGTAATAAAAGGAAAACAGTCCCATTTTGTTGACTTGAGCACACCTGAGAAGAGGCAAATTCAGCTAGACATTGACTCAAGTCCTCCTAGAGAGGAAAGCCCTTTTCAACAAGAAAGAGAGAGCAGCTTTCAAGAGTTTGAATTCAGACCAAGGCAAACTCCAGATATTGACCCTGTTCAGCAAGAAGCATATGACTATTTAGAAACATTGGAGCAATCTGTTGCTGGTCCTAGCACAGTCTTGCCCCTTGAACAGCAGGTTCAATCTCTGAAGCAAGAAATATTTGAACTAGAAGTTCTAAATCGCCACATCAAAAATGAAAATGAAAAATTGAAACAACAAGGTAACGTGGACAAGATGATCCACGATAATACCATGCTTCATTTGGGCCTTTGGCAAAGAAAGAACAGAAAGTTGAAGAGAAAATGCAAGAAGTTGAGCCGGGCATTGATCAACTTAAAATTCAGGTGCTTGGTGAAGAAACCGAGAACAAGTTTGGCAACAAAGAGGAAGAGAAGAAGGTTGGATGTCTTAGCAGAGGCATCCGAGCATATAATTAAAGGATTATGCAAAGTTTTGGTTGCATGAGGACATGCAACACCCTCAGAGTGGGGGTATGTTGAGCCTCAACCTTGCACTTACTTAGCCATCTTCCCAACAGCCTTTTCCCATTCACTTCTTCCTTTTTCCATCTTTTCCTCCATTAACTTGTTCAAATTATTGCATTACATGTCTTTTTATCATGGTTTGTTAACTATGCTAATGTTTGACTGTTTGATTAGAATTTTGGAACATATACAGCAATTCCGCAGCTGTTCAGCAATTCCGCAGCCATTAAGAGATTCCGCAGCCTTTTTGTTGTTTGATATGCTCCACGCGTCTTCTCAAGGAACGGGCCACATGGGCATGTTGGGATGGATGTACACATGGATCGTATGCTATTGGTTGAGCCAAACCAGTCACGTATGCCCTTGGTCAATGCAGGTGTTCCCTCGGTCAAACGGTCAAATTCCAAACGGTGGCATGGGAGCCGTGAGCAGCTGGGACACGGAACCGTAGCTGGCACTTCCTCCATGCCACGAGGACAGCAAAAGACAGGATCCAAACATAGATTTACTTCCCATGATGATCGTTTCCCTCAAAAGTGCACGGAGTTGCCTGCGTGTTGCTGCACAAGTTAATTAGTTAAGACTGCGTGTTGCTGCGTAGTTAATAAGTTAGGCTGTAGTTTCTTAGTTCACGCAGAGGGTAGTTTGCCTCTGTGCTTATAAATAAAGCGTGTGCCAACGCTTATAGATTAGCTTTTGAATATTGTAATTGCTGCACTGATTTTGTTATCAAAACTCTGTTTTAGAAGGCTATTTCTACAGCACTTTTTCACTGTATTTTGACATGCTGGTTTTATAAAAAGAAGACTGTTTCTGTTCACCTTTTCGTAGCTGATCTTTTAGCTGGTTGCGTGGATGGAGGGCCCCCATCTATGACAGCCTGTGTACATAGTGTTTGATTTCATTTTCCTGCCTTCAGCAATTTTTATTTCTTTCATCATGTATAATAGTGTACCATTTGATTTCATGTCATTTCATTTCCAGCATTTATTTTAAACTGATCAGTATTGTTTTCTGCAGGTTTTAACCCGGGATTGTTTGTCTTTGTGTATTTGCTTTATCTCTGATGGTATTTTCAGTTGTCATATTCATAGTTGCTGCCTTTACTTTGTTTTTCTAGCTTAATTTCTAGTTTAGTTTCTCAAGCTGTATGCTAACACATTGATGGTCTCCTTATCATAAGTTGTTCATCTGTAAGAGATCAGAATACTAATAAATTACAGCTTGCTTTGAGTAGCTTTTGGCTTATATCACTAACTCTTTCTTCACTTGTTACACATAACAATGTATGTTGGAAGCAGAATGCTGGAGAAAGGCACAGTGGTGTTATAATTTGTCATTTAGAGCTTTATCACTTTTTAGACTTATCTCTAACTACTTCCTAATCGTGTTTTACATAGTACCATATGTTGGAAGCAGAGAGTTAGGAAGAGATGAACATTATCATTGGTTTTTAAAGTGATTTTCTTATCTTTTTATTTGCAGCAACATGAGTAGTGACTAGTGCCATTAGAAAGTGGTTCTTTGCTTTCAGTTCATTTCAAGTTATTTATTTCAAGCTCTTTCTTTGCAAAGTTTAGAAGGTAGTTAGAAACCACCAGCAACACACACTCACTCATTCAGAAATCACCTTACACACACTATCACTCATCTGTTTATAAAATCATCACTCCATCTTAGGAAGTTAAATTGACCACAAACAACACCCCCAAACGACAAAAAGATCTAAGAGGTTGCTTAAGTACATATAGTACACCTTCACTTCATCAGCTTACGAGCTCCTGGTTGACAATTTATGATAGCAATTTAGACAACACTAAATTGACTAAACAGAGAGCCTTCTTGAGGAATTCATTATTTTACTAGTTTTTTTTTAAATTTACTCTGATTGGGTTTATGAGAAAAAATAGATCTATGTTTGATTTATTACTCCATTTAACCTGCTTCCTTTACTGCTAATACAAATATGTAAATTTGTTGGTCCTTAGCTTGATTTGCGCCTTTGTTTTCATTGTTCTTACCTCTTTTATTGTGCACTAAATGTCCATTCTCCATATGCCACGAATTTCCTTGACTTCAAGAATAGATTACAAATTCACGTTCTTCTACTTCTTTATGCCTCATATCCTTCAATATTTTATTCCTTATTTTTTTTCTTATTCTAATAAGAAGGTTTGATCTTGCCACTTTTACACTCAAATGCTTTGTGTCCATAATTTGTACAATTATAACATTCAATGTAATTGAGAAAAGGAGAAAACAATTTTTTTCTTATATGAATGTAGCTATGGGAATTTTCAAGTATGTTGTCCCTAGTTCTTGACGACTAATAAGGCTCATTTCTAACATGATTATCTCATAAATAAGTTTTATAATGGAAAACTCTATGACACAAAATTGTACATGAATGAAAACTACCATTAAAAAATAAATAAAAAAGATAAATAAAAAAATAAATACAAATTCTACTTAGCGACAATTTTTATTTCTTGATATGGTTTGTTGTTTCTTTAATAGATTTATCTTGGAGGGACATAGCGATATTGTTGAATTCTTTTTTGACCTTCTTAGTTGTTCGAACTATTGTAGATTTCCCTCTTTCGATGTTGTTGATTTATATTTTCCTTATTTATATTGATGTTAGGTCCTTTGATTTGATTAACATAGCTAATTGGTTCTTTTCCTTCAACCTTGTTGGTGCTTGATTGTTCTTCATAACCTTGACTAGTCTTGATGAGAGGAGATATTTGGCTACTAAGAATATCATTTAAAATCTTGGTACTATTATCAAAATTTTGATATTGATTTATCTATTCATTGGTCTTTTCCAAATCATTTCTAAACGATACAATCTCAACTTTTAATCTCTCACAATGATCTTCTCCTTCAATCAGTTGGCTAGTCATCACTTCTTTCATTCTTTTGGCTTCTTCTAACTCTATTTTCAGGATTATGAACGATGAAACTTTAGACCTGTGTCCTTCTTTCACATGCTTCGTGGATATATCCTTTCTTAAGGATGCATTATCATCTTGTAATGTTTGATAACTATTTTCCTTGTGCTTTAGCTGCTTTGATAGGATTTATTCAATTCTTTTTGCTTCTTCTAGATAGACTTTTTAAAGATTCATTGAATTTTTATCAGAAGAATGGCTTTATTTTTTAGGTTTTTTCAATTGTTCCTTCATTCTTATGTTCTCTCTTTTGGCCTTCTTTAACTTATATAGAGTAGTAATCAACTCTCCTTCAAGATTTACTTTATATTATTCTTCATCTAGCTCATTAGGGGAACTAACATGTTCAAATCTAAGGTATATTTCACTTTCAACTTCCTTTTCTTATGAATCTGATATATCTTTCTGATTGGATTTAATTTCTTTAACAATATGATGATCCTATATAGTCATGAGTTTATATCCTTCTTCACCTCTACTAGATGTATATCTATCTCTTTTCTTCTAACGAGAAATCATCTTTTAAGGAGTAAAGGTTTTTTCTATTTAGCTCATAATATTTTCTCTCAACATCATGTTATTTGTTATCACTACCATTTTCTGAAATTACATATAAACATTTAGAAGAAAGATAACTTATTCTTCTACAATTAAAAAAGAAAACAAACATACCTACGGATTTCACTTCTTCTCCATCTTCTCTATTGTCTGTCTCAACATTTGATAAATTAGTAGCATTGTGACTTGTTTCTCCACATTTGAAGTTTTTAATAAGTTGCTTACATTTTTCTGATTTCTTGTGATGCCTCCTTTCAATCCGAGCTTCGTTCTTATACGAGTCATCACTTAATCAATCATGTTATTTGATCTTATTTAAATATTTGTGTACTTTTTCCTTCTAAGAATATTTCTTGACTTCAAATTCCATGTGAGAATCTTCATCATAGATGAATTGCAACTTATTGCATATCTCATTTTCTCTCTCTCAACATATTACCTTGTGAGAATTTGATTTAGACAACCCATTCAATATTGTCTTCATAGCTTTAGTATTGTAGTCATTCTTCTTTCCATTTGGATAGTGATACATCCAACCCAAGATCCTTTAAATAAATTTCATTCTTTCCTTTGAGAGTGCATAATCTGATGCATTCAATAATGATACTCCATATAATGGGGAAAGCTAATATTGGTTAGCCATGATCCCTTGAGATATAACTTCTAGTGTTCACAAACTATTATTGAATGAATTGAATTTGATACCAAATGTTAGATACTAGGATAATATTGAGAGTGGGATGAATTAGTATTATACAATTTCCAATATTTAATATTATTTTTGTTATAGCTAATCAATCACACAAAAACACAATTGATGATACATCATACACATATGAGACACATATATTTACATGGAAACCCATAAAGGGATAAAACTAAAAATATTTCTTTTTCTTTCTAATTTAAATGTAGCCTCCAACCAACTGTTACATCAAACTTAGTGGCACCAACCAAAAGGAGACAATCATCCCCTAATTTTCGAGCACCAACTTGCAGGAGGCACCAACCCCTTTTAAATTTACAATCACCCACTTGTTAGTGCCAACAATCCTTATTGTTTGCAAGTACCAACCTATTGGAGGCATCAACCCCATGATCTTTACGTGCACCAACCTAAAGGAACAAAGAACTCCTTGAAGTTTATAGGAAGCAACCTAATGGAAACACCCACTCCCTATATGGAAGAACCACCCTGATTTCCCTTGTAGATCCCTTTTTTATCCATTTTTAAACTCAAACCCATAATATTTTTTTCAATTCAAATAGTTTGGCTTATTTTTAATGATGTTACTTATTCAGCTCTCACACAGCTAGATATTTTACTGCAACACAAATATGCTTAGACATCTAATACTTTATATTTTTGTTCTCATGTTATTTGAATATATTATTCTCTATCTCAAATATGCATTACTATTGTCTAAATATAGGCTCCCTTTTCATAAGAATTTTCAAATTGTATTATATGGTATACTCATTGATTCTTGATGTCATTTTTTCTTCCTCTATAATATGGTTCACACCTCTGATCTCAACATCTCTTAAACAAGAACTTAAGATAACTTTTTTTTTGTAGTTCCTCTCATTGTCATTCACAAGATGCATTTCAAATATACATCAACCAAATTCATTTGACTTTTTTAATGATATAAGTTAAACATCCTCTTCACTCTTCATTATTTCTATGATTTGTTCTTTAGGTAAAGTGAGAAGGTAATCGTGTCACACAAAGAGAGAAAAATAAAAAAGAAACTCAACCCCCTTGCTTTGGTTCTCTATTTCTAATATCCTTGATTTGGTTTAGATGCACACACAATAAACTCAGTGACACCCACATCATCACCATTTAATTTGTATTTATAGTTTATGTTTTATGACGCAATGGCTTAAATAGGGCCAACATGAGGAGTTTACTACGCCCATAAATTAATAACCATGGGTTGTCACCTTCACTAAATTTAATTTTGAACCCATTATTTGTGAGGCTCCAACCTCCAGAGCACCAATTCTATTTTTGTCAAGACAAAAATCTTGGACATAGGAGCACCAACTCCCAAGGACTCCAATCCTTTCATTTCCTGAGACACCAGTCCGAAGGACACTAATCCTTCCTACTTCTGAGGCACCAATCCCAAGGACTCCAATCCTTCTTACTTCTGAGGCATCAACCCCAAGGACTCAAATCCTTCTTACTTCTGAGGCACCAACCCCAATGTTTTCGACCCAATCTTGTCAAGGCATGTTTGATAGTAATGTTTTGCTCTCAGAACTCTTCTTTACTAAGTTCTATCTATTTACAGCTTCACTGTAGTCTCCATGCTACAACATCAATGACAACGAGTCTTCTTATGAAGAAGTCTTTACAACTCTTCATATTGTCCACACAGAGTCTCCAATAGCCTTCATGACCTCTGATAATGTCTCCACATAGCCTTAGTGAGTCTACTATTAGCTTCACTAAGCTCTACATAAGAATCAACTTTTTGTTCAAGGATCTGTTCTTATTATCATAGTAAATGCTTCAACATGACTACTTCTCTACTGACTACTTCTCTCTTCAAACAATGTCAAATAAAACTTTATTTATTACATCCGATAATTGTTCTACAGACTACATTGTGTACCTAATTAATTCTTTCATAGGGTAACATGATTAGTAGAGAAGCTCACCCTTCGAATGCCTCCTGTCCTGTTGGTCCTTCAGCCCTTTTCTATTCTGTTGGACCCTCCAGCTGCCTCTGTTTCCTCCTGATTTTTCAATAACACTTCCACTTTCCTTGTTCTCCATTTTTGTATCTTCCTGGTGCCTCTCACCATCAGTTTCCTCTTTCCACTGGCACTTTGGCTTCCTCCTCAGTCACTGTAGTTTCCTCTGCCTCGCTTGATCCTTCGGCTACCTGACTTTTGTCTTCCTCTATCTCTTCGAGTTTACCAAAACTCTAGGGACACGTAAATCCAGAAGAGAGGACTGAAAATACACAAAGAAAGCATGTTGCATATTAAAACTGTAACAGAGCCCCTTTTTCAATGATGATACGCATACATAGGACTTTTTTGTTTAACGGAGAGACTGTACCAATAGGAAGGCCCTACATGCCACATCACCACCACAATCGCAATCGCCATTGTTTAGGCCTCCTGAACTCTCGGGTATGTCTTTATGCATTTTGGCCTTCACACATCGCACAATAAAATTTTCGAAATACACAGGAATATATGAAAAACGACCAAAACACTAAAGGCCAGACTTCAAATTTATTACACCCGCATCTATAACTGCATCGGGTCTGTTGTGTAATCACAATCGGCAGTTGTATCTTCCCGATGGCTGATGGCCAATTCACCTGCAAATGCAATGTGGTATTAAATGAAACTGCAATGTTGCATTGGGTCCGCAACATAAATCGAAATCGGTGCTTACAGGAGTGAAATCCCTTTGTGTATTGTGATATGCGAGTACCAATAGGGCGGATGTGATATAACAATAAAGCCTTCCATAATGTTGCAGCGGGTCTGCAACATATATATATATATATATATATATATATATATATATATATATATATATATATATATATATATATATATATATATATATATATATATATATATTATTTATTTATTTATCGCATTTCGCATGTTTTAACATGGAAAGGCTTAAAGCTCGAATATATGAAATACACTAAAAAACCATGCTTCGACACACTTAGCGGACTTCACTTGTTTATACACCCATACATATATATCATCGGGTCCACACATATATATTGCTGTCAAGGGTTTCGAGTAGTGGCTCATTATAGAACCTGCCGATTACAATATCATCGATATATATATATATATATATATATATATATATATATATATATATATATATATATATATATATATATATATATAATGCCACATCTATACTCCAATATATCTATCTTTTCCGCCTCTGATAGTGTATATCGATATACATGTAAACTCTGCCTCCTTTAACTCTTCCGATATATATATATATATATATATATGTATGTATGCATTTCTCTCTTTGGCATCAATTACATAGATTACCCCCGATAGTTCTTCTTTGGCATCCATTGCTCTCGATAGTCCTTTAGCATACATTACTCCCAATATGGCTCCGATAGCTCTGATATCTCTGTTTTTCTCCTCCCATCTCTTTTAGATAGCTCTTTTTTGCTCCTCTGATATCTCTGATTTGCTCCTCTGATATGATAACTCCTCTTGGTTCTTCTTGGGCATGTATTACATGTGATGTTCCTCCGATATGGCTCCTTTTGCTCCAATGTCTTCCTCTGGCTTTGAAATGTCTTTCAATGACCTCCTCTTGATACCTTCATACCTTGATGGCTTCTGCCTTTTCTGTTATGCCTCTCTTTCTCTAATATTCTGCAATACTCTTAAGCATAAGTGATAGCTTTGATATGCCTCTTTTGTTAACTCCTATGTTAACAGACTCTTGCTTATGGCTTGGCTATCTTGATGGCCTTGCTCCTGTCTCTTCATGGATCTGCTTTTCTTCCCCTTCATGGATCATCTAGTATCTAGAATATTGACATCAATGACAACCTAGGTCAACAATCTCTTGTACCAAGGCAGGTGGCTCACCAAGGACCAAGTTCAATGAAGTTTCCCCATCTCATGGAGGCTCTCAACGCAATGGGATCCATTACTTCCTAAGGGGGGAGGAATGATCCAAGTGGATATTGTTGGCCACTCGCGTAATCCACTTGGACCCCCACCATTGTACGATTATGTCTTTCAGTTTTCGTAATTGTAGCACAATTTACTATTTTTGGTAGTTTTTCAAGTCCTAAACTTCCAGAGTTGTTTTGAGGCCCCAAATAATGTTTTATTTTTAAACGAGCAAACATGAGTCTTTTATCAAAGTTTGAAATCAAAATTTATATTCCTTTGATATATATTTATAGCAAGGTATCGTGCATGTCAAACAAAGATCGTATGCCAAAGTTAGGAAGTTGATGTGCCAATTTACCCCAATGGGGACCATAGTTTTGGCGCTTCATCTCCTAGGGTTAGGTTTTTGGATTTTTAGGATTTTCCATTGTTTCTCAATAATAAATAGGCCTTCGAGCCTCATCGTCACATAGTTCAGAGGCATGTAGCTGCCACATATCTTCTCAGAGATAAGCTACCATCGCCCGAGCTAGTTTATTTCCATTATGTATGTAAAATAATTTAGTTCTTTGATATTAATGAAATGAAGTTTTATTTATTTTTCATGTATGTGTTTATGTTTATATCTGTATTATTTTGCGTTCCTACATAAGTCTGGATCACACGTCCTTGTTCTTTCTCCTTACTTGTTTCATTTTGGTGTATTAATTTGGAAACTTCTATAGTCACTTGTTTGGTGTCCATGATTATCATATTTAAATCCATCACGGACATCCAATAAGGGAAAAAAATAATTGTAACTTAGTACCACCTTCATGGGAGTTAGTCGATTTATTCCTTTCCAAGTTACATGAGGAGAGCCTTCTTGAGGAATTCATTATTTTACTAGTTTTTTTTTAATTTTATGCTAATTGGGTTTATGAGAAAAAATAGATCTATGTTTGATTTATTACTCCATTTAACCTGCTTCCTTTACTGCTAATACGAATATGTAAATTTGTTGGTCCTTAGCTTGATTTGCGCCTTTGTTTTCATTGTTCTTACCTCTTTTCTTGTGCACTAAATGTCCATTCTCCATATGCCACGAATTTCCTTGACTTCAAGAATAGAGTACAAATTCACGTTCTTCTACTTCTTTATGCCTCATTTCCTTCAATATTTTATTCCTTATTTTTTTTCTTATTCTAATAAGAAGGTTTGATCTTGCCACTTTTACACTCAAATGCTTTGTGTCCATAATTTGTACAATTCTAACATTCAATGTAATTAAGAAAAGGAGAAAACAATTTTTTTCTTATATGAATGTATCTATGGGAATTTTCAAGTATGTTGTCCCTAGTTCTTGACGACTAATAAGGCTCATTTCTAACATGATTATCTCATAAATAAGTTTTATAATGGAAAACTCTATGACACAAAATTGTACATGAATGAAAACTACCATTAAAAAATAAATTAAAAAGATAAATAAAAAAATAAATACAAATTCTACTTAGCGACAATTTTTATTTCTTGATATGGTTTGTTGTTTCTTTAATAGATTTATCTTGGAGGGACATAGCGATATTGTTGAATTCTTTATTGACCTTCTTAGTTGTTCGAACTATTGTATATTTCCCTATTTTGATGTTGTTGATTTATATTTTCCTTATTTATATTGATGTTAGGTCCTTTGATTTGATTAACATAGCTAATTGGTTCTTTTCCTTCAACCTTGTTGGTGCTTGATTGTTCTTCATAACCTTGACTAGTCTTGATGAGAGGAGATATTTGGCTACTAAGAATATCATTTAAAATCTTGGTACTATTATCAAAATTTTGATATTGATTTATCTATTCATTGGTCTTTTCCAAATCATTTCTAAATGATACAATCTCAACTTTTAATCTCTCACAATGACCTTCTCCTTCAATCAGTTGGCTAGTCATCACTTCTTTCATTCTTTTTGCTTCTTCTAACTCTATTTTCAGGATTATGAACGATGAAACTTTAGACCTGTGTCCTTCTTTCACATGCTCCTTGGATAGATCCTTTCTTAAGGATGCATTATCATCTTGTAATGTTTGATAACTATTTTCCTTGTGCTTTAGCTGCTTTGATAGGATTTATTCAATTCTTTTTGCTTCTTCTAGATGGACTTTTTAAAGATTCATTGAATTTTTATCAGAAAAATGACTTTATTTTTCAGGTTTTTTCAATTGTTCCTTCATTCTTATGTTATCTCTTTTGGCCTTCTTTAACTTATATAGAGTAGTAATCAACTCTCCTTCAAGATTTACTTTATATTATTCTTCATCTAGCTCATTAGGGGAACTAACATGTTCAAATCTAAGGTATATTTCACTTTCAACTTCCTTTTCTTATGAATCTGATATATCTTTCTGATTGGATTTAATTTCTTTAACAATATGATGATCCTATATAGTCATGAGTTTATATCCTTCTTCACCTCTACTAGATGTATATCTATCTCTTTTCTTCTAACAAGAAATCATCTTCTAAGGAGTAAAGGTTTTTTCTATTTAGCTCATAATATTTTCTCTCAACATCATGTTATTCATTATCACTACCATTTTCTGAAATTACATATAAACATTTAGAAGAAAGATAACTTATTCTTCTACAATTAAAAAAGAAAACAAACATACCTACGGATTTCACTTCTTCTCCATCTTCTCTATTGTCTGTCTCGACATTTGATAAATTAGTAGCATACTTGTTTCTCCACATTTGAAGTTTTTAATAAGTTGCTTATATTTTTCTGATTTCTTGTGATGCCTCCTTTCAATCCGAGCTTCGTTCTTATACGATTCATCACTTAATCAATCATGTTATTTGATCTTATTTAAATATTTGTGTACTTTTTCCTTCTAAGAATATTTCTTGACTTCAAATTCCATGTGAGAATCTTCGTCATAGATGAATTGCAACTTATTGCATATCTCATTTTCTCTCTCTCAACATATTACCTTGTGAGAATTTGGTTTAGACAACCCGTTCAATATTGTCTTCATAGATTTAGTATTGTAGTCATTCTTCTTTCCATTTGGATAGTGATACATCCAACCCAAAATCCTTTAAATAAATTTCATTCTTTCCTTTGAGAGTGCATAATCTGATCCATTCAATAATGATACTCCATATAATGGGGAAAGCTAATATTGGTTAGCCATGATCCCTTGAGATATAACTTCTAGTGTTCACAAACTATTATTGAATGAATTGAATTTGATACCAAATGTTAGAGACTAGGATAATATTGAGAGTGGGATGAATTAGTATTATACAATTTCCAATATTTAATATTATTTTTGTTATAGCTAATCAATCACACAACAACACAATTGATGATACATCATACACATATGAGACACATATATTTACATGGAAACCCATAAAGGGATAAAACTAAAAATATTTCTTTTTTTTTCTAATTTAAATGTAGCCTCCAACCAACTGTTACATCAAACTTAGTGGCACCAACCAAAAGGAGACAATCATCCCCTGATTTTCAAGCGCCAACTTGCAGGAGGCACCAACCCCTTTTAAATTTACAATCACCCACTTGTTAGTGCCACCAAGTCTTATTGTTTGCAAGTACCAACCTATTGGAGGCATCAACCCCATGATATTTACATGCACCAACCTAAAGGAACAAAGAACTCCTTGAAGTTTATAGGAAGCATCCTAATGGAAACACCCACTCCCTATATGGAAGAACCACCCTGATTTCCCTTGTAGATCCCTTTTTTATCCATTTTTAATCTCAAACCCATAATATTTATTTCAATTCAAATAGTTTGGCTTATTTTTAATGATGTTACTTATTCAGCTCTCACACAGCTAGATATTTTACTGCAACACAAATATGCTTAGACATCTAATACTTTATATTTTTGTTCTCACGTTATTTGAATATATTATTCTGTATCTCAAATATTCATTACTATTGTCTAAATATAGGCTCCCTTTTCATAAGAATTTTCAAATTGTATCATATGGTATACTCATTGATTCTTGATGTCATTTTTTCTTCCTCTATAATATGGTTCACACCTCTGATCTCAACATCTCTTAAACAAGAACTTAAGATAACTTTTTTTTTGTAGTTCCTCTCATTGTCATTCACAAGATGCATTTCAAATATACATCAGCCAAATTCATTTGACTTTTTTAATGATATAAGTTAAACATCCTCTTCACTCTTCATTCTTTCTATGATTTGTTCTTTAGGTAAAGTGAGAAGGTAATCGTGTCACACAAAGAGAGAAAAATAAAAAAGAAACTCAACCCCCTTGCTTTGGTTCTCTATATCTAATATCCTTGATTTGGTTTAGATGCACACACAATAAACTCAGTGACACCCACATCATCACCATTTAATTTGTATTTATAGTTTATGTTTTATGACGCAATGGCTTAAATAGGGCCAACATGAGGAGTTTACTACGCCCATAAATTAATAACCATGGGTTGTCACCTTCAATAAATTCAATTTTGAACCCATTATTTGACTAGAAAACGAAGCTCATAATAACTATTGAACTAGATAATTGAAGAGACCCGAATGGGAAATGAAAATTCTATTATTTAATTGTTATACCCCACATTTATTTAAGCACTCCCATATATATATATATATATATATATATATATATATATATATATATATATATATATATATATATATATATATATATATATATATATATATATATATATATATATATATATATAATTATTGTAAAATGCTACTATTTATTTAGTACTTGTTATTTTATGGTAAATAGGGAAAGAGACATACGAAGGAAAGTAAGTTGAACTTAATTACATGTATTTGACTAGAAAACGAAGCTCATAATAACTATTGAACTAGATAATTGAAGAGACCCGAATGGGAAATGAAAATTCTATTATTTAATTGTTATACCCCACATTTATTTAAGCACTCCCATTATATATATATATATATATATATATATATATATATATATATATATATATATTATTTTAAAAGGACTCTATGTTATTGCCCTCAACCCAAATTTTGCAGAGCCACTATACGAAAATTGTTAATAAGCTTGGATTTGGTTTTTCAAAAGAAACTTCCATACAGATCTTGTGTTCCACCGAAAAAATGTCGGAAATAAAATAAAAAATAAGAAAAAAGACGAGAAAGGATATAGAAACGGATGCCATTAAATTTTTTCCTCTCGTAACCCTATGATTTAGGTAAACACAACTCAAAATCCTTGGCTCCATAACTTTATGGCCATTGGATGTAAATATGCGAAAACACTACTTTACATTTCAATATCATGAATAGTCAAATGCCAAAACCTAGGTTCAGGTTGGGGCTGCAAACTCCACAAATTTGAAAACATTCAGAATCAATCATTATAAGGAGAAGAATGATGGATGTCACAATTAGTAAATAGAGGAAGGGTTAAGAAAAATATACAAGTGTGATTAAAAAAGAATTTTCCAAATAATTCCATTAGTTAGCGAGAAGAATTATTAACACATTCCATGAATGGTTCGAAGAAGTAATCAAGTACCGTATGTAAACATACCGGTACCAAACATTGGAGTAGATACCTTTATTGGTTCGCCTTCCAAATCTCTGAACTCCAGGGAAGGGAAAATGCCTGTGTAAGTGCAGTTCGAAGAGGGTTGGTGTAATATCGTTAATAAAGAGACAATCGAGCCAAGCAAATAAAATACCAGTTAACCTTCCCACAATTATTTTTGTAAGAAGAATCCCACCAAGAACAACATGGAAACAAACAGTTGTAGAGCAAGCTCCCTTAAATGCATAATTTTCAAATCATCTGATTCCAAGCCCTAGGTTATTGATCATCAAATTAGCTAATTTGTAGTACTGCTCACAATTAATTAAGAATATATTCCACATTGCAAACCATAAAAATGAAATCTCACTTGCAGAATGGAAATGAAAGAAAAGAAAAAAAACTAAATTACTTTTGCAGAAGTGAAACTAATAGTAGAATGTAATAGATAAGGAATGGAAAAAAGAAAGCAGAAATCACATATTACTCAGGCAGCTCCCTCACAACAACACCAAAAAGTGATGAGCACCAATATTACAGCAAGAATGTTGCAACTCTTGGGGATACCAACTTTACTTTATCAACCTAGGGTTCGTACAAACTTGGTGTTGACAGTGTTGTATACACAAGTAAATGTGATGCGTCTGCTCTTTGTCACTGCTAAGCTAGCAATAGACCACTAAGGATTTTCAATCCAGACTTCTATTGATTCAGAAGAAACTTGATTACCAATGAGGGAAAGACAAATCTACACTAAGAGAAATCTTGCCTACTAGAGTAACCAAAAATACTAAAATCAAATGCTTAAACACACCATTCTTCTAATGAACTGCTAGGAGACTTTGCCTTAAAAGAATGTTAAGTTAACATGTATACAATCCTATTGTCCTAGGCATGCAAATTAAAATATCAAACTTTCTATTGTTGTGTATGTAAATGAACAAAATAAATTTGCTTTTCTTTTTATCTTTTTTATGTGAAAGTGTGAAAGCTAACTTCTTTTGGTGATGTGGCAGGTGTCTTAGGGATGTTGGTGAATGGTTGGAAGGCTTGGGAGATAAGTAGGGGTCCTTTTCTATCTTTCTAGGAGATTTTTCCACAATTCGGCCTCAAAACAGGCTGCTAGAGGTCAACCTATAGGATGTCGTAATGTGTTCTACAGGATGTCCTGAATTCCTAAAGGATCCCTTGTATTCCTACATGATACAGCCGAACGCAAAAGGATGGATTTTGAAGGTGATGAAAAGCTTAGGGAAGATGGATGGTGGATGAAATGAGCCAAGGAAGTGCCTAAGACTCCTACAAATCTCAAAACTAGAGTTGGGAGATGGTTGGATTTGCTCAACAAGCTTGGACAAGTACTCTTGTGAAATAATGAAATTGGTAAAGGTTTTAGTGGAAGAAAGTGATGACCATGGACGGATATAGTTGGAATGAGGTTGCTAATCATGAAATCTCTCTATACTTCTAAAACTCTTGCACTGCATCAACCATTGACATTTATCCAAAAATCATGTAAACAACAAGGATTTCAATTAACCAAGGAAAACGAAATTTCATGAGCTAGCTGCCTATTTTATGTACGGGAAATTCTTTTAGAATAATATGAAACGTTGATGAGATCTAATGTAATACTAAATATTGAAGAAATGATAACTAAATCCTATTCTTGCAAAATGATCAAATGCTGGCCTAGGTAACAGAAAACCCTAAATTCCATGAGAAATCAAAGTTCTATCCTTTTGGGGCTGCATAGAAGTTATTTCCTCAAACCATGATCTTTGAAGGGAGAAGTGAGGCAAAATCCACCTACTGACAAATTTTTGATGTTCTTTTATCTCTTCTAAGCTACTGTTGAGGTAAAGTACGAACGGAAGCAAACTTAATCAAATCCACAACTACTTGCAATGAAATAATACTAAAGACAATTCAACCATTAATCTATGAAATCAATCTAAACATACAAATACAAGAAGAGGAGCCTTTGTTGCTAGGGTTGGGCCCTAACCCAAGAGCTTTAGCCCTCTGAGTCAACTGAGTGCTGAAACAAGGAAATGTTCATTCTCAATATCAAAACAAAAAATTACATCCCAATGTCTTCCACAAGTCTTGAACTCGAAAATGACTAGTGTTTTTATAGCAAAAATTCAAATCCTAATGAGGCTTTAGGCCTCCTTATTTATACAATATAATTCTCTAATGACTTCCTTAAATCTAGGGAGGGTCGGCTCCCAAACTCGAGATAAACTAGCTCTTTGATTGTCACTTACTCAGCTGCCTTTTCATCTCCATGACTTGGCTGCTTGTAACTCTAAGCTAGTGTGATTGAGGGAGGAATATTTGAATGAGTGAGGAGTAAATGAGGATATGCCTCCTACATTCTCTCCTCCTTATCTCATTCGATTTTCAGCCCTTAATTAGACAAAATTTCCATGATTTTCTCTCAAAAACCTGCAGTTAATGCACATTAGTCCACTAGGCATAATATCTCACTTTGACTCATCTCATAAAGCAAAATATAATCAAAATATGTAATAATTTATGAGAAGAGTTGTTTTTAATAAGCTAGTAGATGTATTAAGGTCCATATAGTTACCCAATGATGAGGCTCATCAATTCATTTAGTGTGGTTACAAGAGAGTGGCATCTTTATTATTCTCGCCAAAAATGAAACTACAATAAGAAAATATTCATCCAAAATATTGCTAAAAAATTGATCATTTGCTACTAAACTGAGGTTTTTTGATACCAAGGAGTTGTCTCTAAAATGCCACCAAAAACCTTCATTCGCTGCTATAAAATCAAGCTCCAAAAACCACTTACATTAAAAAATACATAGGCCAAATGTAAGTCTTAAACACTCTTGGCACATTGAAACACTATTACCAATATTTCTCAATTTCAAATCTTTTGTGTTTATATTATGTTGGGGGTTCGCAGCCCCAAGGTTGAGCTCGCAGAAATTGCACCCCTTTCTTATTAAAAAAATGGCATATATTTAAATTATTGTTGTAACCATATAATGTATATGGTGTATGGTTTAATCCCATCGGTGTATTATAATAATAATGTTCTATCCGTACGTTACATCAAACAATATGCCATAATAATAATATTCCATGCATGTGCATATTGCTACATTTCCATCCAATTACATACGAAATGTTATACATATCCATTTGAACCATTTGCAATAATAAACAATGTAACACAATTGTTTGGTTTGCATGCACATTTTTTGTAATGACTACAAAATGTTATACATATTCATTTGAACCCTTTCCAATAATAAACAATGTAACACATTTGTTTGTTTTGTGTGCATATTTCTTTTAATGACTACTCGTATGGTTGTCCACACATATATATTAACACCAACATGATTCATATATTCTACCAAGCATTCAATTTTAATATATAACGAACCATTCTATACCCATGAATATTAAACCAATAGGTTTCACCAACCACATCATCATCCAATCATGTGGCTATGTAGTGGTGTATATGGCAAAGTTGTCAGCCTTCGTTGGTGAATATTTATCAGAATTTAGTTTGGAATAGATGCTAAGTTTGGTGGTCTCCACCCACCGCTTTTCATCATATATGGCATTAAAAACATATACATATTCTTTATCATCTGGATATCACACCTTCTAGCCATGGCTCGATGGATAATTTTTTGTATTGTTGTTCCATAAGCTGTGGGTTTAAAACCCATTAATGCCAATTGTTGGACCAAATTAAATCTTTTGGTGTTATGAGGTGCCATGTGGAAGCCCCCCATTGGAGCACCTAATCTGCCAACTAGGTTTCCATGCTTTTCCAGTTGCACTTTCCTCATCAATTGTTGACTCTACTGATTTGTCATATCCACACTACGTTAAGTGTCAGTTCTAGAATATGCCATATCACCCTTTGACTTTAACTTTTTTCCCAATGGTCAAAATCTTCGAATTGCCTATCTTTCACATGTAAACTCCATTCAACACAATTCAAGTTGTATTGGAATTACCTTATCGAGCTCTTCAATGAGGAAATGTTTCCATTAGCTTTTCCGAACTTTGAATTTTATGCCTTCTAATTAGGATCCTTTTGGATCACCTAACAAATCTTAACCTAACCTACCTGGCCTATCCTACTCTAGTATATCCCTCTCTAGCCTAGCCTATGTTATCTTAACCTACTTTATCATGTCTTATCATACCCTACTCTAGTCTAGCTTACTCTATCCTACTCCTGTTTACCATATTCTAGCCTATTATAGCTTAGTCTACTCTAGCTTAACCTACTCTATACTAGCATACCATAGAATACTCTAGCCTTCCATGGCCTAACTTTTCCTATTCTAACCTATTATAGCCTAGTTTCCTTTAGCCTACTCTAACCTACTCTAGGTTATCCTATTCTAACTTACCCTAGCCTATCCTAGATTAGGCTACCCTATCTTACTCTAATACTATGCCATCCTAGCCTAGACAAGTCTAATATAGTTTATCCTAGCCTACTCTAACCTACTCTAGGTTATCCTATTCCAACTTACCCTAGCCAATCCTAGATTAGGCTACCCTATCTTTCTCTAATACTATGCTATCGTAGCCTAGACAAACCTAATATAGTTTATCCTAGCCTGCCCCACTCTAAACTACTCTAGCCTAGCATATCCTACTCTAAGCATAGAATAGTGTAGTCTATTCTACTCTAGAATAACTTATCTAATCCAATCTAACTTAACCTACCCTTCCCTTCTCTTTCTAGCCCTACTATATATCCTAGCCTACTCTAGCCTAACCTAGCTTACTTTAGCCTATTGTAGCCTAGCTTACCTTAGCCTACTCTAGCCCAACCTACCCTAGCTTAGAATAGCCTAGCCTAGCCTACTCTATCCTGCATGCTTTAGCTTAGCCTACTCTAGCTAGCTTAGCCTAGCATAACCTACTATATCCTAGCCTACTATAGCCTAACCTAGCCCAGCCAAATACATCCTAGCCTACCTACTCTAACCTACTTTAGCCTATCGTAGCTTAGCCTACACTCTAACCTATCATGACATAGACTACTCTAACCTATCTTATTTTGGACTACTCTAGCCTAGACTAGCCTAGCTTACTCTACCCTAAGCATGGTCTACTCCATCCTACCCTAGCACAACCTATCATAACCTACTCTACTTTACCCTAGCCTAGCCAACTCTATCCTAGCCTAGCCTAGCATAACCTGGCCTAACATAGCTTACCCTGGCCTCACCTAGCATAACCTATTCTAGCGTAGCCCAATCTAGCCTACCCTAATTTAGCCTAGCATACTCTAGCCTAGCCTAGCCTAGCTTACTCTAGCCTAACCTAGCTGAGCCTAACCTGGCCTAACCTATTCCACCCTAGCCTACTCTAGCCTAGCCTACTCTTGCCTAGTCTAATCTAGCATAGTCTATCATTTCCTATTCTACCCTAATCTAGCCTAGCATAGCCTAGCCAGCTCTAGTCTAGCCAATTTGGCATAACCTACTCTAGCGTAGCTATATCTAGCCTACCCTAATTTAGCCTAGCATACTCTAGCCTAGCCTAGCCTAGCTTACTCTAGCCTAACCTAGCCGAGCCTAACCTGGCCTAACCTATTCCACCCTAGCCTACTCTAGCCTAGCCTACTCTAGCCTAGCCTTCTCTAGCCTAGTCTAATCTAGCATAGTCTATCATTTCCTATTCTACCCTAATCTAGCCTAGCATAGCCTAGCCAGCTCTAGTCTAGCCAATCCTAGCCTAGCCTAGCCTATCGTAATTTGGCATAGCTAGCCTAGCCTAGCCAACTCTATCCTAGGCTAGCCTTACCTAGCCTACCCTAGCATAACTTGGCCTCGCATAGCCTAGCCTAGCCTAGCTTAGCATAACCTACTCTAGCATAGCCTAATCTAGCCTACCCTAAACAATCTAACCTACCCTAATTTAGCCTTGCATAATCTAGCCTAGCCTAGCCTAGCCTAGCCTAGCTTACTCTAGCCTAACCTATTCTAGCCTAGCCTAGGCTAGCCTACTCTAGCCTAGCCTAATCTTGCCTAGTCTAATCTAGCATAGGCTTTTGTTGCCTATTCTATCCTAATTTACTCTAGAATAGTCTAGCTTGCTCTAGTCTAGCCAAGCCTAGCCTAGCCTAGCCAAGTCTAACTTAGCCCAACCTACTCTACCCTAGTCTAGCTTATGAGAGCCTAACCTAATGTAGCCTACTCTAATCTAGCCTAGCTTACCATAGCCTAGCCAGCTTAGCCTATCGTAATTTGGCATAGCTAGCCTAGCCTAGCCTAGCCTACTCGAACCCAACATACTGCACTTTATCCCAACCTAGCCTAGCTTACTCTAGCATAGCCTACTCTCGCCTAGCTTATACTAGCCTACTTTAGCCTACACTACTCTAGGCTACCCTAGCCTACCCTGACCTAACCTAGCTTAGCCTAGCTTATACTAGCCTACTCTAGTCTACCCTACCCTAGGCTACCCTAGCCTACGCTAACCTCCTCTACTTAAGCCTGGCCTTCCGTACTCTAGCCTACCAACCTAGCTTAGCCTAGCCTACTCTAGTCTAGCCTACTCTAGGCTACTCTAGCCTACCCTAACCTAGTCTACTTAAACCTAGCCTAGCCTACTCTAGGCTGCACTGACATTGACTTCCTTAGCCTACTCTAGCCTAGCCTAGCCTACCATACCCTACCATAGGTTAGCCTACCCTACCCTACCATAGGTTAGCCAACTCTAGCCTACCCAGCTTAGCCTACCCTACACTACCCTAGCATAGCCTACCCTACCCTACCCTAGCTTAGCCTACTCTAACCTAGCCTAGCCTAGTTTAGCCTCGCCTCACCTAGCATAGCCTACCTAACATAGTCTAACCTAGCCTAACCAAGCCTACTCTAGCATAACCTACCCTAATGTAGTCTAGCCTAGCCTAGCCAAACCTACTCTAGCATAGCCTAGCTTATCCTACTTTACCATAACCTACCCTAGCATATTGTAGCCTAGCCTAACGTAACCTACTCTACCCTAGCCTAACAAACTTTAGCCTAGCCTAGATTGGCCTACTTTAGCTTAGCCTAGCCCAGCCTTGCTTATACTAGCCTACTCTAGGCTACTCTAGCCTACCGTAACCTAGTCTACTTAAGCCTAGCCTTGCCTATTCTAGCTTACCAACCTAGCTTAGACTAGCCTACTCTAATCTACCATACTCTAGGCTACCCTAGCCTACCCTAACCTGGCCTAGCCTAGCCTACTCTAACCTACCAACCTAGCCTAGCCTAACCTAGCTTATACTAGCCTACTCAAGTATACCCTACCCTACCCTAACCTAGTCTACTTAAACATAACATAGCCTACTCTAGGCTACCATAACATAACATTCCTTAGCCTACTCTAGCCTAGCCTAGCCTACCCTTCCAAACCATAGCTTAGCCAATTCTAGCCTACCCTAGATTAGCCTAATCTATTCTAGCCTACCCTAGATTAGCCTAATCTATTCTAGCCTATGCTAACCTGGCCTAACCTAGTTTAGCTTGACATCACCTAGCATAGCCTACTTAACATACTCTAGACTAGCCTAGCCAATCCTACTCTAGCATAGCCTACTCTAGGCTACCTTAGACTACCCTACTCTAGGCTACCATAGACTATCGTAACCTAGCCTAGCCTATCCTAGCCTACTCTAACCTACCAACCTAACCCAACCTAACCCATCTTATACTAGCCTACTCTCGTTTACCCTACTACAGGCTACCTTAGTCTACCCTAACCTAGTCTACTTAAACCTAACCTAACCTACCCTAGGCTACCCTGACATAACCTTCCTTAGCCTACTCTAGCCTAGCCTAGCCTAGCCTACCCAACCATAGGTTAACCAACTCTAGTCTACCTTAGCCTCACCTAGTTTAGCTTGGCCTCACCTAGCATAGCCTACCTAATATAGTCCAACCTAGCCTAACCTACCCTAGCTTAGCCTACTCTAGCCTAGCCTAGCCTAACCTAGTTTAGCTTGGCCTCACCTAGCATAGCCTACCTAACATAGTCCAGCCTAGCCTAACCTACCCTATCTTAGCCTACTCTAGCCTAGCCTAGCCTAACCTTGTTTAGCTTGGCCTCACCTAGCATAGCCTACCTAACATAGTCTAGCCTAGCCTAGCCAAGCCTACTCTAACATAGCCTAGCTTATCCTACTCTAGCATAACCTACCCTAATGTAGTCTAGCCTAGCCTAGCCAAATCTACTCTAGCATAGCCTAGCTTATCCTACTCTAGCACAACCTACCCTAGCATATTGTAGCCTAACGTAACCTACTCTACCCTAGCCAAGCAAACTTTAGCCTAGCATAGAATAGCCTACTTTAACTTAGCCTAGCCTAGCCTAGCCTAACTTACTCCACCCTAGCCTACCCTAGCCTAACCTACTCTTGTCTAACCTACTATAGGTTTGCCTAGCCTGGCCTAATAGCCTACCTAGCCTACTCTAGGCTACGTTAGCTTAGCCTAGCCTAGCCTAACCTAACTTACTCTACCCTAGCCTAGTCTAGACTAACCTACTCTTGTTTAGCCTATTCTAGATTCGCCTAGCCTAGCCTACTAGCCGACCCTAGCTTACCCTATCCTAGCCTACTCTAGCCTAACCTAGCCTACTGTAGCCTATCCTAGCCTACTCTGGCCTAACCTACTCTAGTCTAGCATACTTCATCTCACCCTAGGCTAGCCTACCTTAGCCTACCCTAGCCTACTCTAACCTAACTTACTCTTTCCTAGCATCCTCTATCCTAGCCTAACCTACTCTCGCCTAGCCTAGCCTAATCTACTCTAGCCCAGCTTAGCCTACTCTAGCATACCCTAGCATAACCTAGTCTAGCCTAGCCTAATCTACTCTAGCCCAACCTAGCCTACTGTAGCGTACCCTAGCCTACCCTACCTTAGCCTAATCTATCCTAGCCATACTAGCCTAGCCTACTCTAGCTTAGCCTACCCTAGCCTACCCTATCGTACTCTAGCATACCCTAGCTTAGTCTAACCTAGCCTAGCCTAGCCTAGCCTAGCCTACTCTACTCTAGCCTAGCCTAACATACTCTTGCCTAGCCTAGCTTACTCTTTCCTAGCCAAACCTACTCTTGCCTAGCCTAGTGTAGTCTAGCCTACACTAGTGTAGCCTACCCTAGCCTAATCTATCCTAGCCTAGACTAGCCTAGCCTAGCCTACTCTAGCTTAGCTTACTCTAGCATACCCTAGCCTACCCTATTGTACTTTAGCCTAGGTAAAACTAACCTAACCTAGACTAGCCTAGCCTACTCAGGCTCGACCCACTCTAGCCTAGCCTACTCTAACCTACCAACCTAGCATAGCCTAACCTAGCTTATGCAAGCCTACTCTAGTTTACCCTACCATAGGCTACCCTAGCCTACCCTAACCTCGTCTACTTAAACCTAGCCTACCCCACTCTAGGCTACCTTGACATAGCCTTCCTTAGCCTACTCTAGCCTAGCCTACCCTACCCTACCCAACCATAGGTTAGCCAACTCTAGCCTACCCTAGCTTACCCTAGCTTAGTCTACCCTAGCCTAACCTAGTTTAGCTTGGCCTCACCTAGCATAGCCTACCTAACATTGTCTAGACTAGCCTAGCTAAGGCTACTCTAGTATAGCCTAGCTTATTCTACCCGGGCATAACCTACCCTAGCATAGTCTAGCCTAGCCTAGCCAAACCTACTCTAGCATAGCCTAACTTATCCTACTCTAGCATAACCTACCCTAGTGTATTGTAGCCTAGCCTAATGTAACCTACTCTACCCTAGCCTAGCCTAGCCTACTTTAGCTTAGCCTAGACTACCCTAGCCTAGACAAGTGAACTTTAGCCTAGACTAGAGTAGCCTACTTTAGCTTAGCGTAGCCTAGCCTAGTCTAACTTACTCTACCCTAGCCTACTCTAGCCTAACCTACTCTTGTCTAGCCTACTCTAGGTTTTCCTAGCCTAGCCTACTAGCCTACCTAGCCTACCCTATCCTAGCCTACTCTAGCCTACTCTAGTTGCGCCTAGTCTAGGCTAGCCTAACTTACTCTACCCTAGCCTACTCTTGTCTAGCCTACTCTAGGTTCGCCTAGCCTACCCTACTAGCCTGCCGTAGCCCACCCTATCCTATCCTACTCTAGCCTAGCCTAGCCTACTTTGGCCTAACCTACACTAGTCTAGCATAATTCATCTTACCCTAGGCTAGCCTACCTTAGCTTAACCTAGCCTACTCTTACCCAACCTACTCTTTCCTAGCATACTCTATCCTAGCCTAATCTACTTTAGCCTAGCCTAACCTAAGCTACTCTAGCCTAACCTATCCTACTCTAGCCTACCTTAGCCTAATCTATCCTATCATAGTCTAGCCTAGCCTACTCTAGCTTAGCCTACTCTAACTACCGTAGCCTACCCTATCGTACTCTTGCCTAGCCTAGCCTACTTTACTCTAGCCTAGCCTATCCTACACTTCCCTGGCCTAGCCTGCTCTTTCCTAGCATAACCTACTCTTTCCTAGCCTAGTCTAGCCTATCTTAGCCTAATCTATCCTAGCCTAGCCTAGCCTAGCCTAGCTTAGCTTACTCTTGCCTACCTTACCCAAGCCTGACCCACTCTAGCCTAGCCTACTCTAGCTTAGCTTACTCTAGCCTACCCTACCCTACTCTATTGTACACTAGCCTAGCTTAGTCTAGCCTAGCCTAACCTAGCCTAGCCTAACCTAGTCTAGCCTACTCCACTCTAGTCTACTCTAGCCTAGCCTAACCTACTCTTGCCTAGCCTAGCCTAGGATACACTAGCCTACTCTAACCTACTCTAGCTTTCGCTTAGCTTGGCTTAGCCAAGCTTACTCTAACCCCATCTAGATCTATAAAAATTTATATATACATATTGTAGTTGAGACATTTATTAAAACACATGTTTAAAATCAATTTTAAACAATTTTTCTTTATATATTATATTATTTTTGTATTATTAATAAAATATAGTGTAGAATTTAATAAAATAATAATTATGTAAATTTTAAAATGATTGAAAAATAAAATAAAATAAATAATATTAATAAAGAAATTATTTAGGAAAAAATATTTTTAGAGGGACAAATTACACTACTAATTTTAATAATTGAGAGAGCTTAAATAAAACCAGCAATCATTATTTGAATTTAAATCTTTATTTAAAATATATATAATAAATTTAGAAGTCATCACTTACATTTCACTCCTTATTTAAAATATATATAACCAACTTTAATTTAAATTGAAATATCATCTCACAAATTGATGATGCTATGGCCTGAAATGTTTTCTATATGGTTAATTAATCATTACAATATTAGGTGCGAATCAAACTAACTTCACCCTTGATTCCAAGAAGGGCAGGGTGTGGTGGGTTTGATTTGCCACAAATATTACTATGATTTAATTAGGATAGCGAAAACATTGAGGGACCCTAACACGGAATTTTTAAATGATATTTCTAATTTAAATTTATTCTATATTTTTAAAATAAATATTTAAATTCAAGTAATGATTTTTAAATTTATTATATATTTGGAAAACAAATCAAATTCAAATGATGATTGTGTTTCAACTCACAATAAAACATGCATATTAATTTTCATGCAAATTAAACTAGGGTAACCGATGGACAAGGAATAATCTGAATTTCATGCCAATTAAACTTGCGCCAGGAATAATCTGAACAAATGCGATAGTTACGGGATGAGTAAAAACAATAGGAATGATTTCATAAGCACCAAATGGATAAATGAGAGAAGCTCAACAATAATTATTGGATGGATCGATAACCCACAGCTAAACAAATCAATAGAAAATACTTTTAGACAATTAAAAGAAAGTACTAGTGTGTGGTTTAGACAATTAAAAGAAAGTACTAGTGTGTGGTTTCGTCATTACATGGCTGAGCGAAGGAATTGCAGAAAGTGTTGAAAATATAATTTCAACTGCGATCGCCGATATCGCATCGGCAAAATGAAGTGAAGGAATTATAAAGGAGCCTTTGTGTTTGCGATAAGCGATCGCCGATATCGCATCGGCAAAGTCGAAGTGAAGGGCCGATATCGCATCGGCAAAGTTGAAGCATAGGAGGCAGGCAGTGGCAGCGATAAGAAACATCGCCAATGAGCGATCGCCGATATCGCATCGGCACTTCGCTATCGGCAATGTCATAGGGTCGGGATCCTTAACATGAGTAAAGGTGTGATGCGATCCGATCGCATATCGGAGATCGCAACATATGTGTGTGCCCCAATTTTGTGTTCCGATTAAATGGATTTTGCGATGCGATCTAATTAAAGTCAAAGGGTGAAGTATGGGCCAGCATTAAATGAATTTTACGTGAAGTAAAAGTTTTTTTCTTGCCGCCAGTAAATGTCAGTAAAACAGTAAATGCTATTTACTGTGGGTTGGTAAGTTTTGGTGAAGTTTTTAATTTTATTTCAGCGGGAGTATGGGCTCAAGTAATAGTTGGTAAATGCATTTAATTTTTATTATGTCTTTTGCGGAAGCATGGCCAGTGAAGACGTGAAGTAATTTCTTCTTGGGTTGTCATATATATGTAATATTTTTGTGTATTGAAGGTATATAGAGTGGTAAGTGAAGAACGCAGCAGCGTATGTAATTTTTACGGCAGTGCAACATAAAGAAAACTGGGAACGCATGTATTGTTTTTTGTGTGTTGCTCATTGTAATGAGAAGGGCGTAGTGTGAGAGAGGATAATGCACAGCAGTGCTATCCGCGAAGATCAAGGGAGTAGTATGTTTTTGCTGAGTGGTGATGAAGCTTGCAGCAGTGGAAAAACCAAGGGAGATGCACAGCAGTGCATAGATCATTTTTTTTAATGTATTGGATTTGCATTGAAATGCAAAAGGAAAAGAGCACACAGTTTTTTTATATAAGTGAATGTAATGAAATTTTTTACTGTGTATGTAAAAATCTGTTTTACAGTAGTAATGTAAAAAAAAGGGGTTTTACAGCAGTAAACCAAGCACAGTAAATTCTCAGGAGGAGACATAGTTTTGTTTTGATAGGTGAAAGTAAGTTTGGTGAATCCCTCTCAGCAAAGAGGATGAATATGTATCAGAGTTGGCTGAATACATTTTTGGTAAATCCCTCTGAGTGTAAGAGGATGAATGTTTATATGAGGCTTTATATTTTAAGCAATAGAAATGTTTTTTATGCTGTGTAATGGACTGTTATGAGTCATTTGGTTTTATTAGCTTCGCTGTGAAAAGGTCCTGGAAGAAATGAAACAGAGCATTGGCTCTGTGGTATTTGCTTGAATGGTTTTTGGTATTTTCCCCATTTTAAAGAAAAATTGCCCAACAGTGGTATCAGAGCTAGTCCAGGCTCTTTGAAGACTCAAAGAAGCTGAAGGAAGGTGTGGTTGCAGCAGAGAAAGCTTCTCCAGCAGTGTGAAGTTTCAGCCAAAGGGATTCAGGTATTTCCCAAGTTTCTGAGTTATTATTAAAGACAGTCAGTTGTTTTAAAAAAAACACAGTCAAGTATTTGAAGCCCAGATAAGAATGGCAAGGTCAAAGAAGAAAGCCTCCAGGCCTGTTAAAAATGTGTCTCCCTCCTCTACTAAACTAGAAGGCAATCCATTAGAATACATTCTATTTCAAACCCCAAAGTTTGATGGAAACTTTGATGTATGGGAAATAATGATGAGGGCTTTCCTAATGTCTGAGGGGATTGAAGTCTGGGAGTCAGTGATTGATGACAGCAAGATGGATGAAGAATCCATGGAGTATGATGCACAAGCAGTAAAACTAATCTTGGATGGACTCCCTGATTCTGTGAAGAAGAATCTATGAAAATACTCATCAGCAAAGGATATATGGGACAGACTGCATGACCTTCATGCAAAGGGAGCACTGACCATGAAAATGAGTCAAGAAGAAAGTCATGAACCCATCATAGAAGCTGAGAATGAAAAGCTTGACCTCATCAAGCTTCAAGTAAAAGAAAGGGATGAAGAGCTAGCCAAGCTCAAGAAGGAGTTGGATCAATGCAAGAGGAAACATCATGAAGAAGTCATATCCATGACAAATCAGCTGAATGAAGCAAAGAAGCAGGCAGATGCCTTGACAAGTCAACTTGAACAAAGGCACATAAGAGTGAATAAGCTTGTAGAAGAGATTGGACAGTACAAGGTAGAGGTCTCCTCCCTTAAGTCTAAACTACAAGAAGCCAGGAAGCAGGCACAAGGAGCTGAAAAGAAAATGAAGAGCAGTCAAGCAAAAGATGAAGAAATCTCCAAAATGAAGATAGAGATTATCTCCTTCAAAATAGTAGCAGCTGAAGCTACTCGTAGCAAGGAAGAAACTGAGGGACAACTAGCAAAGAAAAATAATGAATGTGAAAAATTAGAAGAAGAGATTGTCCTCCTCAGGAAGAAGGTTGAAGGGATGAACAAGATCATGAAGAGCTCTCAAGCTTTGGATGACATGCTCAGCTATCACAGATCCCCATCTGATAAATCAGGACTTGGGTATGTAGGCGAACCCTCAAACAAGGATGAGGATGCTTTAAGCAAAGGAGATGTGAAGAAGCCAGAAAGAGATGGTGATGCTCCTAGTTCCAGCAAAGGCAAGGAGAAAAATGAAGGCAGCAATAGAAGAGATCCTGCTCCAAGTAGAAAATCAGCTTCAAGAAGAAATGTAGCTGATGGCAAAGAGGCAAGATGCAATGGTCATCAACAAAGGATCTCAAGGCAGCAAGGCTTCAGAAGTACATCAAGAAAACCTCCATCTCCCAGGTACCAAAGTTCATTTTATGGTTATTGTTATGCTTGCTCAAACTTTGGTCATATGGCAAAAGACTGTAGAGCATTTCATGGAGATAGATGTTGTGGTCCCCGACAATCTCCAAGAAACAATTTTAGAAGAAATCATGAAATGTCATTCATGAAAAATGTTGAATGTTTCAAGTGTCATAACATTGGGCATATGGCACGAGACTGTAACTTAACATGGGATCTTACACAAGCTAGACCCATGCAAAAGAAGAAAGTTACACAAGTATGGAGAAGGAAGGAAAGGCAATCTGAAAACCCCTTGAACTCCCCAGTGGATCTAAATTTGTTTTGAGAAGAGTCTGCTAAAAGAAGACAAGCACACATTAAAGGGGAGCTTGTAATTTTTGTTGTTTGCTGAACTGTATTAACAGTCATTTGTTGATGGAGGATGTATTGCAGCGCAGCAGTTGCAAATGAAATCTTTATTAATCCCTCTAGAAGGAAATATGCAGCAGTGATGAAATCAGCAATGTTTTTGCTTTGTGTTTATGCAATATGCATAGAAATGCATGAAGAAGAAAAGATGGCAGCGCTGAAATGTAAAGAGCAGCAGCGCAATAAGAAAAGTATGCAAAGCAAGGAAACCCTCACAGCAGTGGGAAGATAGAACACAAAACAGCAGTTTGAAATTTTTTTGTGGTGCACATGCATTGAAATGCATAGCAATGGAAGGTAGTTTCCTTCTATGTAATGTGATAGAACATACTCACAGCAGAATGAGTGTAATGCACAGCAGATGAAATGTTTTGTATTGGGAATGATGGCAAGAAGGAGAAGCACACAGCAATGCAAATAAAAAAAAATGCAGCAGCAAGAAGTTTTGAACAGCAGCACATGCAAAAGAAATTTTCCTTACAGCAGTAAAGGTAAATGTAATGAATTGAATTGAAATGCAATATATGCAACAGCAGTGAGGCAGTGAGTGTAAGAAATGTTTACACACAGCAGTGTAAATTTGTAACTTGGGACAGCGTAATTGTTCCAAGAAAGACAGAGTATTTTGTCTTTGAAAAGTGCAGAAGCAGTGCAAGTGTCGACACAGCAGTGTGAGGTAGACACAGTAAAGAAGATGGCACAACAGTGCATCAGAGAATATGCAGCAGCATAAAAGAACATCGTAATGAGTTTGCACACACAACAGTGCAATGGTTGTTTGTTTTGGAACTGCACTTGAAGGAGTCATTTGGTGAAACCCTCTATTGAAGAGGAAGGTGCTTTTAAGCACATTGTCATTAGTGAATCCCTCTGTAATGAGGAAGGTGCTCTTAAGCACAGTTACATTGGTGAATCCCTCTGTTCAGAGGAAGATGCTCCCTAGCATAGTTTGGTAGATCCCTCTGTCATGAGGAAGGTGCTCTTAAGCACAGTTTCAGGTTAATCCCTCTATTAAGAGGAAGACAACTTTGTTTGTTTATGAACTGCAGCAGAAGCAGTTGGTGAATCCCTCTATGCGAGGAAGATTGGTGAACCCCTCTATGTGAGGAAGATATTCTTGTAACAGCAGTTAGTGAATCCCTCCAAGTGAGGAAGTGTTTGGGTATGATTGAATGCCCGACAGTTGAAATTAAAGGGGAGTGTTGAAAATATAATTTCAACTGCGATCGCCGATATCGCATCGGCAAAATGAAGTGAAGGAATTATAAAGGAACCTTTGTGTTTGCGATAAGCGATCGCCGATATCGCATCGGCAAAGTCGAAGTGAAGGGCCGATATCGCATCGGCAAAGTTGAAGCATAGGAGGCAGGCAGTGGCAGCGATAAGAAACATCGCCGATGAGCGATCGCCGATATCGCATCGGCACTTCGCTATCGGCAATGTCATAGGGTCGGGATCCTTAACATGAGTAAAGGTGTGATGCGATCCGATCGCATATCGGAGATCGCAACATATGTGTGTGCCCCAATTTTGTGTTCCGATTAAATGGATTTTGCGATGCGATCTAATTAAAGTCAAAGGGTGAAGTATGGGCCAGCATTAAATGAATTTTACGTGAAGTAAAAGTTTTTTTCTTGCCGCCAGTAAATGTTAGTAAAACAGTAAATGCTATTTACTGTGGGTTGGTAAGTTTTGGTGAAGTTTTTAATTTTATTTCAGCGGGAGTATGGGCTCAAGTAATAGTTGGTAAATGCATTTAATTTTTATTATGTCTTTTGCGGAAGCATGGCCAGTGAAGACGTGAAGTAATTTCTTCTTGGGTTGTCATATATATGTAATATTTTTGTGTATTGAAGGTATATAGAGTGGTAAGTGAAGAACGCAGCAGCGTATGTAATTTTTATTTTACGGCAGTGCAACATAAAGAAAACTGGGAGCGCATGTATTGTTTTTTGTGTGTTGCTCATTGTAATGAGAAGGGCGTAGTGTGAGAGAGGATAATGCACAGCAGTGCTATCCGCGAAGATCAAGGGAGCAGTATGTTTTTGCTGAGTGGTGATGAAGCTTGCAGCAGTGGAAAAACCAAGGGAGATGCACAGCAGTGCATAGATCATTTTTTTTAATGTATTGGATTTGCATTGAAATGCAAAAGGAAAAGAGCACACAGTTTTTTTATATAAGTGAATGTAATGAAATTTTTACTGTGTATGTAAAAATCTGTTTTACAGCAGTAATGTAAAAAAGGGGTTTTACAGCAGTAAACCAAGCACAGTAAATTCTCAGGAGGAGACATAGTTTTGTTTTGATAGGTGAAAGTAAGTTTGGTGAATCCCTCTCAGCAAAGAGGATGAATATGTATCAGAGTTGGCTGAATACATTTTTGGTAAATCCCTCTGAGTGTAAGAGGATGAATGTTTATATGAGGCTTTATATTTTAAGCAATAGAAATGTTTTTTATGCTGTGTAATGGACTGTTATGAGTCATTTGGTTTTATTAGCTTCGCTGTGAAAAGGTCCTGGAAGAAATGAAACAGAGCATTGGCTCTGTGGTATTTGCTTGAATGGTTTTTGGTATTTTCCCCATTTTAAAGAAAAATTGCCCAACAGAAAGAAAAATAAAGAAAATATGCTATTCTCGCAAAATTCAGTGGAAATGTACTTGTAATTAAATCCCTCAGTTAAAAGAAAATACTGATTACAGGGATGGTTTGACCTTTCGGTTTCACTCAATTAAAAGAAAAAAACCATTACATGGCTGGTTTGACGTCTAAGTTTCCATCGTTACATTACAGGGTTGAAGGAAGGAATTAACAAAAATACTCATTACAGGGTTGGTTTGACATTTAGATTTCGCTCAATTAAAAGTAAATACTCATTACAGGGCTGCTTTGCCATTTCAATTTCGATCATCGAAAGAAAGAATTAACAGAAAGAAAATACCCTATTCTATTCTTGTTGTGGTTTGATTAGGAAGAAATAAACATTGATTATGCTTTACGAATTCTTCAATTCGAAGATGGAAGAAAGAAAAATAAAGAAAATACTCTACTCTTGTTGTGGTTTGACCAGGAAGAAATTGACAGAAGGGATTGGGGTACCTGTACCTGTAATCGAATCCCTAAACATTGATTATACTTTAGGAATTCTTCAATTGGAGGTTGTTTTCTATCGAACCTCTTGAATACCCTGCATCAGATTTGAGACAGACAGACATGCATTGATTATACTTTAGGAATTCTTCAATTGGAGGTTGTTTTCTATCGAACCTCTTGAATACCCTGCATCAGATTTGAGACAGACAGACATGCATTAAAATAACGGAAATGAATTACAGAGCACAAACAGAGCACAAATGTATTAATGATAATATGTACCTGAAATTAATGGCAGAGAGCACAAATGTATTAATGATAATATGTACCTGAAATTAATGGCAGAGAGCAGAGCCATTATTGAGAGAACCGTGAATGTTCGGTTGCCGGACTGCCCTTCCTTTGACGTTCGGAATCAAACAGACTCACACTCACTCAACTCAGATTCACAGGCACACAAAGATTCATGCCCAGGCACAGAAATATTCATGCACAGACACACACATGCATTAGACAGGCACAGACAGTCGTGCATCAGAGAGGCATGCATCAGGTACAGAATAGGACTTGGACTGAAATGTTGGAGTAAAATGTGAATGTAAATATAAATAGTGTTCCTTTCAACGGATACATTGGCTTCCATACCAACCGTTTCACATACACACAAATCCCCTCTTTCATTCCAACGGATGGTTTTAAAATTGGCACCGTCTAAAAAAAGCAATTATATTTAGAAAACTGGCATGGTTGTGTTTTTTTTTTTTTAATTAATTTCGATTCAAGATTTTTCTATGAAAGATTCCATATATTTTAATTGTAATTGTGTCTCTTTCAATAATACGGTAGCCCGTAACAACCGTTTCACAGAATGACAAATCCGCTCCCTTTCGCACTGATACGTTGCCCTCCATCTCTTCTCTTTCGGATTTCCCAGGAAAGTTTTAAAATTACTTCCCACTATCGTCCCAAAAAGGGAAGCTTTAAAATTGGTTACCACTCCCATCCCAAAAAGCAAATATATTTAGAAAGCTGACCTGCTTTTTAGTGTCTTTTGATTTAAGGTTTTTTGGGTTTCTTCCATTCTTTTATTAACTAACTCTTTTTATTGTTTTTTACTAGCTTTGATTTATAATGAATTTGTGAATTTTTCACATTTGAAGTGAAATTGATTTTTTTACCATTTTTTCAAATTTAAAATAAATTTTATATGATTGGAATAGAAATTTTATAAATATCTATAGTGTTCCTTTTAACAAATATATTAGCCTCTATCTCTTGAACAATTTTTCTTTCCAACTCATAAATTGGCTTCCATATCTTGAACAATCTTTCTTTCCAACTCATACATTGGCCTCCATCACATCTACCCTCTCTTTCAACTTGAAGTACAGTTTTAATTAAAATTGGTTGGCCTCACTGTCCAAAAGAAACGTATATTTAAATGCTGGCCTGTTTTTCTTTTTTTCAATTTTCCATTCAATATTTTCGGATTTTCATTTTCTTTTAATTCTTGTTTTTTTATTCCAGGTGTTTTTTTTTCACATTGTTTTATTACTTGTTATTATTATTATTATTATTTATCCACTTTCATTTATCTTAAATTTGTGATTTCTTAAAGTTCTTTTTCAAATTTGGATTAAATTTCATATTATTTTGACTAAGATTCATTTGAAATTTATGAACCAATAGAAGCTAAAATTAATGTTGAAGTTGTAACTCAAATCGATGAACTTCTTTGGTAACATATGAAGAGTGGTATGGAATTTAAATTTAGCATCTCATTAATTTCCATTGGTATCTAAAACAATAATGAAGGTATTAGGGTAAGAAGAAGTTAATGTTTGCCTAAGAATTAGAAATACTAATGTCTTTTATTTCTAAAACAATAATGAATTTTATTTCATGGATCACATGTGACTCAATTCAGTATCTAAATCAGTGTTTTATGAATCTATACTCTTTGTGATTGGTATTGTAAATGCGTTTGTCTCACAACTATCTTGATTCCTCGTCTCCTCCCACATCTCTCTTTAATCTCAACTTTCAGTCTACATTTCAACGTGGCTTTCGTTTTTTTTAAATAATCAAAGAATCATTTTGCTATTGGATGGAAATTTAAGCACTGTGAAATTTTCCAATAAGGGTATTTGGGATTAGTACAAATCTCATGAAAAAGTGTGTAGCCATGGTGACCACACTTGTGTATATTTAGGATTTCGAAGGAATCAAGAATGCTCCCATTAGATAAATCTCAATTATACCCATTACTACAAATATCATGAGAAAATGTGTAGCTAGAATGTGGTTCTCATATTCTCTTTTCAAGTACAATTTCTTCCCTGGAACATCGAAATGAAACTATAATTAAGTGGCTTATACTAGGAAATGAAATTGTAAGCCAAAATGGTAAGGTATAGGTTGTTCTATAAGAAGCAATAAGGAGATTTATTGAAGAATATGTGAGTCAAGAAACTTTGCAATGGAATTGCGCATTTTGACAACTCAGATGAGGAAACATTTGTTTTTGTCCCCTCGTTTTTAGCATTAATTTCTAATTCTAGCAATACTTTTTTTCTTTTGAAGAAAAACATTCTACGGAAACTCAAGAAGTGCTTGTCCACATTTATGGATGGCATCCTTAATAAATCTATTGGTTTAGATCAGTGTGGCTAACCTATGTAGATTTAAGCTGCGCTATATAGATTTAAATTTGACACCTGTTGCCATAAATCTAGCCAAATGCCCAAATTCATTGACTTAAATAGGACACTTGTTGCCATAAATCTAGCCAAATGACCAAAGTCATTTACTTAAGTCGAATACTTGTCGCCATAAATCTAGCCAAATGCCCAAAGTCATTTACTTAAGTCGAACACTTGTTGCCATAAATCTAGCCAAATGCCCAAAGTCATTGACAACAACCAGTTGAGTTGAATCTTTGGGCTAATTCGAGCACCACTTGACATGTTCTTGATGAGATTTTGCTTAAATGTATGCATTTTATTTCTTTGCATCTTTCTTTCTTCCAGTTATTCTTTTACCCTTTTGTAACTTTACTTCCAGATATTAGATCTTTTCCTTCTACCATTAACATGGCTATATGAGTTACTATTACACTCTTGTTGTGGTTTTGCTATGTATTACACTAGTTGTACTTTTATTCCCATGGACATATTTTTTTGGTCATTCATTGGACATTAATAAAATGATCTCATCTTATTTTATCTACCAATTAACTATGCTTTGTGGATTATTGCTAGCAATATTTTATTAGTTTTTGCTTTGTGCTTGTATCTTCAACAATCCAGAATTACACAATCCAATTGAAGAGCTTAAAGCCAAAACAAATGAGCTTAAAGAGATGACCAATGAGCTTATAAAAAGGGTAACTCACTCTACATACTATGCCAACCATGAACTATTGGTGATTAGAACATTGTCCTAACTTTATTTTTGATAAGCTATGACATATTGTGTATGTAAGGAATAGAAACACTACAAAGGGAGGTCTAGGTTTGGAAGAGATGACACCCTTGTACATGTAAAATGACCAAAAGAATAGAGCATTTATACAAGCATGTTGATGCAAATACATTTGTGTATATGAGTCAAACTTCCAAGTTTTCACTTTAAGGACAAACTAGAAGCATTGTTCGGAGATCTAGATAAGCATTCAAGTTTCAGAACTTGCTTCTAGATAACTTCATTATATGGATATAATTTTTCAGATATTAATAAGAGATTTCCTTTTTTTTGCATCTTCTCATATATTTTTAATAAGCAGAAAAACAAGATTTTCCCAAATATGCTTGAATTCAATTTTCACAATTATCAATATTTTTATGTTATTTTAGGATTTTCCCCATGTAACTTTGAAGGTAAGATTTGAGCAAGGGATAAAAAAATAAATCATTTGAAATTCCCCCATAAACAAAACTAATGTAATACTGAATGAAATTACATATGATCATATGATTTGAATCGATACCCATTTTAATTTGATTACATTGTCTAACTAGCATTGAATATTTTGTTTTTCATAGAGAAAGGTATTCTTTCTTACTAGAAAGGTGACACAAGAAAAATGGTTGAAGATGAATCTTACCAAAATTGATAAATGTACAATAGGTGGAGACAACAACAAGTGTTATAATGTGAATAAGATTTATTTAACTAAGTGATGGGTGCTAACCATCAATATTTAGGTGCTTCTATAGGAGTTTGTAACCACCCATATTGGCCTTAACAACCATGGCATCTTCCACTAATTAATGGTGCCCTTGGAGAGCGACGTTGACCCATGGGAGACAACACATGGAAATGCAAATGTATAAAATGGATATAAAAAACATTGATAGTATTGGTAAGAAAAATAAATTATTAAAACTTCAAACATACTTGTAATAAACACACTCATATGAAATCAAAAGATTTAGTGGTTCATAGTTGAAATGCATTGGGAATTAGAATGGAATTATTATGAAAATGTTGGGTACGTGTTATATTATTTGAATGATTAGATACACATGTGATTTGTATGTATCATGAGAAATGGGAGGTGACAGTGGGGACTTAGCCCCACTAAAAAATATTCGGATGCTTTTTAATGTCCACTTTTGACGATTTTCAACACACAATTTTCACTTTCGGTGGTTTTATGGCACATAATTATTGTAGTCAATGGTAATGTAATTCTAATTAAATAAATATATATGATTAATGGATCTAGGGTTAATGGATGCCACATAATGTACAAATTATATTATAACATTGTAAAGTAATATTATATACTGAAAAATATTTCTAGTTTTCCAAATTTGGATTTCCCAGGTGAGATCTCTATTTTAAATGTTTGTCTAAGTCATTGCATTTTTTCTTTCTTTCTTTTCTTTTTGCTCTCCCTTTTCTTTTGAAGAGTCAATTTTTGATAACTCTACCCATTTGTTCATTTTTTATACTCAATATCTCAATACACATTGCATCTCCAATGATTGTTACTCTCCACCTTTGACATCAATGGCAGAGTGATATAAAAGGCTACTGATATTAATTTTTGTTGAACATACATGTTGCTACCACTTAAATCAAATGATACCAATTGAAGACAGATAGAGAAAGACTTAGGAAACATGCAAATTTTCGATCTCATAGTACATTGTAATACACTTTGCTCCCCTTAAAACATTTGCCTCTACTTCCGATACAAGTATTTTTCTTTTGTATCGATTAAATGAGTTGTACTATTGTACCAAGCCACAATTAAAGCTACTCCAAAATTCAAATATAATATTGCACCAATGATTGATAGAAATACCAAGATCTCTCCCTTTTTATACCAATTAACCAAGTTGCATTTCTATTGTTGTACAACTAATCCATTGCATACTAATGGTTGTTACAAAAGCCAAATTCTTCCCATGCCTTAACATGACAGGATACTTATGCTCATTAGTATTTAACATAATTATGTTAGCCACTTATGAAATTGAAATAATACAAAACATATAAGATTTGAAAATTTTTCATTTCTTGTTTTGGTTGAACAATCAACTCTCCCTGAACACGTGCTACTACTAATCTTGTAGCTCCCCCTGATCTTATTCACTATTCTTCTACATGACCTCCTAATATACACCCATTGTTGACAAAAATTGACATAATCCTTCTTTCTTTTTTCTTATTAGATATTCATATGGATCCATATCTACTATTCACACCACCTTGTGACACCATCTTTACCTCAATTCACTTGTTCATCTTGCTTTCTAGAGAAATGAAATTTACATACTACCCTCAATATATCTCTAGTGGACCTTTCAAGTAACCATTATTCTCTTGTAGCTCACCATCAATGATTTTTATCTTCTTTATTTTAATTGACGTGTTTTTGTCACTCACTTTTATTTTATTGATGTGGTAAGAGAGATAACATTCTCATACTACAATCTTTCAGTTTACATTTATTAAGGACATATGCAATGTTTGAGGTCCTAGTTGTTGTTGCTACAATTTACCAGATTCTTCCTCATTTTACATCCTTTATATGAGAATGTGATCTCTCTTATTTTATCAACCATTTTACTTAAATGTAAAACATTTTTGTTTAAACATTCAACAAACAAGACTTGTTTAGCCTTACTTTTCTCATTATCAAGGCCAACTAGTCTTTTACCCATTATTCTGGTTGATGTATTGTCCCTAAGAATGACACTGACACTTTTGACTTCCTTTAGTGAGATAAGTTTTTATTTGTCTCATGTTATGTGAATCAAGCAATGACTATCTACATACCATTGGTCCTCTTTATCTTGACTACACAGAGCTAAAATACATTTTTTATCCTTTTATTCTTTCTTTTTCCATGTTGATCCAGGGGGATATTGGTTGCCACCCACCTATTACACTTTCACCCCCACTATTGTAACATTATTTCTTTTAGTTTCTGTAATTGTAGCACAATTTACTATTTTTGGTAATTTTTCAGGTGTTGAACTTCCATAGCCATTTTGAGGCCCTAAATGACATTTTTTTGGAAAATGAGAAAACATCATTCTATGATTGATGTTTGCAATCAAAAGTTATAGTCCTCAGATAGATATTTATAGTGAGGTTCATTTGCATCAAATGGAGATTATATACCAAAGTTACAACCCTTGAAATTTGATGTAACAATTTACCCCAATGAGGCCCATAGTTTTGGCACTTCATCTCTGAGTGTTATGTTTTTGGATGTTTATGGTTTTCCATTGTTTCTCAATAATAAATAGGAATTCAAGCCTCATTGTAACACAGTTCATAGGAATGTAGTTGCCACATCTCTTCTTAGAGATAAGCTACCATCACCCGAGCTGGTTTATTTCGATTTTGAATGTAAGCATATCTGAGTTCTTTGAATGTAATGAAATGAAGTTTAATTTCTATTTCATCTATGTGTTTATGTTTATATCTATATTTTGTTGTGTTCCTACATAACTCTAAATCAATGGTATCAGAGCGGTATGCTCTTTCTATGTTTTTCTTCGCATGTCTAGAATGAGGTCAGGGTATAAGGAGTTAGGGCTTGAACTAGTTGAACCTTTTCAATACTAGCCTGGTAAACCTCAACAGCCTCCCATGTCAAAAGAAAAGAAAGGTGAGGGAGCAAGAGATCCCTTCAAAATATTGTTTGAGGAATACCTCGAGCAATAGAGGAACACGATGATGGACAAATTTTCCTAGATCCTTCGACGGATGCCCACAGGTGATGCATCTTCATCTAGCAGCCACTTTGGAAGAGACACTCTCTTCAAGTTACAATTCAACTTTGACATTCCCATATTTGAAGGCTAGATAGATAAAAACATTGTAGATAAATGGTTAAATTAGTTTGAAGGGTATTTTTTTCAGTTCACAATTTTTCCAATAGGGAAAAGATTACTTTTTCACCCCTCAAAGCCACCCCCCACATCAAGAACTGGTGGGAAACCTATTGTGAGCAGAAGGATGAGAAGGAACCCTCACTGTTTCTAGCCACACCCACTTGGAACTCTTTCTGAGACACCATCAAGGAGTAGTATTAACCTGTCGGGAGATATAAGATAAGTACATAAAGCAGACCACAGTACAATAGGGAAGGGACCAATACATGTCGAAGTTCACAAATATTTTTCACACACTTCATACAAAGTTTGGTATCAAGGATTATGAGTGGCATCTAGTAGTCAAGTACCGAGTTTATCTGCACAAATACATCCAAAACAAGATGGAGTTTCTCGACATCTCCTTGCTTGGCGCTGCCCACTGATATGATGTCAATATTGAGAAGAAGCTTAAATAGAAGAAGTGATACTTTGGATCTGTGAATCCAAATAGAGGTAAAGATGCCCTGAAACCATAGAACAAATGAGAAAGCTAAGGTGGGCTGACCCAAGAAAACCCATTGAAGCCACAATCAAAGAACAACACCGTGAAGACAAAGAAGGACACACGAAAGTGGTGTGAGTTCCACACGAGCCCCACTCACAACACAAGTGAGTGTCGAGCCAAGCAGTCACTAGCCAAGCAGTCTAAGTTCGAACCTGGCAAGGGAAATGAAAAAGGGAAGTACATTATTGATGCGGATCCCAGTGCCACTATTTCCACCACCAAGATCCAAAATATTGAGCCCGAAGACCTAGAGAAGGGGAAGTGTCTCTTCCACTCACATATGTGGGTGAAGGGTTCATCGTTGCAATTCATTGTCAACAATGGAAGCCAAAAGAATGTCATTTCAGAAGATGTCATGAAGCAGTTGGTCTTATCGATCACACCACACCCACATTTGTACACCATCAGGTGGCTTCACCAAGGAAAATATCTCCACAGTAGCCAGCAGTGTCACCTTCCCTACAACATCAAGCCCTTCCTAGATGAGGTATTGTGTGATGTTGCTCCTCTTGAACCTTGTGATGTATTATTAAGACAACCATACTATGGAAGTGTCATGTTGTGTATGATTCGAGGACTTGCACTATTATTATTTCTCTCAGTAATAAGTTATACAAGATACCGAAGGTAGCCCCACTTGCCATCATCTCTTTGATCTTTGCTAATCAATGTAGTAAGATCATCTCTGAGATTAGGAAATTTGTTTTCTTTTTTATTCAATCTCAAAGTAAGGGGAAGATCATGGCCACATCCATAACCCTCTGGAAGGGTTCCTCCACACAGCAGAAGCGGGTGGATAAGGTCGTGGAAAAATACATGGACATATTCTCCTCACCCACAAGGGTACCCTTGCACTATCAGGTCAAGCATTCGATTGATATGACTCCCAGAGCACCTCTACCCAATGGGCTGAGATATCATTGTTCCATTTTCGAAAATGAAGAGATCAAGCGGAAAATCCAAGAGTTGCTACAAAAAGGGAACATCTGATTAAGTTCCTGGCCTTATGGAAGCTTGATTGTACTTGTACAGAAGAAGGATGAGACCTAAAGGATTTACATTGATTATTAGGCACTAAACAAGATCAATGTGAGGAATAGGTATCCAATCCCATGAATGGATGACCTTCTGGACCAACTCAAGGGCGGCCAAGTATTTCGGCAAGATCGATCTGAATTCTATCTATCACCATGTTCCAATAGATCCCATAGATGTATGGAAGACTCCCTTCAAATTCCTGGAAGGCCTTTTTGAATGGTTGGTTATGCCCTTCAGGTTCAAAAATTCCCCTGCTACTTTTATGAGGCTAATGGATGACATCTTGCAGACCTTCACCAACTAATTCATGGTTGTTTATCTAGATGACATCCTCATCTTCAACAAGAGTTAGGAAGAAGACTTCCAACACATTTGGTGGGTCCTTCAAACCCTGCGGCAGCGCAAACAATGTGCCAACTTTGATAATGCACCTTTGACATGAGCTAGGTCCAATATATAGTTCATCATAGATGAGCGAGGCGTGCATGTGGATCTACCTAAGATCCAAGTCATTTGGGATTCTCCAGCCACAGCCACTCTAACAAAGTTTCGTAGCTTTTTGGGCCCTACAAATTTATATCAGAGGTTTTTGTTGGGATTCCTCCATATCGCTTGGCCTTTGAGTCATATTACCAAGGGCGGAGTGAAAAAAAATTTCCTGGTCCAAGTCCCAATAGAAGGTGTTTGTTGATTTGAAGCACCAAGTTTTCTCTAAACCGGTATTCACATTGCGAGACCTACAACAACCATTTGAAATTGAGATAGATTCCTCTGACTATGCTATTGGTGTAGTCCTCACCCATGAGGGGCATCAATTGACCTATCACAGTGAGACACTTTTTGGTACAATTTGAAAGTATCCCACATATGATAAAGAGATGTGTTCCATAGTGCATGCTTCTCGGAAATGGAAACATTACATTCATGAGAAGGAGACAGTCGTCCACACCGATAACCGACCTCTTTAGTTTATACAGACACAATGGGAGTTGCAAAACAATCACCATCAGAAGTGGTCTACGTATCTACAACAATGCCACTTTGACATTAAATATAAAAAGGGAAAAAACAATCATGTTGCATACTGCCTCAGCCGGCTCCCAGTTGCATCATTGAATATTGTTCTTAACTCTTATGGCCACGATACCTTTGGATGGATGCATCTAGATCCAGAGTTGACCTCCACAGACCAGATGCTAGTGGATGGCAACCAAGTTCCTGAATTCCACCTCTAGGACAGAGTATTATGATACCTAGGCTACCTTTATGTTCGTTCAAGTGAGCGTGCCAAGCTGATTTGGGAGGCACACTACAGTTAGGTCATAGGATACTTTGGTGTGGAGAAAATTGTGGTTGTACTACACAAGTACTTTAATATGCCAAAACTCGGACATGATTTTGGGAAATATATCAAATCCTTCATTGCCTACACCATTGACAAGCTAAGCATAAAGAAGCAAGGATTGTACACTCCTATTGCTAATCCCATCGAACCTTAGGAATCCATCTCCATGGACTATTTGTTTAGCCTCCCTTCTACCAAACATGGCAATGATTGTGTATTTGTCATCGTGGACAATTTTTCTAAGATGGTTATATTAGCAGCCTATAAGAAGAGTATCACAATAGAGTACACTACCAAAATCTTCTTTAAATGAGTTTGGGTACATTTTGGGATCTCACAGGCCATTATATCATATCGGGATAGAAGGTTCTTCAGCACATCCTGGTCAAGCCTCTAGACACTATTGGAAACCAAGCTCACCAAGTTGACTGTATTCCATCCCCAGACAGATTGCTAGATAAAGGTCATCAACAGGATGATAGTGCACATATTTTGCATGTACAAATCCAAGCATCGACGAAACTGGTAAGAGAGTCTTCCCTATGTGCAACATAGTTATAACATATCTCTCCATATCTCAAATGGTCAATGTCCCTTTCAAGTGGGTTTAGGATTTCAACCTTTATGGTTGATTGATGTTGTCATGCCTCATGCGACTACACGGATAGAATCCACACATGTACTATGTGAGGTTGATAAAGCAACCAGGTTTATTTAATTCATCCAACACATCTGCCTGTAGGTTCACGACATCTTGGAGAATTTCAATTCCAAGTACAAGCAATGACATGATCAACATTGGGTGCCACATAAGTTTCAGGTGCACAACAAAGTGTGGTTTCATTTGTAGAAAGAACACCTTACCATAGAAAATTGGAAGCTCATACCACTCTGATATGGGCCTTAAAACATTACCAAGGTTGTGGGAGATAATTATTTTGAGCACAACATTCTTCCATTCCTTGGATTGCACCCAGTGTTTAATGTAGACTGTTCCACCATTACTAGACACATCACACACTACAGAACAACTCACACCAACAAAGATAAACTTAGATTACATGAAATAGGTCACAACTGATTGGATCATGGACACGTAGATCCAGAACACTCAGTAGTAAAAGATCCAAATGTAGTGGGCTGTCAAAGTTGGCTAGCTCTATTGGAAATACTAAGGGGGGGGGGGGTGAATCAATATTTATTTTTCAACTATTGTTTTACCAGTTAAAAACATTTATATTCAGAACACAAGATGAACAATAAGAATAAATTCTTTTATTAATATACTCTTTGCAGTAAAATAGATACAATATATAAATGGTTGCAATCAGTTGCCAGGCACCAACTTGGACTTTTGTGAGGCTCCAACCTCTAGAGCACCAACTCCCAAGGACTCCAATCCTTTCAGTTCCTAAGACACCAGTCCCAAAGACACCAATCCTTCCTACCTCTGAGCAACCAATCCCAAGTACTCCTATCCTTCTTAATTCTGAGGCATCAACCCCAAGGACTCCAATCCTTCTTACTTCTGAGGCACCAACCCCAAGGGTTCCAACCAAATCTTGTCAAGGCATGTTTTATAGTAATGTTCTGCTCTCAGAACTCTTCTTTACTGAGTTTTTTCTATTTACAGCTTCACTGTAGTCTCCATGCTACAACATCAATGACAACCAGTCTTCTTATGAAGAATTCTTTACAACTCTTCATACTGTCCACATAGTGTCTCCAATAGCCTTCATGACCTCTGATAATGTCTCCACACAGCTTTAGTGAGTCTACTATTAGTTGCACTAAGCTCTGCATAAGAACCAACTTTCTGTTCAAGCATCTATTCTTACTGTCACAGTAAATGCTTCAGCATGACTGCTTCTCTGCTAACTACTTCTCCCCTCAAACAATGTCAGATAAAAATTTATTTATAACATCCCAGAATTGTTCTACAGACTACATTGTGTACCCGATTAATTCTTTCATAGGGTAACACGATTAGTAGAGAAACTCACCCTTCAAATGCCTCTTGTCTTGTTGGTCCTTTGGCCATTTTTTGTTCTTCTGGACACTCCAACTGTCTCTATTTCCTCCAACATTTTCAACAATACTTCCACTTTCCTTGTTCTATGTTTTTGTATCTTCCTGATGCCTTTGACCATCGATTTCCTCTTTCCGTTATCTCTTTGGCTTCCTCCTCGGTCACTGTAGTTTCCTCTGCCTCGCTTGATCCTTCGGCTTCTCGGCTTTCAGCTTCCTTTGTCTCTTCGAGTTCACCAACACTCTAGGGACTCATAAATTCAGAAGAGAGGACCGAAAATACACAGAGAAAACATATTGCATATTAAAACTGTAACAGATCCCCATTTTGAATGATGATAGGCATACACAAGACTTTTTTGTTTAATGGAGAGACTATGCAAATCAGTAAGTCCCCACATGCCATGTCACCATCGTAATCGTAATCACCATCGTTCAGGCCACCTGAACTATCAGGTGTGCCTTTATGTATTCTTGCCTTCAAACCCCTCACAATACAATTTTCGAAATACACAGAAATATATGAAAAACAACATAATTGTTAAAGGCTAGACTTCAAATTTATTACACCCGCATCATAACTGCATTGGGTCCACTGTGTAATCGTAATCGGCAGTCATAGCTTCCCGATGGCTGATGGCCAATTAACCTGTGGATGCGATATGCTATTAAATCAAACTGCAATGTTGCATCGGGTCCGCAACATACATCGCAATCGGCGCTTGCAGGAGTGGCAACCCTTTGTGTATTGTGATATGCGAGTACCAATACGGCAGATGTGATATAACAATAAAGCTTTCCATAATGTTGTAGTGGGTCTGCAACATATCGTAGTTATATATATATATATATATATATATATATATATATATATATATATATCTCACATTTCGCATGTTTTAACATGGAAAGGCTTAAAGCCCGAATATATGAAATTTCTTCTATTCTACATGAATGGTAGATCTTCATGGGTCTGTGACTCCTCGTGTCATAGTGCTCTTCTTTTTACTCAATATAGAAGGATTGATGCTTTATCATCAATTAACACATTATTCCCTCTTCATGTCTTAGAACTACTTTATCATGGCTTCAACAATTCTTAAAGATGCTCTACTTCAATTCTTTCAATCAGATTGCAAATAGCCATAAACCAAGTGTCCAAGTCCAAGTTTTTATGCTTCAATCCATAATCCATATTGTTGTTTCCATAGTCAGAATTGAGAGGCCTTCATAGTCCGAATCAAGAGAAAATGCCACTGAAATTTTCTTTCTTGTTATCTTTCTTCAGATTCGAGTTCCTTTCTGTTTCTGTGCTTCTCCTTAAGTCACTGCATCCAGTGTTCAACATCATTGCATTTGGATGAAATGGTGAGAGGTTGTGCCTCACTATTGCTATATTTTCCAAGTGACTAGTATCAGCTTAAGTTCTATTTGACTGCACAACATTCTCCTTTCTATGAGCCATATTTTCCTTGTGTTCTTGTACATATCATTGCAAGTTATTTCCACTAGCAGATTTAGATATCCAATCTATGACTGTCTTTTAAATTCATTTTTTTTATTTGCATCTTCTTTCAATTTTGTTATACACTACCAGCTGCTCTTACTTCAAAATTCATTCCAGATGTATCTGTTTTTTTGAAGGTTGCCTCTATTTGTGTCCATAATTTACCTATTCTCGCATTAAATCCCTGATTCAAGACATTTAACATCTGTAATATCAGAACCATAGTTATTTTCCCTATTTCTCTAGCATTAGATGACCTTCTTTGTTGCTCCAAATACTACTTAGAGATTAAGTGGAAAGAATCTTGAAAAACAGTCCAGAGAATGGTTATAGGATCATGTTCTTCAATGGAGTACTCCTAGAAATGATCTTTATCAAAGAATGATTGTCAATATAGCTCAACAAGGATTTCATAAGGACCCTTTCACTAATAGCTTCTACAATAATGATCAAGAATTACATGCTCCCCCTAACTGTATGCATCATCTCTTTTGCCAGAGTCTTCCCATCAAATTCTTAGATTGTCAAAATTTAGGCCAATGACCTGTGTTGTTGGCTAGAGAGTTCAAGGGAATTTCAGATTGTATTTGCTTCCTTCTCCATACTTGTGTAACTTTCTTCTTTTGCATGGTTCTAGCTTGTGTAAGAGCCTAGGTTAAGTTACAATCACGTGCCATATGACCAATGTTATGACACTTGAAGCATTCTACATTGTTCATGAGTAAGAATTCATGATTTCTTCCTGTAAAATTATTCCTTGGAGATTGTTGGGGACCATAATATCTGTCTCTATGAGATGTTTGGGGACCATAACATCTATCTCTATGATATGCTTTACAATCTTTTTCCATGTGACCAAAGTTTGTACAAGAATAACAATAACAAAAAAATGAACTTTGGTACCTGGGAGATGTATATTTCCTTTATGTACTTCTAAAGCCTTTCTTCCTTGAGATCCCTTGATCATAACCATTACCTCTTACATCTTTGACATGATGTACATTTCTTCTTGGAGTAGAATTTCTTCCATTGTAGCCATGATGTTTCTCCTTGCCGTTACTGGAACTGGGAGCATCACCATTTCTTTCTGGCTTCTTCACATCCCTTTCGTTTGAAGCATTATCATTCTTGTTTGAGGATTAACCTGCATACCCGAGACCTGATTTATCAAATGGACATCTGTGATAGCTGAGCATGTCATCCAAGGCCTGAGATCTCTTCAAGATTTTGTTCATCCCTTCAACCTTTTTTCTGAGGAAGACAGTCTCTTCTTCCAATCTTTCACACTCATTATTCTTCTTAGCAAGTTATTTATCAGTTTCTTCCTTGATACGAGCAGCTTCATCTGCTTCTATTTTAAGGGAGATGATATCTGACTTAATTTTGAAGATTTCTTCGTCCTTTGCTTTTAGTTGACATATCGTGGTGTTTATTTCCTTTCCTGCTTCATCAACCTGTCCTTCTATGACTTCCAATGCTTCCATTGTCTTCTCAGCTCCTTGTGCTTATTTCATTGCTTCTTGTAGTTGAGATTTGAGAGAGGAGACCTCTACCTTGTACTAACCAATCTCTTCTTCAAGTTTGTTCATGCTCTTGTGCCTTTGTTCAAGTTGACTTGAAAAGGTATCTTCCTATTTCTTTACTTTATCCAATTGATTTTTCATTGATATGACTTCCTCATGGTGCTTTCTTTTGCTTTGATGAAATTCCTTCTTAAGCTTGGCAAGCTCTTAATCCCTTTCTTGTACTTGAAGCTTGACAAGGTCAACTTTCTCCCTTGTTTGATCTTGGTTGCCAGCTAGTGCTACCTTCTTAAGTTGCTCATTTTCCTTTTTCAGATTTTTAATCTCTTCCATGGCAGCCATAAGTTAAGAAAGGAGATCTTCTACAAAATCTTTTTCATTCTCTTCATCTTCTAGGTCTACTTTAGCCTTGATGTCATCATTCTCATTTTCAGCTTCTATGACGGGTTTTGGATTTCTTTCTTGACTTCCATCATCTTCTTGACTGATGGTCATGGTCAATTCTCATTTTGGGTGAAGGTAATGAAGTTTGTTTCATATACCCTTTGCTGATGAATATTTTCCTAGATTGTTCTTTATAAAATCAAGTCGCCCATTCAAGATTTCCTTCATTGCTTTTGCATTGTACTCCTTGGATTCTTCATCCATCCTGCTATCAACAATCACTAATTTCCAGCTTTTAATGCCTTGAGTCTGTAATAAATTCCTCATTCTTGCTTCCCATATATCGAAGTTCCGATTGAACCATGGAGCCTCCTCAAATTGATTGTTTTCTATTTTAGTAGTAGATGGAGACACATCCTTAGGAGGATTGGAGACTTTCTTTCTTTACCTCACCATTTGCATTCTAAAGATCAACCTTCGAGCTGTTAGGCTTTGAATGAAGGTACTGGCTCTGATACCAATTAATAGAAATAAAGAAAGGGGGGGTGAATCAATATTACTTTTTAAACTATTGTTTTACCAGTTAAAAATATTTATATTCAGTACATAAGATGAACAAAAAGAATAAATGCTTTTATTTTTTTTTCTCCGTAAATACTAATTCTATTAAAAAAGGTGAAAAAATATATACAATGAGGTCAAGACCTCAGAGGAGGCTGAAGCCTTTCCTCAGCCAAAAATTCAGGGACATTACAGTTCAGCCCTTCAACCAGAATTACATTATAGACTTCAAAAATTTGGCTTTGGTTCCTGACATACTGACCAAATTTACCAGACCTACCATCTTCATAACCTACATTGACCAAAAAAACAAAGTAGCAACTAGCATAGGCATTTTTAAGACAAAAAATAAAGCCTGTATTGGCTGTTGTTACTGCCTGTAGCATGAGAATAAACCAGACATAGACCTCTAACTTCAGACTCAAAAACACAAGACCAAGATTGCATATCATATAAGCAAGAAAGCCACCTGGCATAAAGGAGCTGTGATCAATCTGCATGACTTGGTGAAGCTGGTGTATCCTACTTTACCTAGCTAGTAGAAGCTACCCAGGTCACGAGACCGTCTTCGTCCAGTACCGGCGCACCTCCATCAGGATTAGTAACCAAATGTAGAATACCAGCTTCTTGTTGAGATGGCCCGCAAGCTAAAGCATCTTCCTGTATTGGATCAGGTTGCTGAGGCGCTTCCGAAACAGGGGCATCCTCTTGCATGTGGTACGCATGAAGCACTCTCCCCGTCAGGTCCCTTAGCAGAACACTATCATCCTGAGAATGTGAGGAAACGGAAGGAGTCGAACTGAACTGGTTGCTCTCCTCCTTCGAGACAAATATGGTAAAATTTACTGTCACCATGGACCTGTTAAGCCAACTTTGGAAGGTAAACCTGGAGGTCTGATAAGAATTATTCGGGAGAAGCCTATCTTGGTCCAAAGGCGGAGAAGAAGGAGGAGCTAAGGCAATGGGAGCAACATTTTGAGGGGCATGTCGAAAATGCTTCCTCTGTTCCCTGAGTGACTTCCTCTGCGCGGGATTCCTCGTCTACGAGGCATGGTTACAGAGGCGAAAGAACTGGGAGAACGATTGAAACAGAGCAAACCAGAAGTAATGAAAGCATTGAGAAATTCAGGTCGTTTCCAGAACCTTTCTAACATCCAGACCCGAATGACTATACAGCGGATCTGAAGCAGCTTTGCTTCATAATAAACATAGTCATTAACTGCGTTGCGTGGATCCATGTCAATGAGCCAAAGTGTATGCAGAGCAGCCATGCTTGCATTGAATTCAAACCAAATTCGAGGCTGCGCGGTATTTAATTCCTCTGACCTGAACTTGATATACCATCCTACGATGTGTACCATACAATCCTTCCGCCTGCCATCCGTCAGGCCAGATGTCTATCTGGCAGAGTCCATCATTGAATGCTGGTAGAGTCACCCGCATCCAGGTATAAATGCTTTTATTAATATAATATTTGAGTAAAATAGATACAATATATAAATGGTTGCAATCAATTGCCAAGCACCAACTTTGACTTTTGTGAGGCTCCAACCTCTAGAGCACCAATTCTATTTTTGTCAAGACAAAAATCTTGGACATAGGAGCACCAACTCCCAAGGACTCCAATCCTTCTTACTTCTGAGGCATCAACCCCAAGGACTCCAATCCTTCTTACTTCTGAGGCACCAACCCCTTTATTGAGTTCTATCAATTTACAGCTTCACTGTAGTCTCCATGCTACAACATCAATGACAACGAGTCTTCTTATGAAGAAGTCTTTACAACTCTTCATATTCTCCACACAGAGTCTCCAATAGCCTTCATGACCTCTGATAATGTCTCCACATAGCCTTAGTGAGTCTACTATTAGCTTCACTAAGCTCTACATAAGAATCAACTTTTTGTTCAAGGATCTGTTCTTATTACCATAGTAAATGCTTCAACATGACTACTTCTCTACTGACTACTTCTCTCTTCAAACAATGTCAAATAAAACTTTATTTATTACATCCGAGAATTGTTCTACAGACTACATTGTGTACCTAATTAATTCTTTCACAGGGTAACATGATTAGTAGAGAAGCTCACCCTTCGAATGCCTCCTGTCCTGTTGGTCCTTCGACCCTTTTCTATTTTGTTGGACCCTCCAGCTGCCTCTGTTTCCTCCAGATTTTTCAATAACACTTCCACTTTCCTTGTTCTCCATTTTTGTATCTTCCTGATGCCTCTGACCATCGGTTTCCTCTTTCAACTGGCACTTTGGCTTCCTCCTCAGTCATTGTAGCTTCCTCTGCCTTGCTTGATCCTTCGGCTACCTCACTTTTGTCTTCCTCTATCTCTTCGAGTTTACCAAAACTCTAGGGACACGTAAATCCATAAGAGAGGACTGAAAATACACAGAGAAAGCATGTTGCATATTAAAACTGTAACAGAGCCCCTTTTTTAATGATGATAGGCATACATAGGACTTTTTTGTTTAACGGAGAGACTGTACCAATAGGAAGGCCCTACATGCCACATCACCACCACAATCGCAATTGCCATTGTTTAGGCCTCCTGAACTCTCAGGTATGTCTTTATGCATTTTGGCCTTCAAACACCGCACAATAAAATTTTCGAAATACACAGGAATAAATGAAAAACGACCAAAACACTAAAGGCCAGACTTCAAATTTATTACACCCGCATCTATAACTGCATCGGGTCTGTTGTGTAATCACAATCGGCAGTTGTACCTTCCCGATGGCTGATGGCCAATTCACCTGCGGATGCGATGTGGTATTAAATCAAACTGCAATGTTGCATCGGGTCTGCAACATACATCAAAATCAGCGCTTACAGGAGTGAAATCCCTTTGTGTATTGTGATATGCGAGTACCAATAGGGCGGATGTGATATAACAATAAAGCCTTCCATAATGTTGCAGCGGGTCTACAATATATATATATATATATATATATATATATATATATATATATATATATATATATATATATATATATATATATATATATATATATATATATATATATATATCGCATTTCGCATGTTTTAACATGCAAAGGCTTAAAGCTCGAATATATGAAATACAATAAAAAACCATGCTTCGACACACTTAGCGGACTTCACCTGTTTATACACCCATACATATATATAATTGGGTCCACACATATATATTGTTGTCAAGGGTTTCGAGTAGTGGCTCATTGTAGAACCTGTCGATTACAATATCATCGATATATATATATATATATATATATATATATATATATATATATAATGCCGCCTCTATACTCCAATATATCTATCTCTTCCGCCTCTGATAGTGTATATCGATATACATGTAAACTCTGCCTCCTTTAACTCTTCCGGATATATATATATATATATATATATATATATATATATATATATATATATATATGTATGTATTTTTCTCTTTGGCATCCATTGCTCTCGATAGTCCTTTAGCATACATTACTCCTAATATGGCTCTGATAGCTCTGATATCTCTGTTTTTCTCCTCCGATCTCTTTTGGATAGCTCTGATTTGCTCCTCTGATATGATAACTCCTCTTGGTTCTTCTTGGGCATGTATTACATGTGATGTTCCTCCGATATGGCTCCTTTTGCTCCAATGTCTTCCTCTGGCTTTGAAATGTCTTTCAATTACCTCCTCTTGATACCTTCATACCTTGATGGCTTCTGCCTTTTCTGTTATGCCTCTCTTGCTCTAATATTCTGCTATACTCTTAAGCATAAGTGATAGCTTTGATATGCCTCTTTTGTTAACTCCTATGTTAACAGACTCTTGCTTATGGCTTGGCTGTCTTGATGGCCTTTGTCCTGTCCCTTCATGGATCTGCTTTGCTTCCCCTTCATGGATCATCTAGTATCTAGAATATTGACATCAATGACAAACTAGGTCAACAAGCTCTTGTACCAAGGCAGGTGGCTCACCAAGGACCAAGTTCAATGAAGTTTCCCCATCTCATGGAGGCTCTCAACGCAATGGGATCCATTACTTCCTAAGGGGGGAGGAATGATCCAAGTGGATATTGTTGGCCACTCGCGTATTCCACTTGGACCCCCACCATTGTATGATTATGTGTTTCAGTTTTCGTAATGGTAGCACAATTTACTATTCTTGGTAGTTTTCAAGTCCTAAACTTCCAGAGTTGTTTTGAGGCCCCAAATAATGTTTTATTTTTAAACGAGCAAACATGAGTCTTTTATCAAAGTTTGAAATCAAAATTTATATTCCTTTGATATATGTTTATAGCAAGGTATCGTGCATGTCAAACAAAGATCGTATGCCAAAGTTAGGAAGTTGATGTGCCAATTTACCCCAATGGGGACTATAGTTTTGGCGCTTCATCTCCTAGGGTTAGGTTTTTTGATTTTTTGGATTTTCCATTGTTTCTCAATAATAAATAGGCCTTCGAGCCTCATCGTCACATAGTTCAGAGGCATGTAGCTGCCACATATCTTCTCAGAGATAAGCTACCATCGCCCGAGCTAGTTTATTTCCATTATGTATGTAAAATAATTTAGTTCTTTGATATTAATGAAATGAAGTTTCATTTATCTTGCATGTATGTGTTTATGTTTATATCTATATTATTTTGCATTCCTACATAATTCTGGATCACACGTCCTTGTGCTTTCTCCTTACTTGTTTCATTTTGGTGTATTAATTTGGAAACTTCTATAGTCACTTGTTTGGTGTCCATGATTATCATATTTAAATCCTTCAGGGACATCCAATAAGGGAAAAAAAATTGTAACCTAGTACCACCTTCATGGGAGTTAGTCGATTTATTGCTTTCCAAGTTACATGAGGAGAGTGTTGAGCCTCAACCTTGCACTTACTTAGCCATCTTCCCAACAGCCTTTTCCCATTCACTTCTTCCTTTTTCCATCTTTTCCTCCATTAACTTGTTCAAATTATTGCATTACATGTCTTTTTATCATGGTTTGTTAACTATGCTAATGTTTGACTGTTTGATTAGAATTTTGGAACATATACAACAATTCCGTAGCTGTTCAGCAATTCCGCAGCCATTCAGAGATTCCGCAGCCTTTTTGTTGTTTGATATGCTCCACGCGTCTTCTCAAGGAATGGGCCACATGGGCATGTTGGGATGGATGTACACATGGATTGTATGCTATTGGTTGATCCAAACCAGTCACGTATGCCCTTGGTCAACGCAAGTGTTCCCTTGGTCAAACGGTCAAATTCCAAACGGTGGCATGGGAGCCGTGAGCAGCTGGGACACGGAACCGTAGCTGGCACTTCCTCCACGCCATGAGGAAAGCAAAAGACAGGATCCAAACATAGATTTACTTCCCATGATGACCGTTTCCCTCAAAAGTGCACGGAGTTGCCTGCGTGTTGCTGCACAAGTTAATTAGTTAAGACTGCGTGTTGCTGTGTAGTTAATAAGTTAGGCTGTAGTTGCTTAGTTCACGCAGAGGGTAGTTTGCCTCTGTGCTTATAAATAAAGCGTGTGCCAACGCTTATAGATTAGCTTTTGAATATTGTAATTGCTGCGCTGATTTTGTTATCAAAACTCTATTTTAGAAGGCTGTTTCTACAACACTTTTTCACTGTATTTTGACATGCTGGTTTTATAAAAAGAAGACTATTTCTGTTCACCTTTTCGTAGCTGATCTTTTAGCTGGTTCCATGGATGGAGGGCTCCCATCTATGACAGCCTGTGTACATAGTGTTTGATTTCATTTTCCTGCCTTCAGCATTTTTTATTTCTTTCATCATGTATAATAGTGTACCATTTGATTTCATGTCATTTCATTTCCAGCATTTATTTTAAACTGATCAGTATTGTTTTCTGCAGGTTTTAACCCGGGATTGTTTGTCTTTGTGTATTTGCTTTATCTCTGATGGTATTTTCAGTTGTCAAATTCATAGTTGCCGCCTTTACTTTGTTTTTCTAGCTTAATTTCTAGTTTAGTTTCTCAAGCTGTATGCTAACACATTGATGGTCTCCTTATCATAAGTTGTTCATCTGTAAGAGATCAGAATACTAATAAATTACAGCTTGCTTTGAGTATCTTTTGGCTTATATCACTAACTCTTTCTTCACTTGTTACACATAACAATGTATGTTGGAAGCAGAATGTTGGAGAAAGGCACAGTGGTGTTATAATTTGTCATTTAGATCTTTATCACTTTTTAGACTTATCTCTAACTACTTCCTAATCGTGTTTTACATAGTACCATATGTTGGAAGCAGAGAGTTAGGAAGAGATGAACATTATCATTGGTTTTTAAAGTGATTTTCTTATCTTTTTATTTGCAGCAACATGAGTAGTGACTAGTGCCATTAGAAAGTGGTTCTTTGCTTTCAGTTCATTTCAAGTTATTTATTTCAAGCTCTTTCTTTGCAAAGTTTAGAAGGTAGTTAGAAAACACCAGCTGTTACACAGTAATTTGTCACTGCCTTCCTGTCAGTCACCCTGCTGTGTCAAAGAAGTCACAATCACTGAGTGTTGTGCCCTGAACTGGCTAAAAAACCCATTTTTCCAAAGTTTTGTGCATCAGCGCGTCTGTTCCTAAAATAACCGCGATGACCAGCGCCCCACAGTGTATTTCGTGCGCTGCCATCGCGGAAGAACATCACTTTTCCGCGATGACGCACAGCGCGGCTTTCACGTGTCCTTCCGCGCTGACATGGCTCGTTCAGTTGCTGTCATGTGCTGACAGCGCGGCAGTCTCCATATAATCCGCGCTGATCCAGTTTGGGCGAATTTGTTCAAACAACCAGCCTTCCAGATCTTTCCAGGCTTGGTTGTTAGCTTTGTGAATGTCGACTCCCTTCTATGGCATGTCTGTTCGACTCTTTGCAACTACTCCCCTTGAAGATAAGCTCATCCTTCCACCTTTCTAGGAGACTCCTTCTCCTATATAAACCTCCACCATTACCATGAGCAGCTAGTTAGAAAATAGCTAGACTTAGCTTGGATTATACAAGAGCTTGTAGTGCTCAGATTGCTGCTATAGGTGTGGTGTGTTAGGAGTGGAAGTGATTGATTGCTTTGGGAAGTTTGTTTGTGACATTTGTGTGAGAGAGAGAGACTAGTTTGTCTTGGGAGAACCATCCTCAAAGGTGAATGCTTGAGATACATGCTGACTGATCCCTCCTGAGAAGTTTATCGACGTCAGAACATTTGGTTGTACTCTTCTCTATTCTGATTAATAATAGATGACTGCTATTATTGTTCCATTCTCGTTTGTTTATGCAATGGATAAATGTGAATTATGTCTTTTCTGACTGGCATATAGTTACTTTTACTAGATTTCACGCTTGCGTTTGCTTTCCCTTCGTGTGTGCAGGTGTCCGTTCGCGGGGATCGCGGAAGACTATGACCAGCTGAAGCGAAGGAGCAAGGGAAACATCCCCTCGACAAACGACAGCGCAGGAATCCAAGTAGGTGCTCTTTACTTCTTGTCTAATTGTAACTAGGAACATGCGTGGCAGCATTGTGTGATTGTTGCTAGACCCCTGTTGGGCTAGTAGGGATCGCCTCTATCCGTAGAGGGGATTTACCTTCTCAACAATTTGGCGACTCCGCTGGGGATCAGCCTTTTTGTTTTTGAGTCCACTTTTGTGTTTGACTTTGATTGGTCTCTTTGTTGGTTTGGGATTGTCTTTTGAGGCTTATGAACTTTCTGGGTGTTTCTGGAAAGCGTTTTTATTATTAAAAAGCTCCTGCCTTTGGTTTGGGAAGTTTTTGTTTTGGCTCTCCTTGTTTTTTACTCCCAGCGCGTTTTATTTCGGAACAGTCGCGCTGACATCGCGTCCCTGTTCTTTGGTTTTCTCTTCATCGCGCCTGTACGTCTAACAGTCGCGCTGACCTCGTTTTCAAGGGCAGCGCGCTTTATTCGTGTTCTTCCGCGCTGACATCGCGCCCCCTCTCCTTTGCGTTTTAAGTCATCGCGTCTGTGTGTCTTATATCCGCGCTGACCTCGTTTGTCCTAGGGCAGCGCGCTTTTTCCCTGTCTTTCCGCGCTGACGTCGCAAAGTTGCTGAAGGCCTCCCCCTGTCAGCGCAGAGTTGCTGAAGGCTACCCGCGCTGAGCCTGAAAAATTTCTTTTTGTCAGATTTGACCTCCTGAACCTCTTGCTGTGACTTTCCCTGCTTCTCCCCACTTGTCTGATGACTTGTTTTTTACTCTCTGAACTTTGAACTGTTTGATTACGAAGCTCAACTCCGTAGGGTTTCGTTTTGCTTGGTTTTAAGTTTGCGAACAACTTCCCTTCTAGCTGCTTGGTTCACATGTTCGTCCTGACTTTTGCAATTGCTGGATTGTGTTTGAGTCTCTAATTGACTGGTTGCAACTCTGGTCCATCGGATGTTTGCTTTTCTCTATTTGATTTCACGCTTCGAACCCTAGGACATCTAGCGGCCGTGTGTGTGTCAAGCCTGCCGTAAGGATCCCTGTTTGCTTGATTGACCAGCTCGTTCTAGACTCGCCCTTCACAATTTTTCAGTGATTGTTAGAGTGTATTGGTTTGTGCTTCCAAGTGATCTTTTGCACTTCCTCCTTGCTTGCAATCCTTGCTTGTTTTGCAGAGCTTAGATCACATAGCTCGTGCATTGCCTAGTTTCCCTTTGATTTCGAAGCTTTGGTTGAGTTTTAGGGAACTTCGTGTGCTCTCATTAAGTAGTCTACTTGGTGTTCAAGTTCCTCCAAATTCCTTTAGGTGTTTTATGTCACTAAAAAGAAAACGAATTAGTAGCTTACTTTAAAATTCGAAAAGGAAAAGAACATTTCATTGATTTCCATTTTCAAAAGAAAAGTTTCCTTTCCTCGCTTTAGTTGCATTTAGCTGCTTGTTTGTTTGTATTCGTTTTGTTTAAAAAAAAATTTTGCTCTCTCGTAGCTAGAATTCATCGAACGAAACGAAATTCTTTTGCATATAGATTGCATCTAAGTAATTGTGAGCGAACATACGATAGAGCTTGAAATCGAAACTTAATCTCAAGATCAACTATAAAATGAACCAAATGAATCTAAAAACGCATTGGAACTAAACGCAAATATTTAGAGGTCTAGGTTAGAGACGTGTTCCGGCGTCTTAAAACATAGTCACTGTTGTTTCACATTAGGTTGGGTGATTCCTCCTTCTGTGACTCGATAGTGGTCTAATACGGACTGCGCTCCCACGTACCGTCGAGTATATAGGGAGACCCCACTAGGCTTTTATCCTTTATCCATAGGAAGCCGAGTCGGCCGCCCTACAATTCGCAATGCAGTGAACACAGCATTCACGAAGACTGACCACCCGTACCCTAAAAAGTATTCTGTGGTTTTGCGAAGAGTTTGGCACACCTTCTACCTAGAGTTCCAGAGCAGTCACTTTTGATCCTTTTCGGACTCCCTAAACGAAAAGGTGCCTGTGAGCGTCTTGTCACTTCGTGCTCATTAAACATTCGAAGGAGACTGGAGTCATCTTTGTCCTTTTCTCGACTCCTGAAACATGAAAAGGTCAAGTTTGGTCCTTGCGTCTTAAAAATTAATTTGGCCACGATAACATCACCCAGTTAGGTCTTGTGTGCGTTAGCTTGAGCAGGTTTCGTTTTTCGTCTGCTATGGCAACTTTTCCAGGATTCACCAACCTGGGGTCCCCCTCTGATGGGAACCCAGGACAATTCCCTCCTCTTGGGAATGTTGGTGCCCCGTATATGGCGACGTTGTCCCTACCAGGGTTAACTGTCGGGTTGCCTGTGTGGTTGTTTTCAACCTCTTTGGTCTCTACCGTATCGGCTGTTAGTCCATCAGTCCCCCCACCTGAACAACATCATGTTGATCCTAAGGTGGATCTCTCCCCTTCGACGCCTACCTCTACGTCTTCCTCTTGTACTTCGCCTGGTGAAAGTCTCGATTCGCATAACCAGGTGGCTAAGAAGAAGAAGAGGAAGACCAAGAAGAAGAAGTCCCCTAAGGGAGAGCCTACACACATAGTCCCCCCCTCAAGTCCAGCTATCCACTCCACTATACCTGAAGTCGGGTCACCTTCTGCTCCTCCGCGGAAGGTCAAGTTTCCTTGTCGATTATGCAAGGAGGACCATCTCCTTCGTGATTGCCCTGGCATTCCCAGGGTATTAGAAGTTTGGTCTCACGATTTGGCCCGCCCTCCATCGTCCACTGATGATAATGGCGATGCTACCTCATCAGTTGGGAATGGTAAGGAGAAAAGGAAGTTTCGAATCCCCTGTCGACTTTGTGAAGGCAAACATCCCCTTCACCTTTGTCCCCTCATGGATAAAGCCTCTGCTGTGTTGGAAAGTCTTGCTGCTCCTCCGAATCCATTTCCCGCCGGTTATCAACGTCTTTCTACAACTGTAGATCGCGCCCTTGTTGACAAAGAGATTGTTTCAGATTCCTCTTTTGTCCAAGCCCCTCTTCCCGAACCTGGTTGTTCCCAGTCTGTTCCAGACCCGCCGTTGGTCGGAAAGAGTGTTGATTCGAGTTCACCTCCTCTCAAGCACTCTGTTTCGGAAGAGCAAAATTCTCATGTTCTTCTCGTCTCCTCAGATTCTCCTGAGCTTGATAAAGGTTCTCCTGAAACCTCTCCGGAGAATTTAGATTCGGTTCTTTCCGAGCAGGGGGGCAACCATATGGTTCCCCCACCAAGTAGTTCGGTCATTTCCTTTGATTGGAGTCGTTTGACTACCCCTCCCCTTCCATCCCACGTGCCTTTCTGGGTCACCGCCTATGCTTGCAATAAGGCGCTGCCTGGCACTGTGTTAGACGAAGGAGCATCGGTTAGTCTTATGCCCGTTACTACTTGGCGAGCTTTGGGTTCCCCATCGCTTGTACCTGTCGCACCGCATCTCACCGCGTTTGACGGAGGAACGAGTCAGCCATTAGGGATCCTTCCAAAGTTTCCTATTACTTTGGGGGGCAAGACCGTCTATATAGACGTCTCGGTTACCCAAGGTTCTTTAGACTTCAGTCTTCTCCTTGGTCGTGATTATGTGTATGCCATGGGAGCCCTTGTTTCTTCACTTTTCCGTGTGGTTTGTTTTCCACACGATGGAAGAATCGTGACGTTCGATCAATTATCGTTCGTTCGTCCACAAGCCCCTCCGGCGCACTCATCCTTCCCTCCTGGCTTTCATCCACAAGTTGCATCTGCCTCGCCGCAAATCAACTACGTGGCCACCTACCCCGTGCCCGTACCCAGTGATGACACCATCGTGCATAGTGTCCTGGGGGCATTAGGTCCTGATTTCCAAGATGTCGGCCTTCCCTCCGGAGCCACTTTCTTGGGGGCCTCCACTTCCCGTTCATTATGATGAAGTCTAGTCGGAGCATAGTTCCTTTCCAGTGTCAAGCTCCTTAAAAAATGAAACTAGGTGTCGGAGCATAGTTCCTGATCTTGTGTCAAGCTCGTTAAAACATGAAACAAGGGTTATGAGGATCGTTCTTTTACTGTGTCAACCTCATTAAAAAATGAAACAACTCCCTTTTCAGATCGAGTCTTTGATTAAGATCTCGTAAAATCCCAGTCGAGTCTTTCCAAGATCTCGAAAGTGAACCTTCATTCCATCCACTTTGTTGAATGCAATGAAGCTTGGGGGGCATGTACCTCGATTTGCATTATTATGCTGGGGGCATGCGAGCTTATAACAAGCATAGTTTTTCGTTTCAAGCTTGTGTAAACATGAAACCGAATCCAAGCAAAGTTCTCCATGGTTCAAGCTTGTGTAAAAATGAACCCATACCCGATTTACATCTCGTGATTGCCATTTTTATCCGTTGAATTCTGCTAGATGAGCCTTGGTTGTTTCATTCCATTGCTACCATCTCTTTGGCCGATCATATGCTCTCACTTGGTTGTTTATCCTTTCCTGAGGAACCGCAGCGATGAGTGGTTTTTATTAGCCAGCCTCTTGACCATTACATGTTTTGAGTAGTTCCACCATTACCGGAACCAGTTGCTACCCTTTATACCACTCGTTCCTCTAGGACGAGTCACCTTTAAGCTCTTTTCTGACTCGTAAAATGTGAAAAGATTGCCGAGTATTTTTCCCTTTTTGACTCGTTAAAGAGAATAAAAATGGAGGTCTGCTTTAAGCTCTTTTCTGACCGTTTAAAGATGAAAAGATTGCCGAGTCCCCCTCTCGACTCGTTAAAGAAATGAAAGGCGGTCGTTTTTAAGCTCTTTTTCCGACCGTTAAACCAAAAAGATTGCCGGGTGTTTGTCGTTTCGCGCTCGCTATTGGCTCTAAAACGACGTGTTTTCAACCACTTTTTTACTTTTTCAGGTCGGAGACACTATTCATGAAAAGTACTCCTCGGTCGTAATGACCGGGCGGTTCTTTCGAGCATAGTTTTATACTTTTTCGGGCTCGAGAGACACAACTGTACGAAAAAGGACCCCCCTGGAGCCTCCTTTTCCGCATTCTTTTCAGACTCTCGAAACAAGAAAAGAAGCCGAGTTTTTCCTTTGTCAGGCTCGTTAAACACTCAATGACATCGGATATTGTCAACATGACACACATCAAGCATATGTTACCCCCGTCAAGCTTGTCGTCCAAAAATAATCGGGGTACCTGCCTGCAAAGGTGGGGAAAATGGAACTTTGATTACAGTCGTCTCGGCAGTACGTCACTCTTGAACATGGCACTCCGCTGTTTCGTGTCTGGGTGGGGTCATCTCATCTCGTTTTCACTAGCCTCCATGGGTTTGGGATATCCTATTTGACCTCTCATCTGTTCATTGCCGTCATCATCCTATCCGCTGCTCATTTGATGTCAAGTACTGCCAAATCCGTTATAGTGCCGTTATATGTTCAAGAGAAGTTGTCCTCTGCCCCAATGCAACCTCGTTCGCTATCTCGTCGCAAATCATTATACCTCTGTCTCATGTCGATGATGTGGGAATCATCATGGCCCACCTTCGATCAAGGCCACTTCTCGTCGACTTCAACTCATTATCCGAGAAAGTGACTTAGAGACTCCTTCCCGGTGCCTTGGAGCCTGCATGCCTCAATGGCAGGTTCCTCGTGTTCGACGCAAGGTTTACATCATTGACCTACGATCGAATGATTCCGTGGGTGTTCGACACCAGCTCATTGATTCACACGCTACGGATTGTACCTATAGTACCTTGAGGGCCATTGTCATTATTGGTGGTACCTCTCGCGTCTGTTAACGGTTCTCATCATTGGCCGGTAATCAGACGATGTTCATGCATGTTCGACTCCAACCCCTGTATTCACATGTGTGGACTTGTACTCTGTTCGGGTCGAGATGGAGCGCAAGACCCTGGATCCTTGCTCACTGTGGTCCAGGTTGCGATTTTGTGGATAATCATAACTCATCAGTGGATGGCTGCGCCCATACCTGAGTCTTCATGGATGGCTGCGCCCATACCTTGTCATTATTATGGTCTTTTTATCTGGGTGGCTGCGTCCACACTATAGACCAGTTTTGCATGTCTTTTGGATGGCTGCGCCCATGCCGAGACTGCGTGTACATGATTGTCAGAGATTTTTCGGTACTTCCTGGTGGTGTTTCAGTTCGGCGTGTGTTGTAAAGCATTTCACCCCTCCCACTCTCTCGGTCTTCATGCTTTAGGGGGCATCTGTTACACAGTAATTTGTCACTGCCTTCCTGTCAGTCACCCTGCTGTGTCAAAGAAGTCACAATCACTGAATGTTGTGCCCTGAACTGGCTAAAAAACCCATTTTTCCAAAGTTTTGTGCATCAGCGCGTCTGTTCCTAAAATAACCGCGATGACCAGCGCCCCACAGTGTATTTCGTGCGCTGCCATCGCGGAAGAACATCACTTTTCCGCGATGACGCACAGCGCGGCTTTCACGTGTCCTTCCGCGCTGACATGGCTCGTTCAGTTGCTGTCATGTGCTGACAGCGCGGCAGTCTCCATATAATCCGCGCTGATCCAGTTTGGGCGAATTTGTTCAAACAACCAGCCTTCCAGATCTTTCCAGGCTTGGTTGTTAGCTTTGTGAATGTCGACTCCCTTCTATGGCATGTCTGTTCGACTCTTTGCAACTACTCCCCTTGAAGATAAGCTCATCCTTCCACCTTTCTAGGAGACTCCTTCTCCTATATAAACCTCCACCATTACCATGAGCAGCTAGTTAGAAAATAGCTAGACTTAGCTTGGATTATACAAGAGCTTGTAGTGCTCAGATTGCTGCTATAGGTGTGGTGTGTTAGGAGTGGAAGTGATTGATTGCTTTGGGAAGTTTGTTTGTGACATTTGTGTGAGAGAGAGAGACTAGTTTGTCTTGGGAGAACCATCCTCAAAGGTGAATGCTTGAGATACATGCTGACTGATCCCTCCTGAGAAGTTTATCGACGTCAGAACATTTGGTTGTACTCTTCTCTATTCTGATTAATAATAGATGACTGCTATTATTGTTCCATTCTCGTTTGTTTATGCAATGGATAAATGTGAATTATGTCTTTTCTGACTGGCATATAGTTACTTTTACTAGATTTCACGCTTGCGTTTGCTTTCCCTTCGTGTGTGCAGGTGTCCGTTCGCGGGGATCGCGGAAGACTATGACCAGCTGAAGCGAAGGAGCAAGGGAAACATCCCCTCGACAAACGACAGCGCAGGAATCCAAGTAGGTGCTCTTTACTTCTTGTCTAATTGTAACTAGGAACATGCGTGGCAGCATTGTGTGATTGTTGCTAGACCCCTGTTGGGCTAGTAGGGATCGCCTCTATCCGTAGAGGGGATTTACCTTCTCAACAATTTGGCGACTCCGCTGGGGATCAGCCTTTTTGTTTTTGAGTCCACTTTTGTGTTTGACTTTGATTGGTCTCTTTGTTGGTTTGGGATTGTCTTTTGAGGCTTATGAACTTTCTGGGTGTTTCTGGAAAGCGTTTTTATTATTAAAAAGCTCCTGCCTTTGGTTTGGGAAGTTTTTGTTTTGGCTCTCCTTGTTTTTTACTCCCAGCGCGTTTTATTTCGGAACAGTCGCGCTGACATCGCGTCCCTGTTCTTTGGTTTTCTCTTCATCGCGCCTGTACGTCTAACAGTCGCGCTGACCTCGTTTTCAAGGGCAGCGCGCTTTATTCGTGTTCTTCCGCGCTGACATCGCGCCCCCTCTCCTTTGCGTTTTAAGTCATCGCGTCTGTGTGTCTTATATCCGCGCTGACCTCGTTTGTCCTAGGGCAGCGCGCTTTTTCCCTGTCTTTCCGCGCTGACGTCGCAAAGTTGCTGAAGGCCTCCCCCTGTCAGCGCAGAGTTGCTGAAGGCTACCCGCGCTGAGCCTGAAAAATTTCTTTTTGTCAGATTTGACCTCCTGAACCTCTTGCTGTGACTTTCCCTGCTTCTCCCCACTTGTCTGATGACTTGTTTTTTACTCTCTGAACTTTGAACTGTTTGATTACGAAGCTCAACTCCGTAGGGTTTCGTTTTGCTTGGTTTTAAGTTTGCGAACAACTTCCCTTCTAGCTGCTTGGTTCACATGTTCGTCCTGACTTTTGCAATTGCTGGATTGTGTTTGAGTCTCTAATTGACTGGTTGCAACTCTGGTCCATCGGATGTTTGCTTTTCTCTATTTGATTTCACGCTTCGAACCCTAGGACATCTAGCGGCCGTGTGTGTGTCAAGCCTGCCGTAAGGATCCCTGTTTGCTTGATTGACCAGCTCGTTCTAGACTCGCCCTTCACAATTTTTCAGTGATTGTTAGAGTGTATTGGTTTGTGCTTCCAAGTGATCTTTTGCACTTCCTCCTTGCTTGCAATCCTTGCTTGTTTTGCAGAGCTTAGATCACATAGCTCGTGCATTGCCTAGTTTCCCTTTGATTTCGAAGCTTTGGTTGAGTTTTAGGGAACTTCGTGTGCTCTCATTAAGTAGTCTACTTGGTGTTCAAGTTCCTCCAAATTCCTTTAGGTGTTTTATGTCACTAAAAAGAAAACGAATTAGTAGCTTACTTTAAAATTCGAAAAGGAAAAGAACATTTCATTGATTTCCATTTTCAAAAGAAAAGTTTCCTTTCCTCGCTTTAGTTGCATTTAGCTGCTTGTTTGTTTGTATTCGTTTTGTTTAAAAAAAAATTTTGCTCTCTCGTAGCTAGAATTCATCGAACGAAACGAAATTCTTTTGCATATAGATTGCATCTAAGTAATTGTGAGCGAACATACGATAGAGCTTGAAATCGAAACTTAATCTCAAGATCAACTATAAAATGAACCAAATGAATCTAAAAACGCATTGGAACTAAACGCAAATATTTAGAGGTCTAGGTTAGAGACGTGTTCCGGCGTCTTAAAACATAGTCACTGTTGTTTCACATTAGGTTGGGTGATTCCTCCTTCTGTGACTCGATAGTGGTCTAATACGGACTGCGCTCCCACGTACCGTCGAGTATATAGGGAGACCCCACTAGGCTTTTATCCTTTATCCATAGGAAGCCGAGTCGGCCGCCCTACAATTCGCAATGCAGTGAACACAGCATTCACGAAGACTGACCACCCGTACCCTAAAAAGTATTCTGTGGTTTTGCGAAGAGTTTGGCACACCTTCTACCTAGAGTTCCAGAGCAGTCACTTTTGATCCTTTTCGGACTCCCTAAACGAAAAGGTGCCTGTGAGCGTCTTGTCACTTCGTGCTCATTAAACATTCGAAGGAGACTGGAGTCATCTTTGTCCTTTTCTCGACTCCTGAAACATGAAAAGGTCAAGTTTGGTCCTTGCGTCTTAAAAATTAATTTGGCCACGATAACATCACCCAGTTAGGTCTTGTGTGCGTTAGCTTGAGCAGGTTTCGTTTTTCGTCTGCTATGGCAACTTTTCCAGGATTCACCAACCTGGGGTCCCCCTCTGATGGGAACCCAGGACAATTCCCTCCTCTTGGGAATGTTGGTGCCCCGTATATGGCGACGTTGTCCCTACCAGGGTTAACTGTCGGGTTGCCTGTGTGGTTGTTTTCAACCTCTTTGGTCTCTACCGTATCGGCTGTTAGTCCATCAGTCCCCCACCTGAACAACATCATGTTGATCCTAAGGTGGATCTCTCCCCTTCGACGCCTACCTCTACGTCTTCCTCTTGTACTTCGCCTGGTGAAAGTCTCGATTCGCATAACCAGGTGGCTAAGAAGAAGAAGAGGAAGACCAAGAAGAAGAAGTCCCCTAAGGGAGAGCCTACACACATAGTCCCCCCCTCAAGTCCAGCTATCCACTCCACTATACCTGAAGTCGGGTCACCTTCTGCTCCTCCGCGGAAGGTCAAGTTTCCTTGTCGATTATGCAAGGAGGACCATCTCCTTCGTGATTGCCCTGGCATTCCCAGGGTATTAGAAGTTTGGTCTCACGATTTGGCCCGCCCTCCATCGTCCACTGATGATAATGGCGATGCTACCTCATCAGTTGGGAATGGTAAGGAGAAAAGGAAGTTTCGAATCCCCTGTCGACTTTGTGAAGGCAAACATCCCCTTCACCTTTGTCCCTCATGGATAAAGCCTCTGCTGTGTTGGAAAGTCTTGCTGCTCCTCCGAATCCATTTCCCGCCGGTTATCAACGTCTTTCTACAACTGTAGATCGCGCCCTTGTTGACAAAGAGATTGTTTCAGATTCCTCTTTTGTCCAAGCCCCTCTTCCCGAACCTGGTTGTTCCCAGTCTGTTCCAGACCCGCCGTTGGTCGGAAAGAGTGTTGATTCGAGTTCACCTCCTCTCAAGCACTCTGTTTCGGAAGAGCAAAATTCTCATGTTCTTCTCGTCTCCTCAGATTCTCCTGAGCTTGATAAAGGTTCTCCTGAAACCTCTCCGGAGAATTTAGATTCGGTTCTTTCCGAGCAGGGGGGCAACCATATGGTTCCCCCACCAAGTAGTTCGGTCATTTCCTTTGATTGGAGTCGTTTGACTACCCCTCCCCTTCCATCCCACGTGCCTTTCTGGGTCACCGCCTATGCTTGCAATAAGGCGCTGCCTGGCACTGTGTTAGACGAAGGAGCATCGGTTAGTCTTATGCCCGTTACTACTTGGCGAGCTTTGGGTTCCCCATCGCTTGTACCTGTCGCACCGCATCTCACCGCGTTTGACGGAGGAACGAGTCAGCCATTAGGGATCCTTCCAAAGTTTCCTATTACTTTGGGGGGCAAGACCGTCTATATAGACGTCTCGGTTACCCAAGGTTCTTTAGACTTCAGTCTTCTCCTTGGTCGTGATTATGTGTATGCCATGGGAGCCCTTGTTTCTTCACTTTTCCGTGTGGTTTGTTTTCCACACGATGGAAGAATCGTGACGTTCGATCAATTATCGTTCGTTCGTCCACAAGCCCCTCCGGCGCACTCATCCTTCCCTCCTGGCTTTCATCCACAAGTTGCATCTGCCTCGCCGCAAATCAACTACGTGGCCACCTACCCCGTGCCCGTACCCAGTGATGACACCATCGTGCATAGTGTCCTGGGGGCATTAGGTCCTGATTTCCAAGATGTCGGCCTTCCCTCCGGAGCCACTTTCTTGGGGGCCTCCACTTCCCGTTCATTATGATGAAGTCTAGTCGGAGCATAGTTCCTTTCCAGTGTCAAGCTCCTTAAAAAATGAAACTAGGTGTCGGAGCATAGTTCCTGATCTTGTGTCAAGCTCGTTAAAACATGAAACAAGGGTTATGAGGATCGTTCTTTTACTGTGTCAACCTCATTAAAAAATGAAACAACTCCCTTTTCAGATCGAGTCTTTGATTAAGATCTCGTAAAATCCCAGTCGAGTCTTTCCAAGATCTCGAAAGTGAACCTTCATTCCATCCACTTTGTTGAATGCAATGAAGCTTGGGGGGCATGTACCTCGATTTGCATTATTATGCTGGGGGCATGCGAGCTTATAACAAGCATAGTTTTTCGTTTCAAGCTTGTGTAAACATGAAACCGAATCCAAGCAAAGTTCTCCATGGTTCAAGCTTGTGTAAAAATGAACCCATACCCGATTTACATCTCGTGATTGCCATTTTTATCCGTTGAATTCTGCTAGATGAGCCTTGGTTGTTTCATTCCATTGCTACCATCTCTTTGGCCGATCATATGCTCTCACTTGGTTGTTTATCCTTTCCTGAGGAACCGCAGCGATGAGTGGTTTTTATTAGCCAGCCTCTTGACCATTACATGTTTTGAGTAGTTCCACCATTACCGGAACCAGTTGCTACCCTTTATACCACTCGTTCCTCTAGGACGAGTCACCTTTAAGCTCTTTTCTGACTCGTAAAATGTGAAAAGATTGCCGAGTATTTTTCCCTTTTTGACTCGTTAAAGAGAATAAAAATGGAGGTCTGCTTTAAGCTCTTTTCTGACCGTTTAAAGATGAAAAGATTGCCGAGTCCCCCTCTCGACTCGTTAAAGAAATGAAAGGCGGTCGTTTTTAAGCTCTTTTTCCGACCGTTAAACCAAAAAGATTGCCGGGTGTTTGTCGTTTCGCGCTCGCTATTGGCTCTAAAACGACGTGTTTTCAACCACTTTTTTACTTTTTCAGGTCGGAGACACTATTCATGAAAAGTACTCCTCGGTCGTAATGACCGGGCGGTTCTTTCGAGCATAGTTTTATACTTTTTCGGGCTCGAGAGACACAACTGTACGAAAAAGGACCCCCCTGGAGCCTCCTTTTCCGCATTCTTTTCAGACTCTCGAAACAAGAAAAGAAGCCGAGTTTTTCCTTTGTCAGGCTCGTTAAACACTCAATGACATCGGATATTGTCAACATGACACACATCAAGCATATGTTACCCCCGTCAAGCTTGTCGTCCAAAAATAATCGGGGTACCTGCCTGCAAAGGTGGGGAAAATGGAACTTTGATTACAGTCGTCTCGGCAGTACGTCACTCTTGAACATGGCACTCCGCTGTTTCGTGTCTGGGTGGGGTCATCTCATCTCGTTTTCACTAGCCTCCATGGGTTTGGGATATCCTATTTGACCTCTCATCTGTTCATTGCCGTCATCATCCTATCCGCTGCTCATTTGATGTCAAGTACTGCCAAATCCGTTATAGTGCCGTTATATGTTCAAGAGAAGTTGTCCTCTGCCCCAATGCAACCTCGTTCGCTATCTCGTCGCAAATCATTATACCTCTGTCTCATGTCGATGATGTGGGAATCATCATGGCCCACCTTCGATCAAGGCCACTTCTCGTCGACTTCAACTCATTATCCGAGAAAGTGACTTAGAGACTCCTTCCCGGTGCCTTGGAGCCTGCATGCCTCAATGGCAGGTTCCTCGTGTTCGACGCAAGGTTTACATCATTGACCTACGATCGAATGATTCCGTGGGTGTTCGACACCAGCTCATTGATTCACACGCTACGGATTGTACCTATAGTACCTTGAGGGCCATTGTCATTATTGGTGGTACCTCTCGCGTCTGTTAACGGTTCTCATCATTGGCCGGTAATCAGACGATGTTCATGCATGTTCGACTCCAACCCCTGTATTCACATGTGTGGACTTGTACTCTGTTCGGGTCGAGATGGAGCGCAAGACCCTGGATCCTTGCTCACTGTGGTCCAGGTTGCGATTTTGTGGATAATCATAACTCATCAGTGGATGGCTGCGCCCATACCTGAGTCTTCATGGATGGCTGCGCCCATACCTTGTCATTATTATGGTCTTTTTATCTGGGTGGCTGCGTCCACACTATAGACCAGTTTTGCATGTCTTTTGGATGGCTGCGCCCATGCCGAGACTGCGTGTACATGATTGTCAGAGATTTTTCGGTACTTCCTGGTGGTGTTTCAGTTCGGCGTGTGTTGTAAAGCATTTCACCCCTCCCACTCTCTCGGTCTTCATGCTTTAGGGGGCATCTGTTACACAGTAATTTGTCACTGCCTTCCTGTCAGTCACCCTGCTGTGTCAAAGAAGTCACAATCACTGAATGTTGTGCCCTGAACTGGCTAAAAAACCCATTTTTCCAAAGTTTTGTGCATCAGCGCGTCTGTTCCTAAAATAACCGCGATGACCAGCGCCCCACAGTGTATTTCGTGCGCTGCCATCGCGGAAGAACATCACTTTTCCGCGATGACGCACAGCGCGGCTTTCACGTGTCCTTCCGCGCTGACATGGCTCGTTCAGTTGCTGTCATGTGCTGACAGCGCGGCAGTCTCCATATAATCCGCGCTGATCCAGTTTGGGCGAATTTGTTCAAACAACCAGCCTTCCAGATCTTTCCAGGCTTGGTTGTTAGCTTTGTGAATGTCGACTCCCTTCTATGGCATGTCTGTTCGACTCTTTGCAACTACTCCCCTTGAAGATAAGCTCATCCTTCCACCTTTCTAGGAGACTCCTTCTCCTATATAAACCTCCACCATTACCATGAGCAGCTAGTTAGAAAATAGCTAGACTTAGCTTGGATTATACAAGAGCTTGTAGTGCTCAGATTGCTGCTATAGGTGTGGTGTGTTAGGAGTGGAAGTGATTGATTGCTTTGGGAAGTTTGTTTGTGACATTTGTGTGAGAGAGAGAGACTAGTTTGTCTTGGGAGAACCATCCTCAAAGGTGAATGCTTGAGATACATGCTGACTGATCCCTCCTGAGAAGTTTATCGACGTCAGAACATTTGGTTGTACTCTTCTCTATTCTGATTAATAATAGATGACTGCTATTATTGTTCCATTCTCGTTTGTTTATGCAATGGATAAATGTGAATTATGTCTTTTCTGACTGGCATATAGTTACTTTTACTAGATTTCACGCTTGCGTTTGCTTTCCCTTCGTGTGTGCAGGTGTCCGTTCGCGGGGATCGCGGAAGACTATGACCAGCTGAAGCGAAGGAGCAAGGGAAACATCCCCTCGACAAACGACAGCGCAGGAATCCAAGTAGGTGCTCTTTACTTCTTGTCTAATTGTAACTAGGAACATGCGTGGCAGCATTGTGTGATTGTTGCTAGACCCCTGTTGGGCTAGTAGGGATCGCCTCTATCCGTAGAGGGGATTTACCTTCTCAACACCAGCAACACACACTCACTCATTCAGAAATCACCTTACACACACTATCACTCATCTGTTTATAAAATCATCACTCCATCTTAGGAAGTTAAATTGACCACAAACAACACCCCCAAACGACAAAAAGATCTAAGAGGTTGCTTAAGTACATATAGTACACCTTCACTTCATCAACTTATGAGCTCCTGGTTGACAATTTATGATAGCAATTTAGACAACACTAAATTGACTAAACATTTTGGCGCCGTTGCCGGGGAAGTGAAATTAAGTGGCCATATTCTTAGAAAAAAAAACATAAAAATTTCAAGGAAAGAAGTCGATAACCTATCAAAGTATGCTCTCCTCTTGCACTTTAAAGTGATCTGGAGGATCAGAAAAGAGAAAGTTATTGATTTAGTAGTTTCTTGAGTATGCTCTCTTCTTGCACCTAGAGTGACCTGGAAGATCAGAAAAAGAACAATTAACTTGACTTCAAGAAAAAAAAAAAAAATGACATGCATAGAGCTAGAGATTCTAGGGGAAGGTTTTTAGCTAGAGCTCGAAGTTCAATTTTTACAAGTCCATCTGCTTTAAGGGATAGACAAGAGACACCTCCCTTATCTCCAACCGACACTCCTAGTCCTAGAATTCCTGGAATTCAAGAGCCAAGAGTTGACTCTCCCACACCTTCTATTGAATTTGAACCAGGAAGAGACTCTTCTCTTTCTCCTACAGAAAGACCAATTGTAATTGAGGAAGTGGAATCATTTGAAGAAGAAGGAGAAATCTCTTCTCATTCACCCTTTGTAGAAGAACCAGAAGATTTTGAAATCCCTAGGAGAACCATCATGCCAGAGGAAGAAGGAGGTGGTAGAGGTAGAGGTAGAGGAGGAGGAGGAAACAACAACAATAATGGAGGAGGTAGAGGTCCCCTTGGAGGAGGAAATAGAGATGGGGATAATTCATTTGGGTTTCCCATTGTTAATGAGGATTCCCGAGCCACTATGAAAAACATATCACCATCTGTCCTCCCAAATTTCCATGGGTTAAGAACTGAGGACCCTGAAACATTTTTATTTGAGTTTGAAGTGGTGTGTCGAACTTATGACTACCTGGATGACTCTCAGAAACTCAAATTGCTCCCTTCAACACTGAAAGATCAAGCCCTGAAATGGTTCATGGGGTTACTCACTCAATCCATTAGGTCTTGGGATGAAATGAAACATACATTTTTGGATAGGTATTTGGACTATTGTATGCCTACTAATCACAAGGACGAGGTATTTAAAATGATACAAAGAGAAGATGAGAGCTTAGAAGATTTACTTGAAAGATTTCAATATAACTTGAAAAGAGCAAAAATGAGTAGCTTGGATGAAGAGACCTTAAAGCCCTCTTATTAAAAGCCATTAGGGATGAATGGATAGATATCTTAAACATCATGGGGAAAGGGGATATTTCTCAACTTTCACTCAATGATATAGCAGAACTCTGTATCCATCTCTCAAGGGGCAAATCAAAAACTCAAAAATGGCCTAGAGATCCTTCTCTCCTTAGAGCAAATAAATCTGCAACAGGATCAGTAAGTAGGGCTGAAATCGGCAATATGCTTGATGAATTCAAAACTGACATCTTAGGGAGTCTTAGTGAACAACTAGATACCCTTAAGATTCACAATAAACAAAAAGCAGAAGCTGAGGCTTTGGCCATTTTTTGCTCGAAATGTAGAAAGAAACATGCTTTAAGGGAATGTCCCTTGGATGCACACGTTGTAGAAACATGTGTAATTTGCTCAGAAACTCATGAGACTAAGGATTGTCCTTCAATACCTGGCCTCAAAGCAGTCTTTCAAGAGGATCCAAATACACTTGAATCTCTCTGTTTTATTGCAAGGAGACCTTGGCAAGGGCAACAAAATCAAGGGTTTAACAACTCTATGAATTCTCAATCCCAACCAAAATGGAATCCTTGGCAACAACCTTGGCCTCAACCTCAAAATGCTTTTCAAGCATGGATGCAAAGCATGCAAAATCCTTATGGGAGACTTGCTCAATTCTATCAATATCCTCCATCATTTCAGAATCAGCAGGCTCCACAACTTCCAAATCAAGGTCAACAACTATCATTGCCATACCCTCAACAACAACAACCTCCTCCACAAAATCAAAATTCTCAACTCTCGCTTCAATCCCAGTAGAAGTCAAATCAACTTCCCTCTCAGCCATTACCAAATCCAAATAATAGGAACCCTCAAAATGCTTACATGATGGAAGGTCAACCATTCCCTACCTATATGGTTGTCCCTCTCAATGAAGTACAACTCAGATCAGGTAGAATCCTAGATCAACCTTCTACAAGTGTTCAACAACCAAGCATTTCTGAGGAAGAATCTCTCAAAGTCAATAAGGGTTCTGAAGTATCACTTCAAAACCAAAATATCCAAAAAGAAAAAGAAAAAGAATCAACCGCTACAACTCCCATAGTTGAGCAACCGACATCTCCAGCTATACCTCCTTTTCCTAAAAGATTACAAATTGACAAAGGAGTGGAAAAGCAAATTTGGTTGCCTGACTATAGTTTTCTAGATGAATTGAAGAATGGCTGTATCAAGATCCCCTTATTACAAGCCATTAAGGAAATTCCCATTCTAGCAAAGACAATAAAGGAGTTGAGTTTGAAGAAAACAGGAAAGAGAACCAGAGATACCAAAAGGATACATCTAGTTGGAAAAATTGCAGACATTATGATGGGTAAGATTACCATGCAAAAGTATGTGGATCCCGGTAGCCCTATTGTCAAGACTCATATTAATGGGGTTGAAATCCCAAATACTTTGATTGACTTAGGAGCCGCTATCAACATCATGAGTAGACAGACCATGGATCAGTTAAAGCTTCCTAACCTTCTCTTTACACCTACTTTACTGCAACTTGCAGATAGATCAATCATTAAACCTGATGGTGTATTGGAAGACATTCCTGTCTCCCTAGACTCTTGGGAATATCCAGTTGATTTTATGATTCTAACTCCCAAGAACAATCTAGGAGGACATCCTCTTATCTTAGGAAGACCTTGGCTAGCAACAGCTGATGCTTTTATCAGTTGTAGGTCTGGGGACATGTATATATCAGATGGTAATTCCACCAAGAAATTCAACTTGTATCCCCCAGCAAAGGCAATAACAGAAATAGGAGAAGATGAGTGGGTTGATGATGAGGATACCATTCAACCTGTTCTGACCATCTCTGAGATCAGTGAAGATAGTCAAATTCTAAATACATTAGAAAATTTTGAAATACCTTTAGAATATGACTCTACACAGTTTCAGTTAGATGCAGACATTGAATATCTCTCCTCTAGACAGATGTCTCTCTTCTCAATGGAAGAGTTTGGTAGTTCTACAGTTGAAATCCTTCCAGGAAAAACATTGAACATTAACAGAAACTTGGAAAGACCACAACAAGAAGAATTAACCAAACTCTTGCAAAAACATTCCACTGCATTTGCATGGGAATACACTGACATGAAAGGAATCGATCCTAAGACTTGTATTCATCACATCTATATTGAAGAAAACAGCAGACCTATTAGGCAACCACAAAGAAGGATGAATCCAAACCTTAGGGAAATCGTGAAAGAAGAACTCCAGAAATTGCTCAAGGTAAACTTCATTTACCCCATTTCAGATAGCCAATGGGTTTCTCCCTTGGTTATAGTCCCCAAAAAGAATGGTAAATGGAGAGTTTGCATTGATTATCGAGAATTGAACAAGGCAATCCTAAAGGATCATTTCCCTCTACCTTTTATTGATCAGGTACTAGATACTTTAGCAGGTAAAAAGTATTTCTCATTCCTGGATGGTTTTAGTGGGTATAATCAGATTCAGGTAGCACCTGAAGATCAAGACAAAACAACATTTAGTTGTCCTTGGGGAACTTTTGCCTACCGAGTACTCCCTTTTGGATTGTGCAATGCACCCGCTACATTTCAAAGGGCTGTACTAGGAATTTTTTCAGATCTGATTCATGATTGTGTAGAGGTATACATGGACGATTTCACAGTTTATGGTAATACATTTGAAGAAGCTTTGGAAAATTTGGAAAAAGTACTGATAAGATGTAAGGAAACAAATCTTTCTTTAAGTCATGAAAAGTGTTTTATGATGTTTACTGAAGGGATTGTTTTAGGACATCATATTTCAGGAGATGGGATTAAGGTTGATAGATCCAAAGTTGAAGTCATCTCTAAGTTACCTGTTCCAAATTGCCAGAAAGATGTTAGAAGTTTTCTTGGGTTTACTGGATATTACAGAAGATTTATTGAAAACTTCACTAAGATAGCATCTCCTCTTTTCAAATTGCTTACCAAAGACTGTGAGTTCAAGTGGGATCCTGAGTGTCAATCTGCCTTTGAAGCTTTAAAGACTAGAATATCTGAAGCACCCTTCTTAAGGGGGCCAAATTGGAAACTCCCTTTCCACATTTCTACTGATGCTTCAGATACAGCTCTAGGAGCTGTTTTGGGACAAAAGGATTTGATCCCTTATGCCATTTATTACACCAGTAAAAATTTGACTCCCACTGAGTTAAATTATACTGTTACAGAAAAAGAGTTCTTAGCTGTGGTACATGCGATCAATAAGTTTAGACACTACATAACCGGCTATGAAACCTTTGTCCATAGTGATCACTCTGCCATAAGATATTTAATGAACAAACCCGTTACTAATGCCAGAGTTACAAGATGGCTTTTACTTTTACAAGAATTCAACATTACTATGTTAGATAGACCCGGAAAACAAAACACAGTAGCTGATTTCTTGTCTAGAATCCAAAACACTAATGAAGATTCTCCAGTAGAAGATAAGTTTCCAAATGAATACTTGTTTGCAATAACTACCAAGACTCCTTGGTATGCAGATATGGCTAATTATCTAGTTACAGGGAAGCTACCTCTACACTTATTTCCTAATGAGAAAAGGAAAATCATTCAGGAGAGTTCACATTATTCTTGGATTTCTAATGAATTGTTCAAAACAGGGCCAGATTGTATAATCAGAAGGTGTGTTCGGGAAGATGAAATGCCTGACATCCTTAAGGCATGTCATGATGAACCATGCGGCGGGCACTTTGCTGACAAGAGGACAGCCTATAAAATCCTTTCTCTAGGATATTATTGGCCTTCTCTCTTTAAAGATGCAAAGCAGTATGTTAGAAGGTGTGACAGCTGCCAAAGAGTTGGGAGACCAACTCCTTCAAATGAAATGCCACTACAGCCTCAGGTATGCATCGAACCCTTTGAGAAATGGGCTCTAGATTTCGTTGGACCAATTAATCCACCATCAAAGCAAAAGAAGTATATACTGGTTTGTACTGATTATGTTACTAAGTGGGTAGAAGCTAAGGCATTGCCTTCTGCCACTGAAAATTTAGTTGTTCAATTTCTTTTTGAGGATATTTTCACTCGTTTTGGTGTCCCAAGGGAAATTGTGACAGATCAGGGCAGCCAATTTACATCTAAATTGATGGAGAAGCTGATGGAGGAATATAAGATCAAGCACAGAACATCTACTCCATACCATCCGCAATCAAATGGCCAAGTGGAATCTACCAATAAAGTTCTTGAAGGCATTATCACCAAGACTGTTCATCTTCATAGAAGAGATTGGGCGGAAAGGCTTCCTGAAGCCTTATGGGCCTATAGAACTACATGGAGGAACACAACAGGACATTCTCCCTATGAACTTGTTTATGGGAAGGAAGTCCTGCTCCCCATTGAGTTCCAAATCAAGACCTTCAAGATGGCAGTCCAGTTGGGAATGAGCCTCTCAGAAGCCCAAAAACACAGAATGGACCAGCTAAATGAGCTAGATGAAATAAGACAAGATGCAATTCTAAGGACCGATCTAGTTGAGCACCAAAGATCTAAATGGCATGATCATCATATCAAAGAAAGAAAGTTTCAGAAAGGAGATTGGGCTCTATTGTTTGATTCAAAGTTTAAAGACTTCAAAGGAAAATTTCAAACTCACTGGCTTGGGCCATATGAGGTTGATGAAGTCTTTAGTAATGGAGCAGTTCGAGTGAAAACTATTGATGAATTTCATACTCCTCGTATTGTGAATGGCCATCGCCTGAAAATCTACCAGAAGCCACTCTCAAAAGAGGAATTTGTCAAGTTGTTCAAAGAAGATTCTGCAATGAGGCTGGTGGAGAAGAATTCTTCTCCTCCATCGGCCTAATCTTTGTTTCTTTCAGTTAAAAAAAAAAAAAAAAAAAAAAAAAAAAAAAAAAAAAAAGGAAGAAAAAAAAAAATCTCTTGTATAAGCCTGAAAACCAATCCTGGATTGGCAGTCTTATGCAGAAAATGTAAGGTGAAAATCAGGGTCACCTGACACCTTATATTTTCCAAAAAAAAAAATCCCTCTTCTTCCATCTCATCCATCTCATTCATTTCATCCATCTCATCATCTTAATTCCATTCCATTTTTTTCAGTCCATTCACTCCATCCCATTCTCATCAATAAAGTCCCTATCAGGACTATTTCATTTAGTCAAGTTGTTTTAATTCTCTTGGTACAGGAAAAAATGTTGCTGCATATTCTACAGCTAGGAGCCAATTCCGCAGCTGATATCCGAATTCCGCAGCTAATACACTCTGTCCCTGCAACAAAAATAAACTCTGTTTCAAAAAGAAAAAAATCTGCAGTCAGAAGTACCAACATCATTGAAGGGTGAAGACACACAACATATATAAAGGCAGCAATAAATCAAGGGTTAGCATCATGATTAGCAAAGGAATCAAAATACACAAAGGTATGTTCTAACCCTCTAACTAACAGTTATATCATTACATATGGTTTTCGGATTATGGTATTAGGCACCTAGTGTAATGATTGAACAAGATCTCCGTTCACTCCTTGTCCATTATGCTGCGTAGTCCACCTCACCTCCGTTTTAACGGTCCCATAATCACTTTGATTCAAACTTGATACGGCCTGCTCCCTTGCATTAATTCTCTGTACCAGAATGACGTGTCCTATTACACCACGGCTCTTCAACTGATCATTCCGCAGCCAGGTGTATATAGTTACCTGACGTCGATGGGATTCGGCCGTTCTATCCTTTAATACCTTTCTACGCATGCATAACTTCATTCCTATCACTGTTCACTCCCTTGATTTCATCGATTTCACTCTCGGTTCATTCACCACTCTGTCTCACCGTAAACCTACGCTGCTCCATTCTCCTCATCTCTCCGCTTAAAACCCTGACCAACAGGCTCACAATTGCATCACGGCCATTCTACTGAACACTGTTTTCCCAATTTCCATTACGGCCATTCTACTGTAGCTGTATAGTTCTCTGTTCCAGCCGTAATTTACGTTGAGGAGCACTGTTTTCCCGTGAAGTCTCTTTCCTTTAGCATCGAAACAGTATTGTCAGAGCAGCAAGAGAAGTTGGTAACCGAAATGGGCAAGCTATTAAGAGCAGAGCCGGAAGGTTCTAAATTTCTAGACGGTTACCCACAAACAAGGAATGCCCTGCAGAAGGCCAAATGGTTAAAATTTATTCAGAAATTCAAAGGATACCACAAAGAGGTTACCAAGGCCTTTGCTCGGTCGTTTGATGGAAAAAAAAACGCTGTGGAGATTGGGGACTTGCAATTCACTGTCACAGAAAGCAGCTTGGCTCAAGCAACTGCTTTGCCTCGTACTGGAGAACGATGGCTCAAGAATCGAACTGTTGAAAGCCAAGAGTAAAAGAACATATTGAAAAATCCAGGTATGGATACTACTATCTTCACCAAAGGAATACCTGTAAGCAACATTAAAAAGGAATGGACTGCCTTACTTTTGCTAGTGCAGAAATTTTTGACATGTGAAGGCAGATTTGGTACAATGTATGTTTATCACAAAAAGATAATGATGCATTTTATGGGTGAACATACCATCAATCTCCCTTATTTCCTGCTGTCTAGTTTAAAGAAAATGAGTGCTACTGTGCAAAAACATGTGGGTAACATTGAGCCACACCTATACCACCATGGCCTCATCAAAATACTAATTGAAGAGCACTTAAAAATCAGGAAAGACACATGGGAGAAATTCCTTATCAGGAACCATTTTCAGGAGGTGGCTGAAGCCTCCATTAGCTCTCCTAAAGTAGCAGCCTCTATTAGCTCTCCTAAAGTGCCCCGGAGAAGTAGAAGAAAAGAAAAAGAAATTGCTGCCCAAGATACTGATGCAGAAGAAACTGCTGCCCAAGATACTGATGTAGAAGAAACTGCTGCCCAAGATACTGATGTAGAAGAAACTGTCCAAGAAATCATTGCAGAAACTCTTCAAGAAATTGCCCAAGAAACCGTCTTGGAAACTGGTCAAAAAGAGAGGGAAAAGGGTAGCAAAACAAAAAGACAGAAAAGGAATAAGGGAAAAGCTATTTTGCAAACACCATCCCCTTCACCTGAGCCTTCAACCGAAGAAGATACCCAAACATTAGCTCATAGGCTTGCTCAGCTTCAGGAAACTGCCATCTCCAAGAAGAAAAACACTAGCATACAGGTAAGAAGAAGTAGAAGGCTCATAGAAAGGAAAAGTGTAATAAAAGGAAAACAGTCCCATTTTGTTGACTTGAGCACACCTGAGAAGAGGCAAATTCAGCTAGACATTGACTCAAGTCCTCCTAGAGAGGAAAGCCCTTTTCAACAAGAAAGAGAGAGCAGCTTTCAAGAGTTTGAATTCAGACCAAGGCAAACTCCAGATATTGACCCTGTTCAGCAAGAAGCATATGACTATTTAGAAACATTGGAGCAATCTGTTGCTAGTCCTAGCACAGTCTTGCCCCTTGAACAGCAGGTTCAATCTCTGAAGCAAGAAATATTTGAACTAGAAGTTCTAAATCGCCACATCAAAAATGAAAATGAAAAATTGAAACAACAAGGTAACGTGGACAAGATGATCCACGATAATACCATGCTTCATTTGGGCCTTTGGCAAAGAAAGAACAGAAAGTTGAAGAGAAAATGCAAGAAGTTGAGCCAGGCATTGATCAACTTAAAATTCAGGTGCTTGGTGAAGAAACCGAGAACAAGTTTGGCAACAAAGAGGAAGAGAAGAAGGTTGGATGTCTTAGCAGAGGCATCCGAGCATATAATTAAAGGATTATGCAAAGTTTTGGTTGCATGAGGACATGCAACACCCTCAGAGTGGGGGTATGTTGAGCCTCAACCTTGCACTTACTTAGCCATCTTCCAAACAGCCTTTTCCCATTCACTTCTTCCTTTTTCCATCTTTTCCTCCATTAACTTGTTCAAATTATTGCATTACATGTCTTTTTATCATGGTTTGTTAACTATGCTAATGTTTGACTGTTTGATTAGAATTTTGGAACATATACAGCAATTCCGCAGCTGTTCAGCAATTCCGCAGCTGTTCAGCAATTCCGCAGCCATTAAGAGATTCCGCAGCCTTTTTGTTGTTTGATATGCTCCACGCGTCTTCTCAAGGAACGGGCCACATGGGCATGTTGGGATGGATGTACACATGGATCGTATGCTATTGGTTGAGCCAAACCAGTCACGTATGCCCTTGGTCAATGCAGGTGTTCCCTCGGTCAAACGGTCAAATTCCAAACGGTGGCATGGGAGCCGTGAGCAGCTGGGACACGGAACCGTAGCTGGCACTTCCTCCACGCCACGAGGACAGCAAAAGACAGGATCCAAACATAGATTTACTTCCCATGATGATCGTTTCCCTCAAAAGTGCACGGAATTGCCTGCGTGTTGCTGCACAAGTTAATTAGTTAAGACTGCGTGTTGCTGCGTAGTTAATAAGTTAGGCTGTAGTTTCTTAGTTCACGCAGAGGGTAGTTTGCCTCTGTGCTTATAAATAAAGCGTGTGCCAACGCTTATAGATTAGCTTTTGAATATTGTAATTGCTGCACTGATTTTGTTATCAAAACTCTGTTTTAGAAGGCTATTTCTACAGCACTTTTTCACTGTATTTTGACATGCTGGTTTTATAAAAAGAAGACTGTTTCTGTTCACCTTTTCGTAGCTGATCTTTTAGCTGGTTGCGTGGATGGAGGGCCCCCATCTATGACAGCCTGTGTACATAGTGTTTGATTTCATTTTCCTGCCTTCAGCAATTTTTATTTCTTTCATCATATATAATAGTGTACCATTTGATTTCATGTCATTTCATTTCCAGCATTTATTTTAAACTGATCAGTATTGTTTTCTGCAGGTTTTAACCCGGGATTGTTTGTCTTTGTGTATTTGCTTTATCTCTGATGGTATTTTCAGTTGTCATATTCATAGTTGCCGCCTTTACTTTGTTTTTCTAGCTTAATTTCTAGTTTAGTTTCTCAAGCTGTATGCTAACACATTGATGGTCTCCTTATCATAAGTTGTTCATCTGTAAGAGATCAGAATACTAATAAAGTATAGCTTGCTTTGAGTAGCTTTTGGCTTATATCACTAACTCTTTCTTCACTTGTTACACATAACAATGTATGTTGGAAGCAGAATGCTGGAGAAAGGCACAGTGGTGTTATAATTTGTCATTTAGAGCTTTATCACTTTTTAGACTTATCTCTAACTACTTCCTAATCGTGTTTTACATAGTACCATATGTTGGAAGCAGAGAGTTAGGAAGAGATGAACATTATCATTGGTTTTTAAAGTGATTTTCTTATCTTTTTATTTGCAGCAACATGAGTAGTGACTAGTGCCATTAGAAAGTGGTTCTTTGCTTTCAGTTCATTTCAAGTTATTTATTTCAAGCTCTTTCTTTGCAAAGTTTAGAAGGTAGTTAGAAACCACCAGCAACACACACTCACTCATTCAGAAATCACCTTACACACACTATCACTCATCTGTTTATAAAATCATCACTCCATCTTAGGAAGTTAAATTGACCACAAACAACACCCCCAAACGACAAAAAGATCTAAGAGGTTGCTTAAGTACATATAGTACACCTTCACTTCATCAGCTTACGAGCTCCTGGTTGACAATTTATGATAGCAATTTAGACAACACTAAATTGACTAAACAGAGAGCCTTCTTGAGGAATTCATTATTTTACTAGTTTTTTTTTAAATTTACTCTGATTGGGTTTATGAGAAAAAATAGATCTATGTTTGATTTATTACTCCATTTAACCTGCTTCCTTTACTGCTAATACAAATATGTAAATTTGTTGGTCCTTAGCTTGATTTGCGCCTTTGTTTTCATTGTTCTTACCTCTTTTATTGTGCACTAAATGTCCATTCTCCATATGCCACGAATTTCCTTGACTTCAAGAATAGATTACAAATTCACGTTCTTCTACTTCTTTATGCCTCATATCCTTCAATATTTTATTCCTTATTTTTTTTCTTATTCTAATAAGAAGGTTTGATCTTGCCACTTTTACACTCAAATGCTTTGTGTCCATAATTTGTACAATTATAACATTCAATGTAATTGAGAAAAGGAGAAAACAATTTTTTTCTTATATGAATGTAGCTATGGGAATTTTCAAGTATGTTGTCCCTAGTTCTTGACGACTAATAAGGCTCATTTCTAACATGATTATCTCATAAATAAGTTTTATAATGGAAAACTCTATGACACAAAATTGTACATGAATGAAAACTACCATTAAAAAATAAATAAAAAAGATAAATAAAAAAATAAATACAAATTCTACTTAGCGACAATTTTTATTTCTTGATATGGTTTGTTGTTTCTTTAATAGATTTATCTTGGAGGGACATAGCGATATTGTTGAATTCTTTTTTGACCTTCTTAGTTGTTCGAACTATTGTAGATTTCCCTCTTTCGATGTTGTTGATTTATATTTTCCTTATTTATATTGATGTTAGGTCCTTTGATTTGATTAACATAGCTAATTGGTTCTTTTCCTTCAACCTTGTTGGTGCTTCATTGTTCTTCATAACCTTGACTAGTCTTGATGAGAGGAGATATTTGGCTACTAAGAATATCATTTAAAATCTTGGTACTATTATCAAAATTTTGATATTGATTTATCTATTCATTGGTCTTTTCCAAATCATTTCTAAACAATACAATCTCAACTTTTAATCTCTCACAATGATCTTCTCCTTCAATCAGTTGGCTAGTCATCACTTCTTTCATTCTTTTGGCTTCTTCTAACTCTATTTTCAGGATTATGAACGATGAAACTTTAGACCTGTGTCCTTCTTTCACATGCTTCGTGGATATATCCTTTCTTAAGGATGCATTATCATCTTGTAATGTTTGATAACTATTTTCCTTGTGCTTTAGCTGCTTTGATAGGATTTATTCAATTCTTTTTGCTTCTTCTAGATAGACTTTTTAAAGATTCATTGAATTTTTATCAGAAGAATGACTTTATTTTTTAGGTTTTTTCAATTGTTCCTTCATTCTTATGTTCTCTCTTTTGGCCTTCTTTAACTTATATAGAGTAGTAATCAACTCTCCTTCAAGATTTACTTTATATTATTCTTCATCTAGCTCATTAGGGGAACTAACATGTTCAAATCTAAGGTATATTTCACTTTCAACTTCCTTTTCTTATGAATCTGATATATCTTTCTGATTGGATTTAATTTCTTTAACAATATGATGATCCTATATAGTCATGAGTTTATATCCTTCTTCACCTCTACTAGATGTATATCTATCTCTTTTCTTCTAACGAGAAATCATCTTTTAAGGAGTAAAGGTTTTTTCTATTTAGCTCATAATATTTTCTCTCAACATCATGTTATTTGTTATCACTACCATTTTCTGAAATTACATATAAACATTTAGAAGAACGATAACTTATTCTTCTACAATTAAAAAAGAAAACAAACATACCTACGGATTTCACTTCTTCTCCATCTTCTCTATTGTCTGTCTCAACATTTGATAAATTAGTAGCATTGTGACTTGTTTCTCCACATTTGAAGTTTTTAATAAGTTGCTTACATTTTTCTGATTTCTTGTGATGCCTCCTTTCAATCCGAGCTTCGTTCTTATACGAGTCATCACTTAATCAATCATGTTATTTGATCTTATTTAAATATTTGTGTACTTTTTCCTTCTAAGAATATTTCTTGACTTCAAATTCCATGTGAGAATCTTCATCATAGATGAATTGCAACTTATTGCATATCTCATTTTCTCTCTCTCAACATATTACCTTGTGAGAATTTGATTTAGACAACCCATTCAATATTGTCTTCATAGCTTTAGTATTGTAGTCATTCTTCTTTCCATTTGGATAGTGATACATCCAACCCAAGATCCTTTAAATAAATTTCATTCTTTCCTTTGAGAGTGCATAATCTGATCCATTCAATAATGATACTCCATATAATGGGGAAAGCTAATATTGGTTAGCCATGATCCCTTGAGATATAACTTCTAGTGTTCACAAACTATTATTGAATGAATTGAATTTGATACCAAATGTTAGATACTAGGATAATATTGAGAGTGGGATGAATTAGTATTATACAATTTCCAATATTTAATATTATTTTTGTTATAGCTAATCAATCACACAAAAACACAATTGATGATACATCATACACATATGAGACACATATATTTACATGGAAACCCATAAAGGGATAAAACTAAAAATATTTCTTTTTCTTTCTAATTTAAATGTAGCCTCCAACCAACTGTTACATCAAACTTAGTGGCACAAACCAAAAGGAGACAATCATCCTCTAATTTTCGAGCACCAACTTGCAGGAGGCACCAACCCCTTTTAAATTTACAATCACCCACTTGTTAGTGCCAACAATCCTTATTGTTTGCAAGTACCAACCTATTGGAGGCATCAACCCCATGATCTTTTCGTGCACCAACCTAAAGGAACAAAGAACTCCTTGAAGTTTATAGGAAGCAACCTAATGGAAACACCCACTCCCTATATGGAAGAACCACCCTGATTTCCCTTGTAGATCCCTTTTTTATCCATTTTTAAACTCAAACCCATAATATTTTTTTCAATTCAAATAGTTTGGCTTATTTTTAATGATGTTACTTATTCAGCTCTCACACAGCTAGATATTTTACTGCAACACAAATATGCTTAGACATCTAATACTTTATATTTTTGTTCTCACGTTATTTGAATATATTATTCTGTATCTCAAATATTCATTACTATTGTCTAAATATAGGCTCCCTTTTCATAAGAATTTTCAAATTGTATCATATGGTATACTCATTGATTCTTGATGTCATTTTTTCTTCCTCTATAATATGGTTCACACCTCTGATCTCAACATCTCTTAAACAAGAACTTAAGATAACTTTTTTTTTGTAGTTCCTCTCATTGTCATTCACAAGATGCATTTCAAATATACATCAGCCAAATTCATTTGACTTTTTTAATGATATAAGTTAAACATCCTCTTCACTCTTCATTATTTCTATGATTTGTTCTTTAGGTAAAGTGAGAAGGTAATCGTGTCACACAAAGAGAGAAAAATAAAAAAGAAACTCAACCCCCTTGCTTTGGTTCTCTATATCTAATATCCTTGATTTGGTTTAGATGCACACACAATAAACTCAGTGACACCCACATCATCACCATTTAATTTGTATTTATAGTTTATGTTTTATGACGCAACGGCTTAAATAGGGCCAACATGAGGAGTTTACTACGCCCATAAATTAATAACCATGGGTTGTCACCTTCAATAAATTCAATTTTGAACCCATTATTTGACTAGAAAATGAAGCTCATAATAACTATTGAACTAGATAATTGAAGAGACCTGAATGGGAAATGAAAATTCTATTATTTAATTGTTATACCCCCACATTTATTTAAGCACTCCCATTATATATATATATATATATATATATATATATATATATATATATATATATATATATATATATATATATATATATATATATATATATATATATATATATATATATATATATATATATATAGATATAGATATAGATATATATAGATATATATATAGATATATATATATATATATATATATATATATATATATATATATATATATATATATATATATATCTATATCTATATCTATATATATATATATATATATATATATATATATATATATATATATATATATATATATATATATATAAATTATTGTAAAATGCTACTACTTATTTAGTACTTGTTATTTTATGGTAAATAGGGAAAGAGACATACAAAGGAAAGCAAGTTGAACTTAATTACATGTATTTGATTAGAAAACGAAGCTCATAATAACTATTAAACTAGCTAATTGAAGAGACCTGAATGGGAAATGAAAATTCTATTATTTAATTGTTATACCCCACATTTATTTAAGCACTCCCATTATATATATATATTATTGTAAAAGGACTCTATGTTATTGCCCTCAACCCAAATTTTGCAGAGCCACTATACGAAAATTGTTAATAAGCTTGGATTTGGTTTTTCAAAAGAAACTTCCATACAGATCTTGTGTTCCACCGAAAAAATGTCGGAAATAAAATAAAAAATAAGAAAAAAGACGAGAAAGGATATAGAAACGGATGCCATTAAATTTTTTCCTCTCGTAACCCTATGATTTAGGTAAACACAACTCAAAATCCTTGGCTCCATAACTTTATGGCCATTGGATGTAAATATGCGAAAACACTACTTTACATTTCAATATCATGAATAGTCAAATGCCAAAACCTAGGTTCAGGTTGGGGCTGCAAACTCCACAAATTTGAAAACATTCAGAATCAATCATTATAAGGAGAAGAATGATGGATGTCACAATTAGTAAATAGAGGAAGGGTTAAGAAAAATATACAAGTGTGATTAAAAAAGAATTTTCCAAATAATTCCATTAGTTAGCGAGAAGAATTATTAACACATTCCATGAATGGTTCGAAGAAGTAATCAAGTACCGTATGTAAACATACCGGTACCAAACATTGGAGTAGATACCTTTATTGGTTCGCCTTCCAAATCTCTGAACTCCAGGGAAGGGAAAATGCCTGTGTAAGTGCAGTTCGAAGAGGGTTGGTGTAATATCGTTAATAAAGAGACAATCGAGCCAAGCAAATAAAATACCAGTTAACCTTCCCACAATTATTTTTGTAAGAAGAATCCCACCAAGAACAACATGGAAACAAACAGTTGTAGAGCAAGCTCCCTTAAATGCATAATTTTCAAATCATCTGATTCCAAGCCCTAGGTTATTGATCATCAAATTAGCTAATTTGTAGTACTGCTCACAATTAATTAAGAATATATTCCACATTGCAAACCATAAAAATGAAATCTCACTTGCAGAATGGAAATGAAAGAAAAGAAAAAAAACTAAATTACTTTTGCAGAAGTGAAACTAATAGTAGAATGTAATAGATAAGGAATGGAAAAAAGAAAGCAGAAATCACATATTACTCAGGCAGCTCCCTCACAACAACACCAAAAAGTGATGAGCACCAATATTACAGCAAGAATGTTGCAACTCTTGGGGATATCAACTTTACTTTATCAACCTAGGGTTCGTACAAACTTGGTGTTGACAGTGTTGTATACACAAGTAAATGTGATGCGTCTGCTCTTTGTCACTGCTAAGCTAGCAATAGACCACTAAGGATTTTCAATCCAGACTTCTATTGATTCAGAAGAAACTTGATTACCAATGAGGGAAAGACAAATCTACACTAAGAGAAATCTTGCCTACTAGAGTAACCAAAAATACTAAAATCAAATGCTTAAACACACCATTCTTCTAATGAACTGCTAGGAGACTTTGCCTTAAAAGAATGTTAAGTTAACATGTATACAATCCTATTGTCCTAGGCATGCAAATTAAAATATCAAACTTTCTATTGTTGTGTATGTAAATGAACAAAATAAATTTGCTTTTCTTTTTATCTTTTTTATGTGAAAGTGTGAAAGCTAACTTCTTTTGGTGATGTGGCAGGTGTCTTAGGGATGTTGGTGAATGGTTGGAAGGCTTGGGAGATAAGTAGGGGTCCTTTTCTATCTTTCTAGGAGATTTTTCCACAATTCGGCCTCAAAACAGGCTGCTAGAGGTCAACCTATAGGATGTCGTAATGTGTTCTACAGGATGTCCTGAATTCCTAAAGGATCCCTTGTATTCCTACATGATACAGCCGAACGCAAAAGGATGGATTTTGAAGGTGATGAAAAGCTTAGGGAAGATGGATGGTGGATGAAATGAGCCAAGGAAGTGCCTAAGACTCCTACAAATCTCAAAACTAGAGTTGGGAGATGGTTGGATTTGCTAACCAAGCTTGGACAAGTACTCTTGTGAAATAATGAAATTGGTAAAGGTTTTAGTGGAAGAAAGTGATGACCATGGACGGATATAGTTGGAATGAGGTTGCTAATCATGAAATCTCTCTATACTTCTAAAACTCTTGCACTGCATCAACCATTGACATTTATCCAAAAATCATGTAAACAACAAGGATTTCAATTAACCAAGGAAAACAAAATTTCATGAGCTAGCTGCCTATTTTATGTACGGGAAATTCTTGTAGAATAATATGAAACATTGATGAGATCTAATGTAATACTAAATATTGAAGAAATGATAACTAAATCCTATTCTTGCAAAATGATCAAATGCTGGCCTAGGTAACAGAAAACCCTAAATTCCATGAGAAATCAAAGTTCTATCCTTTTGGGGCTGCATAGAAGTTATTTCCTCAAACCATGATCTTTGAAGGGAGAAGTGAGGCAAAATCCACCTACTGACAAATTTTTGATGTTCTTTTATCTCTTCTAAGCTACTGTTGAGGTAAAGTACGAACGGAAGCAAACTTAATCAAATCCACAACTACTTGCAATGAAATAATACTAAAGACAATTCAACCATTAATCTATGAAATCAATCTAAACATACAAATACAAGAAGAGGAGCCCTTTTTGCTAGGGTTGGGCCCTAACCCAAGAGCTTTAGCCCTCTGAGTCAACTGAGTGCTGAAACAAGGAAATGTTCATTCTCAATATCAAAACAAAAAATTACATCCCAATGTCTTCCACAAGTCTTGAACTCGAAAATGACTAGTGTTTTTATAGCAAAAATTCAAATCCTAATGAGGCTTTAGGCCTCCTTATTTATACAATATAATTCTCTAATGACTTCCTTAAATCTAGGGAGGGTCGGCTCCCAAACTCGAGATAAACTAGCTCTTTGATTGTCACTTACTCAGCTGCCTTTTCATCTCCATGACTTGGCTGCTTGTAACTCTAAGCTAGTGAGATTGAGGGAGGAATATTTGAATGAGTGAGGAGTAAATGAGGATATGCCTCCTACATTCTCTCCTCCTTATCTCATTCGATTTTCAGCCCTTAATTAGACAAAATTTCCATGATTTTCTCTCAAAAACCTGCAGTTAATGCACATTAGTCCACTAGGCATAATATCTCACTTTGACTCATCTCATAAAGCAAAATATAATCAAAATATGTAATAATTTATGAGAAGAGTTGTTTTTAATAAGCTAGTAGATGTATTAAGGTCCATATAGTTACCCAATGATGAGGCTCATCAATTCATTTAGTGTGGTTACAAGAGAGTGGCATCTTTATTATTCTCGCCAAAAATGAAACTACAATAAGAAAATATTCATCCAAAATATTGCTAAAAAATTGATCATTTGCTACTAAACTGAGGTTTTTTGATACCAAGGAGTTGTCTCTAAAATGCCACCAAAAACCTTCATTCGCTGCTATAAAATCAAGCTCCAAAAACCACTTACATTAAAAAATACATAGGCCAAATGTAAGTCTTAAACACTCTTGGCACATTGAAACACTATTACCAATATTTCTCAATTTCAAATCTTTTGTGTTTATATTATGTTGGGGGTTCGCAGCCCCAAGGTTGAGCTCGCAGAAATTGCACCCCTTTCTTATTAAAAAAATGGCATATATTTAAATTATTGTTGTAACCATATAATGTATATGGTGTATGGTTTAATCCCATCGGTGTATTATAATAATAATGTTCTATCCGTACGTTACATCAAACAATATGCCATAATAATAATATTCCATGCATGTGCATATTGCTACATTTCCATCCAATTACATACGAAATGTTATACATATCCATTTGAACCATTTGCAATAATAAACAATGTAACACAATTGTTTGGTTTGCATGCACATTTTTTGTAATGACTACAAAATGTTATACATATTCATTTGAACCCTTTCCAATAATAAACAATGTAACACATTTGTTTGTTTTGTGTGCATATTTCTTTTAATGACTACTCGTATGGTTGTCCACACATATATATTAACACCAACATGATTCATATATTCTACCAAGCATTCAATTTTAATATATAACGAACCATTCTATACCCATGAATATTAAACCAATAGGTTTCACCAACCACATCATCATCCAATCATGTGGCTATGTAGTGGTGTATATGGCAAAGTTGTCAGCCTTCGTTGGTGAATATTTATCAGAATTTAGTTTGGAATAGATGCTAAGTTTGGTGGTCTCCACCCACCACTTTTCATCATATATGGCATTAAAAACATATACATATTCTTTATCATCTGGATATCACACCTTCTAGCCATGGCTCGATGGATAATTTTTTGTATTGTTGTTCCATAAGCTGTGGGTTTAAACCCCATTAATGCCAATTGTTGGACCAAATTAAATCTTTTGGTGTTATGAGGTGCCATGTGGAAGCCCCCCATTGGAGCACCTAATCTGCCAACTAGGTTTCCATGCTTTTCCAGTTGCACTTTCCTCATCAATTGTTGACTCTACTGATTTTTCATATCCACACTACGTTAAGTGTCAGTTCTAGAATATGCCATATCACCCTTTGACTTTAACTTTTTTCCCAATGGTCAAAATCTTCGAATTGCCTATCTTTCACATGTAAACTCCATTCAACACAATTCAAGTTGTATTGGAATTACCTTATCGAGCTCTTCAATGAGGAAATGTTTCCATTAGCTTTTCCGAACTTTGAATTTTATGCCTTCTAATTAGGATCCTTTTGGATCACCTAACAAATCTTAACCTAACCTACCTGGCCTATCCTACTCTAGTATATCCCTCTCTAGCCTAGCCTATGTTATCTTAACCTACTTTATCATGTCTTATCATACCCTACTCTAGTCTAGCTTACTCTATCCTACTCCTGTTTACCATATTCTAGCCTATTATAGCTTAGTCTACTCTAGCTTAACCTACTCTATACTAGCATACCATAGAATACTCTAGCCTTCCATGGCCTAACTTTTCCTATTCTAACCTATTATAGCCTAGTTTCCTTTAGCCTACTCTAACCTACTCTAGGTTATCCTATTCTAACTTACCCTAGCCTATCCTAGATTAGGCTACCCTATCTTACTCTAATACTATGCCATCCTAGCCTAGACAAGTCTAATATAGTTTATCCTAGCCTACTCTAACCTACTCTAGGTTATCCTATTCCAACTTACCCTAGCCAATCCTAGATTAGGCTACCCTATCTTTCTCTAATACTATGCTATCGTAGCCTAGACAAACCTAATATAGTTTATCCTAGCCTGCCCCACTCTAAACTACTCTAGCCTAGCATATCCTACTCTAAGCATAGAATAGTGTAGTCTATTCTACTCTAGAATAACTTATCTAATCCAATCTAACTTAACCTACCCTTCCCTTCTCTTTCTAGCCCTACTATATATCCTAGCCTACTCTAGCCTAACCTAGCTTACTTTAGCCTATTGTAGCCTAGCTTACCTTAGCCTACTCTAGCCCAACCTACCCTAGCTTAGAATAGCCTAGCCTAGCCTACTCTATCCTGCATGCTTTAGCTTAGCCTACTCTAGCTAGCTTAGCCTAGCATAACCTACTATATCCTAGCCTACTATAGCCTAACCTAGCCCAGCCAAATACATCCTAGCCTACCTACTCTAACCTACTTTAGCCTATCGTAGCTTAGCCTACACTCTAACCTATCATGACATAGACTACTCTAACCTATCTTATTTTGGACTACTCTAGCCTAGACTAGCCTAGCTTACTCTACCCTAAGCATGGTCTACTCCATCCTACCCTAGCACAACCTATCATAACCTACTCTACTTTACCCTAGCCTAGCCAACTCTATCCTAGCCTAGCCTAGCATAACCTGGCCTAACATAGCTTACCCTGGCCTCACCTAGCATAACCTATTCTAGCGTAGCCCAATCTAGCCTACCCTAATTTAGCCTAGCATACTCTAGCCTAGCCTAGCCTAGCTTACTCTACCCTAACCTAGCCGAGCCTAACCTGGCCTAACCTATTCCACCCTAGCCTACTCTAGCCTAGCCTACTCTTGCCTAGTCTAATCTAGCATAGTCTATCATTTCCTATTCTACCCTAATCTAGCCTAGCATAGCCTAGCCAGCTCTAGTCTAGCCAATTTGGCATAACCTACTCTAGCGTAGCTATATCTAGCCTACCCTAATTTAGCCTAGCATACTCTAGCCTAGCCTAGCCTAGCTTACTCTAGCCTAACCTAGCCGAGCCTAACCTGGCCTAACCTATTCCACCCTAGCCTACTCTAGCCTAGCCTACTCTAGCCTAGCCTTCTCTAGCCTAGTCTAATCTAGCATAGTCTATCATTTCCTATTCTACCCTAATCTAGCCTAGCATAGCCTAGCCAGCTCTAGTCTAGCCAATCCTAGCCTAGCCTAGCCTATCGTAATTTGGCATAGCTAGCCTAGCCTAGCCAACTCTATCCTAGGCTAGCCTTACCTAGCCTACCCTAGCATAACTTGGCCTCGCATAGCCTAGCCTAGCCTAGCTTAGCATAACCTACTCTAGCATAGCCTAATCTAGCCTACCCTAAACAATCTAACCTACCCTAATTTAGCCTTGCATAATCTAGCCTAGCCTAGCCTAGCCTAGCCTAGCTTACTCTAGCCTAACCTATTCTAGCCTAGCCTAGGCTAGCCTACTCTAGCCTAGCCTAATCTTGCCTAGTCTAATCTAGCATAGGCTTTTGTTGCCTATTCTATCCTAATTTACTCTAGAATAGTCTAGCTTGCTCTAGTCTAGCCAAGCCTAGCCTAGCCTAGCCAAGTCTAACTTAGCCCAACCTACTCTACCCTAGTCTAGCTTATGAGAGCCTAACCTAATCTAGCCTACTCTAATCTAGCCTAGCTTACCATAGCCTAGCCAGCTTAGCCTATCGTAATTTGGCATAGCTAGCCTAGCCTAGCCTAGCCTACTCGAACCCAACATACTGCACTTTATCCCAACCTAGCCTAGCTTACTCTAGCATAGCCTACTCTCGCCTAGCTTATACTAGCCTACTTTAGCCTACACTACTCTAGGCTACCCTAGCCTACCCTAACCTAACCTAGCTTAGCCTAGCTTATACTAGCCTACTCTAGTCTACCCTACCCTAGGCTACCCTAGCCTACGCTAACCTCCTCTACTTAAGCCTGGCCTTCCGTACTCTAGCCTACCAACCTAGCTTAGCCTAGCCTACTCTAGTCTACCCTACTCTAGGCTACTCTAGCCTACCCTAACCTAGTCTACTTAAACCTAGCCTAGCCTACTCTAGGCTACACTGACATTGACTTCCTTAGCCTACTCTAGCCTAGCCTAGCCTACCATACCTTACCATAGGTTAGCCTACCCTACCCTACCATAGGTTAGCCAACTCTAGCCTACCCAGCTTAGCCTACCCTACACTACCCTAGCATAGCCTACCCTACCCTACCCTAGCTTAGCCTACTCTAACCTAGCCTAGCCTAGTTTAGCCTCGCCTCACCTAGCATAGCCTACCTAACATAGTCTAACCTAGCCTAACCAAGCCTACTCTAGCATAACCTACCCTAATGTAGTCTAGCCTAGCCTAGCCAAACCTACTCTAGCATAGCCTAGCTTATCCTACTTTACCATAACCTACCCTAGCATATTGTAGCCTAGCCTAACGTAACCTACTCTACCCTAGCCTAACAAACTTTAGCCTAGCCTAGATTGGCCTACTTTAGCTTAGCCTAGCCCAGCCTTGCTTATACTAGCCTACTCTAGGCTACTCTAGCCTACCGTAACCTAGTCTACTTAAGCCTAGCCTTGCCTATTCTAGCTTACCAACCTAGCTTAGACTAGCCTACTCTAATCTACCATACTCTAGGCTACCCTAGCCTACCCTAACCTGGCCTAGCCTAGCCTACTCTAACCTACCAACCTAGCCTAGCCTAACCTAGCTTATACTAGCCTACTCAAGTATACCCTACCCTACCCTAACCTAGTCTACTTAAACATAACATAGCCTACTCTAGGCTACCATAACATAACATTCCTTAGCCTACTCTAGCCTAGCCTAGCCTACCCTTCCAAACCATAGCTTAGCCAATTCTAGCCTACCCTAGATTAGCCTAATCTATTCTAGCCTATGCTAACCTGGCCTAACCTAGTTTAGCTTGACATCACCTAGCATAGCCTACTTAACATACTCTAGACTAGCCTAGCCAATCCTACTCTAGCATAGCCTACTCTAGGCTACCTTAGACTACCCTAATCTAGGCTACCATAGACTACCGTAACCTAGCCTAGCCTATCCTAGCCTACTCTAACCTACCAACCTAACCCAACCTAACCCATCTTATACTAGCCTACTCTCGTTTACCCTACTACAGGCTACCTTAGTCTACCCTAACCTAGTCTACTTAAACCTAGCCTAGCCTACTCTAGGCACTAACATTGACTTCCTTAGCCTACTCTAGCCTAGCCTAGCCTACCATACCTTACCATAGGTTAGCCTACCCTACCCTACCATAGGTTAGCCAACTCTAGCCTACCCAGCTTAGCCTACCCTACACTACCCTAACATAGCCTACCCTACCCTACCCTAGCTTAGCCTACTCTAACCTAGCCTAGCCTAGTTTAGCCTCGCCTCACCTAGCATAGCCTACCTAACATAGTCTAACCTAGCCTAACCAAGCCTACTCTAGCATAACCTACCCTAATGTAGTCTAGCCTAGCCTAGCCAAACCTACTCTAGCATAGCCTAGCTTATCCTACTTTACCATAACCTACCCTAGCATATTGTAGCCTAGCCTAACGTAACCTACTCTACCCTAGCCTAACAAACTTTAGCCTAGCCTAGATTGGCCTACTTTAGCTTAGCCTAGCCCAGCCTTGCTTATACTAGCCTACTCTAGGCTACTCTAGCCTACCGTAACCTAGTCTACTTAAGCCTAGCCTTGCCTATTCTAGCTTACCAACCTAGCTTAGACTAGCCTACTCTAATCTATTATACTCTAGGCTACCCTAGCCTACCCTAACCTGGCCTAGCCTAGCCTACTCTAACCTACCAACCTAGCCTAGCCTAACCTAGCTTATACTAGCCTACTCAAGTATACCCTACCCTACCCTAACCTAGTCTACTTAAACATAACATAGCCTACTCTAGGCTACCATAACATAACATTCCTTAGCCTACTCTAGCCTAGCTTAGCCTAAAATTCCAAACCATAGCTTAGCCAATTCTAGCCTACCCTAGATTAGCCTAATCTATTCTAGCCTATGCTAACCTGGCCTAACCTAGTTTAGCTTGACATCACCTATCATAGCCTACTTAACATACTCTAGACTAGCCTAGCCAATCCTACTCTAGCATAGCCTACTCTAGGCTACCTTAGACTACCCTACTCTAGGCTACCATAGACTACCGTAACCTAGCCTAGCCTATCCTAGCCTACTCTAACCTACCAACCTAACCCAACCTAACCCATCTTATACTAGCCTACTCTCGTTTACCCTACTACAGGCTACCTTAGTCTACCCTAACCTAGTCTACTTAAACCTAACCTAACCTACCCTAGGCTACCCTGACATAACCTTCCTTAGCCTACTCTAGCCTAGCCTAGCCTAGCCTACCCAACCATAGGTTAACCAACTCTAGTCTACCTTAGCCTCACCTAGTTTAGCTTGGCCTCACCTAGCATAGCCTACCTAATATAGTCCAACCTAGCCTAACCTACCCTAGCTTAGCCTACTCTAGCCTAGCCTGGCCTAACCTAGTTTAGCTTGGCCTCACCTAGCATAGCCTACCTAACATAGTCCAGCCTAGCCTAACCTACCCTATCTTAGCCTACTCTAGCCTAGCCTAGCCTAACCTTGTTTAGCTTGGCCTCACCTAGCATAGCCTACCTAACATAGTCTAGCCTAGCCTAGCCAAGCCTACTCTAACATAGCCTAGCTTATCCTACTCTAGCATAACCTACCCTAATGTAGTCTAGCCTAGCCTAGCCAAATCTACTCTAGCATAGCCTAGCTTATCCTACTCTAGCACAACCTACCCTAGCATATTGTAGCCTAACGTAACTACTCTACCCTAGCCAAGCAAACTTTAGCCTAGCATAGAATAGCCTACTTTAACTTAGCCTAGCCTAGCCTAGCCTAACTTACTCCACCCTAGCCTACCCTAGCCTAACCTACTCTTGTCTAACCTACTATAGGTTTGCCTAGCCTGGCCTAATAGCCTACCTAGCCTACTCTAGGCTACGTTAGCTTAGCCTAGCCTAGCCTAACCTAACTTACTCTACCCTAGCCTAGTCTAGACTAACCTACTCTTGTTTAGCCTATTCTAGGTTCGCCTAGCCTAGCCTACTAGCCGACCCTAGCCTACCCTATCCTAGCCTACTCTAGCCTAACCTAGCCTACTGTAGCCTATCCTAGCCTACTCTGGCCTAACCTACTCTAGTCTAGCATACTTCATCTCACCCTAGGCTAGCCTACCTTAGCCTACCCTAGCCTACTCTAACCTAACTTACTCTTTCCTAGCATCCTCTATCCTAGCCTAACCTACTCTCGCCTAGCCTAGCCTAATCTACTCTAGCCCAGCCTAGCCTACTCTAGCATACCCTAGCATAACCTAGTCTAGCCTAGCCTAATCTACTCTAGCCCAACCTAGCCTACTGTAGCGTACCCTAGCCTACCCTACCTTAGCCTAATCTATCCTAGCCATACTAGCCTAGCCTACTCTAGCTTAGCCTACCCTAGCCTACCCTATCGTACTCTAGCATACCCTAGCTTAGTCTAACCTAGCCTAGCCTAGCCTAGCCTACTCTACTCTAGCCTAGCCTAACATACTCTTGCCTAGCCTAGCCTACTCTTTCCTAGCCAAACCTACTCTTGCCTAGCCTAGTGTACTCTAGCCTACACTAGTGTAGCCTACCCTAGCCTAATCTATCCTAGCCTAGACTAGCCTAGCCTAGCCTACTCTAGCTTAGCTTACTCTAGCATACCCTAGCCTACCCTATTGTACTTTAGCCTAGGTAAAACTAACCTAACCTAGACTAGCCTAGCCTACTCAGGCTCGACCCACTCTAGCCTAGCCTACTCTAACCTACCAACCTAGCATAGCCTAACCTAGCTTATGCAAGCCTACTCTAGTTTACCCTACCATAGGCTACCCTAGCCTACCCTAACCTCGTCTACTTAAACCTAGCCTACCCCACTCTAGGCTACCTTGACATAGCCTTCCTTAGCCTACTCTAGCCTAGCCTACCCTACCCTACCCAACCATAGGTTAGCCAACTCTAGCCTACCCTAGCTTACCCTAGCTTAGTCTACCCTAGCCTAACCTAGTTTAGCTTGGCCTCACCTAGCATAGCCTACCTAACATTGTCTAGACTAGCCTAGCTAAGGCTACTCTAGTATAGCCTAGCTTATTCTACCCGGGCATAACCTACCCTAGCATAGTCTAGCCTAGCCTAGCCAAACCTACTCTAGCATAGCCTAACTTATCCTACTCTAGCATAACCTACCCTAGTGTATTGTAGCCTAGCCTAATGTAACCTACTCTACCCTAGCCTAGCCTAGCCTACTTTAGCTTAGCCTAGACTACCCTAGCCTAGACAAGTGAACTTTAGCCTAGACTAGAGTAGCCTACTTTAGCTTAGCGTAGCCTAGCCTAGTCTAACTTACTCTACCCTAGCCTACTCTAGCCTAACCTACTCTTGTCTAGCCTACTCTAGGTTTTCCTAGCCTAGCCTACTAGCCTACCTAGCCTACCCTATCCTAGCCTACTCTAGCCTACTCTAGTTGCGCCTAGTCTAGGCTAGCCTAACTTACTCTACCCTAGCCTACTCTAGGTTCGCCTAGCCTACCCTACTAGCCTGCCGTAGCCCACCCTATCCTATCCTACTCTAGCCTAGCCTAGCCTACTTTGGCCTAACCTACACTAGTCTAGCATACTTCAGCTTACCCTAGGCTAGCCTACCTTAGCTTAACCTAGCCTACTCTTACCCAACCTACTCTTTCCTAGCATACTCTATCCTAGCCTAATCTACTTTAGCCTAGCCTAACCTAAGCTACTCTAGCCTAACCTAGCCTACTCTAGCCTACCTTAGCCTAATCTATCCTATCATAGTCTAGCCTAGCCTACTCTAGCTTAGCCTACTCTAACTACCGTAGCCTACCCTATCGTACTCTTGCCTAGCCTAGCCTACTTTACTCTAGCCTAGCCTATCCTACACTTCCCTGGCCTAGCCTGCTCTTTCCTAGCATAACCTACTCTTTCCTAGCCTAGTCTAGCCTATCTTAGCCTAATCTATCCTACCCTAGCCTAGCCTAGCCTAGCTTAGCTTACTCTTGCCTACCTTACCCAAGCCTGACCCACTCTAGCCTAGCCTACTCTAGCTTAGCTTACTCTAGCCTACCCTACCCTACTCTATTGTACACTAGCCTAGCTTAGTCTAGCCTAGCCTAACCTAGCCTAGCCTAACCTAGTCTAGCCTACTCCACTCTAGTCTACTCTAGCCTAGCCTAACCTACTCTTGCCTAGCCTAGCCTAGGATACACTAGCCTACTCTAACCTACTCTAGCTTTCGCTTAGCTTGGCTTAGCCAAGCTTACTCTAACCCCATCTAGATCTATAAAAATTTATATATACATATTGTAGTTGAGACATTTATTAAAACACATGTTTAAAATCAATTTTAAACAATTTTTCTTTATATATTATATTATTTTTGTATTATTAATAAAATATAGTGTAGAATTTAATAAAATAATAATTATGTAAATTTTAAAATGATTGAAAAATAAAATAAAATAAATAATATTAATAAAGAAATTATTTAGGAAAAAATATTTTTAGAGGGACAAATTACACTACTAATTTTAATAATTGAGAGAGCTTAAATAAAACCAGCAATCATTATTTGAATTTAAATCTTTATTTAAAATATATATAATAAATTTAGAAGTCATCACTTACATTTCACTCCTTATTTAAAATATATATAACCAACTTTAATTTAAATTGAAATATCATCTCACAAATTGATGATGCTATGGCCTGAAATGTTTTCTATATGGTTAATTAATCATTACAATATTAGGTGCGAATCAAACTAACTTCACCCTTGATTCCAAGAAGGGCAGGGTGTGGTGGGTTTGATTTGCCACAAATATTACTATGATTTAATTAGGATAGCGAAAACATTGACGGACCCTAACACGGAATTTTTAAATGATATTTCTAATTTAAATTTATTCTATATTTTTTAAATAAATATAAATTCTAAATTTAAAATTTATTCTATATTTTTAAAATAAATATTTAAATTCAAGTAATGATTTTTAAATTTATTATATATTTGGAAAACAAATCAAATTCAAATGATGATTGTGTTTCAACTCACAATAAAACATGCATATTAATTTTCATGCAAATTAAACTAGGGTAACCGATGGACAAGGAATAATCTGAATTTCATGCCAATTAAACTTGGGCCAGGAATAATCTGAACAAATGCGATAGTTACGGGATGAGTAAAAACAATAGGAATGATTTCATAAGCACCAAATGGATAAATGAGATAAGCTCAACAATAATTATTGGATGGATCGATAACCCACAGCTAAACAAATCAATAGAAAATACTTTTAGACAATTAAAAGAAAGTACTAGTGTGTGGTTTAGACAATTAAAAGAAAGTACTAGTGTGTGGTTTCGTCATTACATGGCTGAGCGAAGGAATTGCAGAAAGAAAAATAAAGAAAATATGCTATTCTCGCAAAATTCAGTGGAAATGTACTTGTAATTAAATCCCTCAGTTAAAAGAAAATACTGATTACAGGGATGGTTTGACCTTTCGGTTTCACTCAATTAAAAGAAAAAAACCATTACATGGCTGGTTTGACGTCTAAGTTTCCATCGTTACATTACAGGGTTGAAGGAAGGAATTAACAAAAATACTCATTACAGGGTTGGTTTGACATTTAGATTTCGCTCAATTAAAAGTAAATACTCATTACAGGGCTGCTTTGCCATTTCAATTTCGATCATTACAGCGCTGAAAGAAAGAATTAACAGAAAGAAAATACCCTATTCTTGTTGTGGTTTGATTAGGAAGAAATTAACATTGATTATGCTTTACGAATTCTTCAATTCGAAGATGGAAGAAAGAAAAATAAAGAAAATACTCTACTCTTGTTGTGGTTTGACCAGGAAGAAATTAACAGAAGGGATTGGGGTACCTGTACCTGTAATCGAATCCCTAAACATTGATTATACTTTAGGAATTCTTCAATTGGAGGTTGTTTTCTATCGAACCTCTTGAATACCCTGCATCAGATTTGAGACAGACAGACATGCATTAAAATAACGGAAATGAATTACAGAGCACAAACAGAGGAAAATGAAAAACAGAGCACAAATGTATTAATGATAATATGTACCTGAAATTAATGGCAGAGAGCAGAGCCATTATTGAGAGAACCGTGAATGTTCGGTTGCCGGACTGCCCTTCCTTTGACGTTGGGAATCAAACAGACTCACACTCACTCAACTCAGATTCACAGGCACGCAAAGATTCATGCACAGGCACAGAAATATTCATGCACAGACACACTCATGCATTAGACAGGCACAGACAGTCGTGCATCAGAGAGGCATGCATCAGGTACAGAATAGGACTTGGACTGAAATGTTGGAGTAAAATGTGAATGTAAATATAAATAGTGTTCCTTTCAACGGATACATTGGCTTCCATACCAACCGTTTCACATACACACAAATCCCCTCTTTCATTCCAACGGATGGTTTTAAAATTGGCACCGTCCAATTATATTTAGAAAACTGGCATTTCGATTCAAGAATGTGATTTAATAATACGGTAGCCCGTAACAACCGTTTCACAGAATGACAAATCCGCTCCCTTTCCCACTGATACGTTGCCCTCCATCTCTTCTCTTTCGGATTTCCAAGGAAAGTTTTAAAATTACTTCCCACTATCGTCCCAAAAAGGGAAGCTTTAAAATTGGTTACCACTCCCATCCCAAAAAGCAAATATATTTAGAAAGCTGACCTGCTTTTTAGTGTCTTTTGATTTAAGGTTTTTTTGGTTTCTTCCATTCTTTTATTAACTAACTCTTTTTATTGTTTTTTACTAGCTTTGATTTATAATGAATTTGTGAATTTTTCACATTTAAAGTGAAATTGATTTTTTTACCATTTTTTCAAATTTAAAATAAATTTTATATGATTGGAATAGAAATTTTATAAATATCTATAGTGTTCCTTTTAACAAATATATTAGCCTCTATCTCTTGAACAATTTTTCTTTCCAACTCATAAATTGGCTTCCATATCTTGAACAATCTTTCTTTCCAACTCATACATTGGCCTCCATCACATCTACCCTCTCTTTCAACTTGAAGTACAGTTTTAATTAAAATTGGTTGGCCTCACTGTCCAAAAGAAACCGTATATTTAAATGCTGGCCTGTTTTTCTTTTTTTCAATTTTCCATTCAATATTTTCGGATTTTCATTTTCTTTTAATTCTTGTTTTTTTATTCCAGGTGTTTTTTTTTCACATTGTTTTATTACTTGTTATTATTATTATTATTATTTATCCACTTTCATTTATCTTAAATTTGTGATTTCTTAAAGTTCTTTTTCAAATTTGGATTAAATTTCATATTATTTTGACTAAGATTCATTTGAAATTTATGAACCAATAGAAGCTAAAATTAATGTTGAAGTTGTAACTCAAATCGATGAACTTCTTTGGTAACATATGAAGAGTGGTATGGAATTTAAATTTAGCATCTCATTAATTTCCATTGGTATCTAAAACAATAATGAAGGTATTAGGGTAAGAAGAAGTTAATGTTTGCCTAAGAATTAGAAATACTAATGTCTTTTATTTCTAAAACAATAATGAATTTTATTTCATGGATCACATGTGACTCAATTCAGTATCTAAATCAGTGTTTTATGAATCTATACTCTTTGTGATTGGTATTGTAAATGCGTTTGTCTCACAACTATCTTGATTCCTCGTCTCCTCCCACATCTCTCTTTAATCTCAACTTTCAGTCTACATTTCAACGTGGCTTTCGTTTTTTTTAAATAATCAAAGAATCATTTTGCTATTGGATGGAAATTTAAGCACTGTGAAATTTTCCAATAAGGGTATTTGGGATTAGTACAAATCTCATGAAAAAGTGTGTAGCCATGGTGACCACACTTGTGTATATTTAGGATTTCGAAGGAATCAAGAATGCTCCCATTAGATAAATCTCAATTATACCCATTACTACAAATATCATGAGAAAATGTGTAGCTAGAATGTGGTTCTCATATTCTCTTTTCAAGTACAATTTCTTCCCTGGAACATCGAAATGAAACTATAATTAAGTGGCTTATACTAGGAAATGAAATTGTAAGCCAAAATGGTAAGGTATAGGTTGTTCTATAAGAAGCAATAAGGAGATTTATTGAAGAATATGTGAGTCAAGAAACTTTGCAATGGAATTGCGCATTTTGACAACTCAGATGAGGAAACATTTGTTTTTGTCCCCTCGTTTTTAGCATTAATTTCTAATTCTAGCAATACTTTTTTTCTTTTGAAGAAAAACATTCTACGGAAACTCAAGAAGTGCTTGTCCACATTTATGGATGGCATCCTTAATAAATCTATTGGTTTAGATCAGTGTGGCTAACCTATGTAGATTTAAGCTGCGCTATATAGATTTAAATTTGACACCTGTTGCCATAAATCTAGCCAAATGCCCAAATTCATTGACTTAAATAAGACACTTGTTGCCATAAATCTAGCCAAATGCCCAAAGTCATTTACTTAAGTCGAATACTTGTTGCCATAAATCTAGCCAAATGCCCAAAGTCATTTACTTAAGTCGAACACTTGTTGCCATAAATCTAGCCAAATGCCCAAAGTCATTGACAACAACCAGTTGAGTTGAATCTTTGGGCTAATTCGAGCACCACTTGACATGTTCTTGATGAGATTTTGCTTAAATGTATGCATTTTATTTCTTTGCATCTCTCTTTCTTCCAGTTATTCTTTTACCCTTTTGTAACTTTACTTCCAGATATTAGATCTTTTCCTTCTACCATTAACATGGCTATATGAGTTACTATTACACTCTTGTTGTGGTTTTGCTATGTATTACACTAGTTGTACTTTTATTCCCATGGACATATTTTTTTGGTCATTCATTGGACATTAATAAAATGATCTCATCTTATTTTATCTACCAATTAACTATGCTTTGTGGATTATTGCTAACAATATTTTATTAGTTTTTGCTTTGTGCTTGTATCTTCAACAATCCAGAATTACACAATCCAATTGAAGAGCTTAAAGCCAAAACAAATGAGCTTAAAGAGATGACCAATGAGCTTATAAAAAGGGTAACTCACTCTACATACTATGCCAACCATGAACTATTGGTGATTAGAACATTGTCCTAACTTTATTTTTGATAAGCTATGACATATTGTGTATGTAAGGAATAGAAACACTACAAAGGGAGGTCTAGGTTTGGAAGAGATGACACCCTTGTACATGTAAAATGACCAAAAGAATAGAGCATTTATACAAGCATGTTGATGCAAATACATTTGTGTATACGAGTCAAACTTCCAAGTTTTCACTTTAAGGACAAACTAGAAGCATTGTTTGGAGATCTAGATAAGCATTCAAGTTTCAGAACTTGCTTCTAGATAACTTCATTATATGGATATAATTTTTCAGATATTAATAAGAGATTTCCATTTTTGTGCATCTTCTCATATATTTTTAATAAGAGGAAAAACAAGATTTTCCCAAATATGCTTGAATTCAATTTTCACATTTATCAATATTTTTATGTTATTTTAGGATTTTCCCCATGTAACTTTGAAGGTAAGATTTGAGCAAGGGATAAAAAAATAAATCATTTGAAATTCCCCCATAAACAAAACTAATGTAATACTGAATGAAATTACATATGATCATATGATTTGAATCGATACCCGTTTTAATTTGATTACATTGTCTAACTAGCATTGAATATTTTGTTTTTCATAGAGAAAGGTATTCTTTCTTACTAGAAAGGTGACACAAGAAAAATGGTTGAAGATGAATCTTACCAAAATTGATAAATGTACAATAGGTGGAGACAACAACAAGTGTTATAATGTGAATAAGATTTATTTAACTAAGTGATGGGTGCTAACCATCAATATTTAGGTGCTTCTATAGGAGTTTGTAACCACCCATATTGGCCTTAACAACCATGGCATCTTCCACTAATTAATGGTGCCCTTGGAGAGCGACGTTGACCCATGGGAGACAACACATGGAAATGCAAATGTATAAAATGGATATAAAAAACATTGATAGTATTGGTAAGAAAAATAAATTATTAAAACTTCAAACATACTTGTAATAAACACACTCATAATGAAATCAAAAGATTTAGTGGTTCATAGTTGAAATGCATTGGGAATTAGAATGGAATTATTATGAAAATGTTGGGTACGTGTTATATTATTTGAATGATTAGATACACATGTGATTTGTATGTATCATGAGAAATGGGAGGTGACAGTGGGGACTTAGCCCCACTAAAAAATATTCGGATGCTTTTTAATGTCCACTTTTGACGATTTTCAACACACAATTTTCACTTTCGGTGGTTTTATGGCACATAATTATTGTAGTCAATGGTAATGTAATTCTAATTAAATAAATATATATGATTAATGGATCTAGGGTTAATGGATGCCACATAATGTACAAATTATATTATAACATTGTAAAGTAATATTATATACTGAAAAATATTTCTAGTTTTCCAAATTTGGATTTCCCAGGTGAGATCTCTATTTTAAATGTTTGTGTAAGTCATTGCATTTTTTCTTTCTTTCTTTTTTTTTTGCTCTCCCTTTTCTTTTGAAGAGTCAATTTTTGATAACTCTACCCATTTGTTCATTTTTTATACTCAATATCTCAATACACATTGCATCTCCAATGATTGTTACTCTCCACCTTTGACATCAATGGCAGAGTGATATAAAAGGCTACTGATATTAATTTTTGTTGAACATACATGTTGCTACCACTTAAATCAAATGATACCAATTGAAGACAGATAGAGAAAGACTTAGGAAACATGCAAATTTTCGATCTCATAGTACATTGTAATACACTTTGCTCCCCTTAAAACTTTTGCCTCTCCTTCCGATACAAGTATTTTTCTTTGGTATCGATTAAATGAGTTGTACTATTGTACCAAGCCACAATTAAAGCTACTCCAAAATTCAAATATAATATTGCACCAATGATTGATAGAAATACCAAGATCTCTCCCTTTTTATACCAATTAACCAAGTTGCATTTCTATTGTTGTACAACTAATCCATTGCATACTAATGGTTGTTACAAAAGCCAAATTCTTCCCATGCCTTAACATGACAGGATACTTATGCTCATTAGTATTTAACATAATTATGTTAGCCACTTATGAAATTGAAATAATACAAAACATATAAGATTTGAAAATTTTTCATTTCTTGTTTTGGTTGAACAATCAACTCTCCCTGAACACATGCTACTACTAATCTTGTAGCTCCCCCTGATCTTATTCACTATTCTTCTCCATGACCTCCTAATATACACCCATTGTTGACAAAAATTGACATAATCCTTCTTTCTTTTTTCTTATTAGATATTCATATGGATCCATATCTACTATTCACACCACCTTGTGACACCATCTTTACCTCAATTCACTTGTTCATCTTGCTTTCTAGATAAATGAAATTTACATACTACCCTCAATATATCTCTAGTGGACCTTTCAAGTAACCATTATTCTCTTGTAGCTCACCATCAATGATTTTTATCTTCTTTATTTTAATTGACGTGTTTTTGTCACTCACTTTTATTTTATTGATGTGGTAAGAGAGATAACATTCTCATACTACAATCTTTCAGTTTACATTTATTAAGGACGTATGCAATGTTTGAGGTCCTAGTTGTTGTTGCTACAATTTACCAGATTCTTCCTCATTTTACATCCTTTATATGAGAATGTGATCTCTCTTATTTTATCAACCATTTTACTTAAATGTAAAACATTTTTGTTTAAACATTCAACAAACAAGACTTCTTTAGCCTTACTTTTCTCATTATCAAGGCCAACTAGTCTTTTACCCATTATTCTGGTTGATGTATTGTCCCTAAGAATGACACTGACACTTTTGACTTCCTTTAGTGAGATAAGTTTTTATTTGTCTCATGTTATGTGAATCAAGCAATGACTATCTACATACCATTGGTCCTCTTTATCTTGACTACACAGAGCTAAAATACATTTTTTATCCTTTTATTCTTTCTTTTTCCATGTTGATCCAGGGGGATATTGGTTGCCACCCACCTATTACACTTTCACCCCCACTATTGTAACATTATTTCTTTTAGTTTCTGTAATTGTAGCACAATTTACTATTTTTGGTAATTTTTCAGGTGTTGAACTTCCATAGCCATTTTGAGGCCCTAAATGACGTTTTTTTGGAAAATGAGAAAACATCATTCTATGATTGATGTTTGCAATCAAAAGTTATAGTCCTCAGATAGATATTTATAGTGAGGTTCATTTGCATCAAATGGAGATTATATACCAAAGTTACAACCCTTGAAAGTTGATGTAACAATTTACCCCAATGAGGCCCATAGTTTTGGCACTTCATCTCTGAGTGTTATGTTTTTGGATGTTTATGGTTTTCCATTGTTTCTCAATAATAAATAGGAATTCAAGCCTCATTGTAACACAGTTCAAAGGAATGTAGTTGCCACATCTCTTCTTAGAGATAAGCTACCATCACCCGAGCTGGTTTATTTCCATTTTGTATGTAAGCATATCTGAGTTCTTTGAATGTAATGAAATGAAGTTTTATTTCTATTTCATCTATGTGTTTATGTTTATATCTGTATTTTGTTGTGTTCCTACATAACTCTAAATCAATGGTATCAGAGCGGTATGCTCTTTCTATGTTTTTCTTCGCATGTCTAGAATGAGGTCAGGGTATAAGGAGTTAGGGCTTGAACTAGTTGAACCTTTTCAATACTAGCCTGGTAAACCTCAACGGCCTCCCATGTCAAAAGAAAAGAAAGGTGAGGGAGCAAGAGATCCCTTCAAAATATTGTTTGAGGAATACCTCGAGCAATAGAGGAACACGATGATGGACAAATTTTCCCAGATCCTTCGACGGATGCCCACAGGTGATGCATCTTCATCTAGCAGCCACTTTGGAAGAACCACTCCCTTCAAGTTACAAGTCAACTTTGACATTCCCATATTTGAAGGCTAGATAGATGAAAACATTGTAGATAAATGGTTAAATTAGTTTGAAGGGTATTTTTTTCAGTTCACAATTTTTCCAATAGGGAAAAGATTACTTTTTCACTCCTCAAAGCCACCCCCCACATCAAGAACTGGTGGGAAACCTATTGTGAGCAGAAGGATGAGAAGGAACCCTCACTGTTTCTAGCCACACCCACTTGGAACTCTTTCTGAGACACCATCAAGGAGTAGTATTAACCTGTCGGGAGATATAAAGATAAGTACATAAAGCAGACCACAGTACAATAGGGAAGGGACCAATACATGTCGAAGTTCACAAATATTTTTCACACACTTCGTACAAAGTTTGGTATCAAGGATTCTGAGTGGCATCTAGTAGTCAAGTACCGAGTTTATCTGCACAAATACATCCAAAACAAGATGGAGTTTCTCGACATCTCCTTGCTTGGCGCTGCCCACTGATATGATGTCAAGATTGAGAAGAAGCTTAAATAGAAGAAGCGATACTTTGGATCTGTGAATCCAAATAGAGGTAAAGATGCCCTGAAACCATAGAACAAATGAGAAAGCTAAGGTGGGGTGACCCAGGAAAACCCATCGAAGCCACAATCAAAGAACAACACCATGAAGACAAAGAAGGACACACGAAAGTGGTGTGAGTTCCACACGAGCCCCACTCACAACACAAGTGAGTGTCGAGCCAAGCAGTCACTAGCCAAGCAGTCTAAGTCCGAACCTGGCAAGGGAAATGAAAAAGGGAAGTACATTATTGATGCGGATCCCAGTGCCACTATTTCCACCACCAAGATCCAAAAGATTGAGCCCGAAGACCTAGAGAAGGGGAAGTGTCTCTTCCACTCACATATGTGGGTGAAGGGTTCATCATTGCAATTCATTGTCAACAATGGAAGCCAAAAGAACGTCATTTCAGAAGATGTCATGAAGCAGTTGGTCTTATCGATCACACCACACCCACATTTGTACACCATCAGGTGGCTTCACCAAGGAAAATATCTCCACAGTAGCCAGCAGTGTCACCTTCCCTACAACATCAAGCCCTTCCTAGATGAGGTATTGTGTGATGTTGCTCCTCTTGAACCTTGTGATGTATTATTAAGACAACCATACTATGGAAGTGTCATGTTGTGTATGATTCGAGGACTTGCACTATTATTATTTCTCTCAGTAATAAGTTATACAAGATACCGAAGGTAGCCCCACTTGCCATCATCTCTTTGATCTTTGCTAATCAATGTAGTAAGATCATCTCTGAGATTAGGAAATTTGTTTTCTTTTTTATTCAATCTCAAAGTAAGGGGAAGATCATGGCCACATCCATAGCCCTCTGGAAGGGTTCCTCCACACAGCAGAAGCGGGTGGATAAGGTCGTGGAAAAATACATGGACATATTCTCCTCACCCACAGGGGTACCCTTGCACTATCAGGTCAAGCATTCGATTGATATGACTCCCAGAGCACCTCTACCCAATGGGCTGAGATATCATTGTTCCATTTTCGAAAATGAAGAGATCAAGCGGAAAATCCAAGAGTTGCTACAAAAAGGGAACATCTGATTAAGTTCCTCGCCTTATGGAAGCTTGATTGTACTTGTACAGAAGAAGGATGAGACCTAAAGGCTTTACATTGATTATTAGGCACTAAACAAGATCAATGTGAGGAATAGGTATCCAATCCCATGAATGGATGACCTTCTGGACCAACTCAAGGGCGGCCAAGTATTTCGGCAAGATCGATTTGAATTCTATCTATCACCATGTTCCAATAGATCCCATAGATGTATGGAAGACTCCCTTCAAATTCCTGGAAGGCCTTTTTGAATGGTTGGTTATGCCCTTCAGGTTCAAAAATTCCCCTGCTACTTTTATGAGGCTAATGGATGACATCTTGCAGACCTTCACCAACTAATTCATGGTTGTTTATCTAGATGACATCCTCATCTTCAACAAGAGTTAGGAAGAAGACTTCCAACACATTTGGTGGGTCCTTCAAACCCTGCGGCAGCACAAACAATGTGCCAACTTTGATAATGCACCTTTGACATGAGCTAGGTCCAATATATAGTTCATCATAGATGAGCGAGGTGTGCATGTGGATCTACCTAAGATCCAAGTCATTTGGGATTCTCCAGCCACAGCCACTCTAACAAAGTTTCGTAGCTTTTTGGGCCCTACAAATTTATATCAGAGGTTTTTGTTGGGATTCCTCCATATCGCTTGGCCTTTGAGTCATATTACCAAGGGTGGAGTGAAAAAAAACTTTCCTGGTCCAAGTCCCAATAGAAGGTGTTTGTTGATTTGAAGCACCAAGTTTTCTCTAAACCGGTATTCACATTGCGAGACCTACAACAACCATTTGAAATTGAGATAGATGCCTCTGACTATGCTATTGGTGTAGTCCTCACCCATGAGGGGCATCAATTGACCTATCATAGTGAGACACTTTTTGGTACAATTTGAAAGTATCCCACATATGATAAAGAGATGTGTTCCATAGTGCATGCTTCTCGGAAATGGAAACATTACATTCTTGAGAAGGAGACAGTCGTCCACACCGATAACCGACCTCTTTAGTTTATACAGACACAATGGAAGTTGCAAAACAATCACCATCAGAAGTGGTCTACGTATCTACAACAATGCCACTTTGACATTAAATATAAAAAGGGAAAAAACAATCATGTTGCATACTGCCTCAGCCGGCTCCCAGTTGCATCATTGAATATTGTTCTTAACTCTTATGGCCACGATACCTTTGGATGGATGCAACTAGATCCAGAGTTGACCTCCACAGACCAGATGCTAGTGGATGGCAACCAAGTTCCTGAATTCCACCTCTAGGACACAGTATTATGATACCTAGGCTACCTTTATGTTCGTTCAAGTGAGCGTGCCAAGCTGATTTGGGAGGCACACTACAGTTAGGTCATAGGATACTTTGGTGTGGAGAAAATTGTGGTTGTACTACACAAGTACTTTAATATGCCAAAACTCGGACATGATTTTGGGAAATATATCAAATCCTTCATTGCCTACACCATTGACAAGCTAAGCATAAAGAAGCAAGGATTGTACACTCCTATTCCTAATCCCATCGAACCTTAGGAATCCATCTCCATGGACTATTTGTTTAGCCTCCCTTCTACCAAACATGGCAATGATTGTGTATTTGTCATCGTGGACAATTTTTCTAAGATGGTTATATTAGCAGCCTATAAGAAGAGTATCACAATAGAGTACACTACCAAAATCTTCTTTAAATGAGTTTGGGTACATTTTGGGATCTCACAGGCCATTATATCATATCGGGATAGAAGGTTCTTGAGCACATTCTGGTCAAGCCTCTAGACACTATTGGAAACCAAGCTCACCAAGTTGACTGTATTCCATCCCCAGACAGATTGCTAGATAAAGGTCATCAACAGGATGATAGTGCACATATTTTGCATGTACAAATCCAAGCATCGACGAAACTGGTAAGAGAGTCTTCCCTATGTGCAACATAGTTATAACATATCTCTCCATATCTCAAATGGTCAATGTCCCTTTCAAGTGGGTTTAGGATTTCAACCTTTATGGTTGATTGATGTTGTCATGCCTCATGCGACTACACGGATAGAATCCACACATGTACTATGTGAGGTTGATAAAGCAACCAGGTTTATTTAATTCATCCAACACATCTGCCTGTAGGTTCACGACATCTTGGAGAATTTCAATTCCAAGTACAAGCAATGACATGATCAACATTGGGTGCCACATAAGTTTCAGGTGCACAACAAAGTGTGGTTTCATTTGTAGAAAGAACACCTTACCATAGAAAATTGGAAGCTCATACCACTCTGATATGGGCCTTAAAACATTACCAAGGTTGTGGGAGATAATTATTTTGAGCACAACATTCCCCCATTCCTTGGATTGCACCCAGTGTTCAATGTAGACTGTTCCACCATTACTAGACACATCACACACTGCAGAACAACTCACACCAACAAAGATAAACTTAGATTACATGAAATAGGTCACAACTGATTGGATCATGGACACGTAGATCAAGAACACTCAGTAGTAAAAGATCCAAATGTAGTGGGCTGTCAAAGTTGGCTAGCTCTATTGGAAATACTAGGGGGGGGGGTGAATCAATATTTATTTTTCAACTATTGTTTTACCAGTTAAAAACATTTATATTCAGAACACAAGATGAACAATAAAAATAAATTCTTTTATTAATATACTCTTTGCAGTAAAATAGATACAATATATAAATGGTTGCAATCAGTTGCCAGGCACCAACTTGGACTTTTGTGAGGCTCCAACCTCTAGAGCACCAACTCCCAAGGACTCCAATCCTTTCAGTTCCTAAGACACCAGTCCCAAGGACACCAATCCTTCCTACTTCTGAGCAACCAATCCCAAGTACTCCTATCCTTCTTAATTCTGAGGCATCAACCCCAAGGACTCCAATCCTTCTTACTTCTGAGGCACCAACCCCAAGGGTTCCGACCAAATCTTGTCAAGGCATGTTTTATAGTAATGTTCTGCTCTCAGAACTCTTCTTTACTGAGTTTTTTCTATTTACAGCTTCACTGTAGTCTCCATGCTACAACATCAATGACAACCAGTCTTCTTATGAAGAATTCTTTACAACTCTTCATACTGTCCACATAGTGTCTCCAATAGCCTTCATGACCTCTGATAATGTCTCCACACAGCTTTAGTGAGTCTACTATTAGCTGCACTAAGCTCTGCATAAGAACCAACTTTCTGTTCAAGCATCTATTCTTACTGTCACAGTAAATGCTTCAGCATGACTGCTTCTCTGCTAACTACTTCTCCCCTCAAACAATGTCAGATAAAAATTTATTTATAACATCCCAGAATTGTTCTACAGACTACATTGTGTACCCGATTAATTCTTTCATAGGGTAACACGATTAGCAGAGAAACTCACCCTTCAAATGCCTCTTGTCTTGTTGGTCCTTTGGCCATTTTCTGTTCTTCTGGACGCTCCAACTGTCTCTATTTCCTCCAACGTTTTCAACAATACTTCCACTTTCCTTGTTCTATGTTTTTGTATCTTCCTGATGCCTCTGACCGTCGATTTCCTCTTTCCGTTATCTCTTTGGCTTCCTCCTCGGTCACTGTAGTTTCCTCTGCCTCGCTTGATCCTTCGGCTTCTCGGCTTTCAGCTTCCTTTGTCTCTTCGAGTTCACCAACACTCTAGGGACTCATAAATTCAGAAGAGAGGACCGGAAATACACAGAGAAAACATATTGCATATTAAAACTGTAACAGATCCCCATTTTGAATGATGATAGGCATACACAAGACTTTTTTGTTTAATGGAGAGACTATGCAAATCAGGAAGGCCCCACATGCCATGTCACCATCGTAATCGTAATCACCATCGTTCAGGCCTCCTGAACTATCAGGTGTGCCTTTATGTATTCTTGCCTTCAAACCCCTCACAATACAATTTTCGAAATACACAGAAATATATGAAAAACAACATAAATGTTAAAGGCTAGACTTCAAATTTATTACACCCGCATCTATAACTGCATTGGGTCCGCTGTGTAATCGTAATCGGCAGTCATAGCTTCCCGATGGCTGATGGCCAATTAACCTGTGGATGCGATATGCTATTAAATCAAACTGCAATGTTGCATCGGGTCCGCAACATACATCGCAATCGGCGCTTGCAGGAGTGGCAACCATTTGTGTATTGTGATATGCGAGTACCAATACGGCAGATGTGATATAACAATAAAGCTTTCCATAATGTTGTAGTGGGTCTGCAACATATCGTAGTATATATATATATATATATATATATCTCACATTTTGCATGTTTTAACATGGAAAGGCTTAAAGCCCGAATATATGAAATACACTAAAAAACCATGCTTCGACACACTTAGTGGACTTCACCTGTTTATACACCTGGACATATATGTCGTTGGGTTCACACATATATATCGTTGTCGGGGGTTTCGAGTAATGGCTCATTGTAGAACCTGTCGATTACAATATCGTCGATATATATATATATATATATATATATATATATATATATATATATATATATATATATATATATATATATATATATATATATATATATTTGCCACCTCTATACTTTGATATATATATCTTTTCTGCCTCCGATAGTGTATATCGATACACATGTAAAATCCGCCTCCGAGAGTGTATATTTCATATATATGTAAACTCCACCTCTGATAACTCTTCTGCCTCCTTTAACTCACACACACACACACACACACACACACACACACACACACACACACATATATATGTATGTATGTATGTATTCCTCTCCTTCGCATCAATGGCATAGATTACCCCTGATAGTTCTTCTTTGGCATCCATTGCTCCCGATAGTCCTTCTTTGGCATACATTACTCATGATATGGCTCTGGTAGCTCCGATAGCTCCGATAGCTCTCTAATAGCTCTGTTTTGCTCCTCTAATAGCTCTGCTTTGCTACTCCAATATGCTAACTCCTCTCGTTTCTTCTTGGGCATGTATTACATGTGATGTTCCTCCGATATGGCTCCTCTTGCTCCAATGTCTTCCTTTGGCTTTGCAATGTCTTTCAATGACCTCCCCTTGATACCTTCATACCTTGATGGCTTTTTCCTTTTCCAATATGCCTCTCTTGCTCTAATATTCTATAATACTCTTAAGCATAAGCGATATCTTTGATATGCCTCCTTTGTTAACTCCTCCATTAACAGACTCTTACTTATGGCTTGGCTATCCTGATGGCCTTGCTCCTGTCTCTTCATGGATCTGTTTTGCTTCCCCTTCATGGATCATCTAGTATCTAGAATATTTCCAAATTGACATCAATGACAACCTAGGTCAACAATCTCCCCCTTTGTTATTGATGGCAATATTCTTCTTCTCTCTCCCTTTGACATCAATGGCAAAGGAGTGCTCTGGGACTCCCCCTATCAAATTGCTTCTGTTCTACATGAATGGTAGATCTTCATGGGTCTGTGACTCCTCGTGTCATAGTGCTCTTCTTTTTACTCAATATAGAAGGATTGATGCTTTATCATCAATTAACACATTATTCCCTCTTCATGTCTTAGAACTACTTTATCATGGCTTCAACAATTCTTAAAGATGCTCTACTTCAATTCTTTCAATCAGATTGCAAATAGCCATAAACCAAGTGTCCAAGTCCAAGTTTTTATGCTTCAATCCATAATCCATATTGTTGTTTCCATAGTCAGAATTGAGAGGCCTTCATAGTCCGAATCAAGAGAAAATGCCACTGAAATTTTCTTTCTTGTTATCTTTCTTCAGATTCGAGTTCCTTTGTGTTTCTGTGCTTCTCCTTAAGTCACTGCATCCAGTGTTCAACATCATTGCATTTGGATGAAATGGTGAGAGGTTGTGCCTCACTATTGCTATATTTTCCAAGTGACTAGTATCAGCTTAAGTTCTATTTGACTGCACAACATTCTCCTTTCTATGAGCCATATTTTCCTTGTGTTCTTGTACATATCATTGCAAGTTATTTCCACTAGCAGATTTAGATATCCAATCTATGACTGTCTTTTAAATTCATTTTTTTATTTGCATCTTCTTTCAATTTTGTTATACACTGCCAGCTGCTCTTACTTCAAAATCCATTCCAGATGTATCTGTTTTTTTGAAGGTTGCCTCTATTTGTGTCCATAATTTACCTATTCTCGCATTAAATCCCTGAGTCAAGACATTTAACATCTGTAATATCAGAACCATAGTTATTTTCCCTATTTCTCTAGCATTAGATGACCTTCTTTGTTGCTCCAAATACTACTTAGAGATTAAGTGGAAAGCATCTTCAACAACAGTCCAGAGAATGGTTATAGGATCATGTTCTTCAATGGAGTACTCCTAGAAATGATCTTTATCAAAGAATGATTGTCAATATAGCTCAACAAGGATTTCATAAGGACCCTTTCACTAATAGCTTCTACAATAATGATCAAGAATTACATGCTCCCCCTAACTGTATGCATCATCTCTTTTGGCAGAGTCTTCCCATCAAATTCTTAGATTGTCAAAATTTAGGCCAATGACCTGTGTTGTTGGCTAGAGAGTTCAAGGGACTTTCAGATTGTATTTGCTTCCTTCTCCATACTTGTGTAACTTTCTTCTTTTGCATGGTTCTAGCTTGTGTAAGAGCCTAGGTTAAGTTACAATCACGTGCCATATGACCAATGTTATGACACTTGAAGCATTCTACATTGTTCATGAATAAGAATTCATGATTTCTTCCTGCAAAATTATTCCTTGGAGATTGTTGGGGACCATAATATCTGTCTCTATGAGATGTTTGGGGACCATAACATCTATCTCTATGATATGCTTTACAATCTTTTTCCATGTGACCAAAGTTTGTACAAGAATAACAATAACAAAAAAATGAACTTTGGTACCTGGGAGATGTATATTTCCTTGATGTACTTCTAAAGCCTTTCTTCCTTGAGATCCCTTGATCATAACCATTACCTCTTGCATCTTTGACATGATCTACATTTCTTCTTGGAGTAGAATTTCTTCCATTGTAGCCATGATGTTTCTCCTTGCCGTTACTGGAACTGGGAGCATCACCATTTCTTTCTGGCTTCTTCACATCCCTTTTGTTTGAAGCATTATCATTCTTGTTTGAGGATTAACCTGCATACCCGAGACCTGATTTATCAAATGGACATCTGTGATAGCTGAGCATGTCATCCAAGGCCTGAGATCTCTTCAAGATTTTGTTCATCCCTTCAACCTTTTTTCTGAGGAAGACAGTCTCTTCTTCCAATCTTTCACACTCATTATTCTTCTTAGCAAGTTATTTATCAGTTTCTTCCTTGATACGAGCAGCTTCATCTGCTTCTATTTTAAGGGAGATGATATCTGACTTAATTTTGAAGATTTCTTCGTCCTTTGCTTTTAGTTGACATATCATGGTGTTTATTTCCTTTCCTGCTTCATCAACCTGTCCTTCTATGACTTCCAATGCTTCCATTGTCTTCTCAGCTCCTTGTGCTTATTTCATTGCTTCTTGTAGTTGAGATTTGAGAGAGGAGACCTCTACCTTGTACTGACCAATCTCTTCTTCAAGTTTGTTCATGCTCTTGTGCCTTTGTTCAAGTTGACTTGAAAAGGTATCTTCCTATTTCTTTGCTTTATCCAATTGATTTTTCATGGATATGACTTCCTCATGATGCTTTCTTTTGCTTTGATGAAATTCCTTCTTAAGCTTGGCAAGCTCTTAATCCCTTTCTTGTACTTGAAGCTTGACAAGGTCAACTTTCTCCCTTGTTTGATCTTGGTTGCCAGCTAGTGCTACCTTCTTAAGTTGCTCATTTTCCTTTTTCAGATTTTTAATCTCTTCCATGGCAGCCATAAGTTAAGCAAGGAGATCTTCTACAAAATCTTTTTCATTCTCTTCATCTTCTAGGTCTACTTTAGCCTTGATGTCATCATTCTCATTTTCAGCTTCTATGACGGGTTTTGGATTTCTTTCTTGACTTCCATCATCTTCTTGACTGATGGTCATGGTCAATTCTCATTTTGGGTGAAGGTAATGAAGTTTGTTTCATATACCCTTTGCTGATGAATATTTTCCTAGATTGTTCTTTATAAAATCAAGTAGCCCATTCAAGATTTCCTTCATTGCTTTTGCATTGTACTCCTTGGATTCTTCATCCATCCTGCTATCAACAATCACTAATTTCCAGCTTTTAATGCCTTGAGTCTGTAATAAATTCCTCATTCTTGCTTCCCATATATCGAAGTTCCGATTGAACCATGGAGCCTCCTCAAATTGATTGTTTTCTATTTTAGTAGTAGAGGGAGACACATCCTTAGGAGGATTGGAGACTTTCTTTCTTTACCTCACCATTTGTGTTCTAAAGATCAACCTTCGAGCTGTTAGGCTTTGAATGAAGGTACTGGCTCTGATACCAATTAATAGAAATAAAGAAAGGGGGGGTGAATCAATATTACTTTTTAAACTATTGTTTTACCAGTTAAAAATATTTATATTCAGTACATAAGATGAACAAAAAGAATAAATGCTTTTATTTTTTTTTCTCCGTAAATACTAATTCTATTAAAAAAGGTGAAAAAATATATACAATGAGGTCAAGACCTCAGAGGAGGCCGAAGCCTTTCCTCAGCCAAAAATTCAGGGACATTACAGTTCAGCCCTTCAACCAGATTTACATTACAGACTTCAAAAATTTGGCTTTGGTTCCTGACATACTGACCAAATTTACCAGACCTACCATCTTCATAACCTACATTGACCAAAAAAACAAAGTAGCAACTAGCATAGGCATTTTTAAGACAAAAAATAAAGCCTGTATTGGCTGTTGTTACTGCCTGTAGCATGAGAATAAACCAGACATAGACCTCTAACTTCAGACTCAAAAACACAAGACCAAGATTGCATATCATATAAGCGAGAAAGCCACCCGGCATAAAGGAGCTGTGATCAATCTGCATGACTTGGTGAAGCTGGCGTATCCTCCTTTACCTGGCTAGTAGAAGCTACCCAGGTCACGAGACCGTCTTCGTCCAGTACCGGCGCACCTCCATCAGGATTAGTAACCAAATGTAGAATACCAGCTTCTCGTTGAGATGGCCCGCAAGCTAAAGCATCTTCCTGTATTGGATCAGGCTGCTGAGGCGCTTCCGAAACAGGGGCATCCTCTTGCATGTGGTCCGCATGAAACACTCTCCCCGTCAGGTCCCTTAGCAGAACACTATCATCCTGAGAATGTGAGGAAACGGAAGGAGTCGAACTGAACTGGTTGCTCTCCTCCTCCGAGACAAATATGGTAAAATTTACTGTCACCATGGGCCTGTTAAGCCGACTTTGGAAGGTAAACCTGGAGGTCTGATAAGAATTATTCGGGAGAAGCCTATCTTGGTCCAAAGGCGGAGAAGAAGGAGGAGCTAAGGCAATGGGAGCAACATTCTGAGGGGCATGTCGAAAACGCTTCCTCTGTTCCCTGAGTGACTTCCTCTGCGCGGGATTCCTCGTCTGCGAGGCATGGTTACAGAGGCGAAAGAACTGGGAGAACGATTGAAACAGAGCAAACCAGAAGTAATGAAAGCGTTGAGAAATTCAGGGCGTTTCCAGAACCTTTCTAACATCCAGACCCGAATGACTATACAGCGGATCTGAAGCAGCTTTGCTTCATAATAAACATAGTCATTAACTGCGTTGCGCGGATCCATGTCAATGAGCCAAAGTGTATGCAGAGCAGCCATGCTTGCATTGAATTCAAACCAAATTCGAGGTTGCGCGGTATTTAATTCCTCTGCCCTGAACTTGATATACCATCCTACGATGTGTACCATACAATCCTTCCGCCTGCCATCCGTCAGGCCAGATGTCTATCTGGCGGAGTCCATCATTGAATGCTGGTAGAGTCACCCGCATCCGGGTATAAATGCTTTTATTAATATAATATTTGAGTAAAATAGATACAATATATAAATGGTTGCAATCAGTTGCCAAGCACCAACTTTGACTTTTGTGAGGCTCCAACCTCTAGAGCACCAATTCTATTTTTGTCAAGACAAAAATCTTGGACATAGGAGCACCAACTCCCAAGGACTCCAATCCTTTCAGTTCCTGAGACACCAGTCCGAAGGACACCAATCCTTCCTACTTCTGAGGCACCAATCCCAAGGACTCCAATCCTTCTTACTTCTGAGGCATCAACCCCAAGGACTCCAATCCTTCTTACTTCTGAGGCACCAACCCCAAGGTTTTCGACCCAATCTTGTCAAGGCATGTTTGATAGTAATGTTTTTCTCTCAGAACTCTTCTTTACTGAGTTCTATCAATTTACAGCTTCACTGTAGTCTCCATGCTACAACATCAATGACAACGAGTCTTCTTATGAAGAAGTCTTTACAACTCTTCATATTGTCCACACAGAGTCTCCAATAGCCTTCATGACCTCTGATAATGTCTCCACATAGCCTTAGTGAGTCTACTATTAGCTTCACTAAGCTCTACATAAGAATCAACTTTTTGTTCAAGGATCTGTTCTTATTATCATAGTAAATGCTTCAACATGACTACTTCTCTACTGACTACTTCTCTCTTCAAACAATGTCAAATAAAACTTTATTTATTACATCCGAGAATTGTTCTACAGACTACATTGTGTACCTAATTAATTCTTTCACAGGGTAACATGATTAGTAGAGAAGCTCACCCTTCGAATGCCTCCTGTCCTGTTGGTCCTTCGGCCCTTTTCTATTCTGTTGGACCCTCCAGCTGCCTCTGTTTCCTCCAGATTTTTCAATAACACTTCCACTTTCCTTGTTCTCCATTTTTGTATCTTCCTGATGCCTCTGACCATCGGTTTCCTCTTTCCACTGGCACTTTGGCTTCCTCCTCAGTCACTGTAGTTTCCTCTGCCTCGCTTGATCCTTCGGCTACCTGACTTTTGGCTTCCTCTATCTCTTCGAGTTTACCAAAACTCTAGGGACACGTAAATCCAGAAGAGAGGACTGAAAATACACAGAGAAAGCATGTTGCATATTAAAACTGTAACAGAGCCCCTTTTTCAATGATGATAGGCATACATAGGACTTTTTTGTTTAACGGAGAGACTGTACCAATAGGAAGGCCCTACATGCCACATCACCACCACAATCGCAATTGCCATTGTTTAGGCCTCCTGAACTCTCGGGTATGTCTTTATGCATTTTGGCCTTCAAACACCGCACAATAAAATTTTCGAAATACACAGGAATAAATGAAAAACGACCAAAACACTAAAGGCCAGACTTCAAATTTATTACACCCGCATCTATAACTGCATCGGGTCTGTTGTGTAATCACAATCGGCAGTTGTAGCTTCCCGATGGCTGATGGCCAATTCACCTGCGGATGCGATGTGGTATTAAATCAAACTGCAATGTTGCATCGGGTCCGCAACATACATCAAAATCAGCGCTTACAGGAGTGAAATCCCTTTGTGTATTGTGATATGCGAGTACCAATAGGGCGGATGTGATATAACAATAAAGCCTTCCATAATGTTGCAGCGGGTCTGCATATATATTTATATATATATATATATATATATATATATATATAATATATATATATATATATATATAATATATCGATTCGCATGTTTTAACATGGAAAAAGCTCGAATATATAAATATATTAAAAAATATGCTTCGATATACTTATACTTACCTATTTATACACCAATATATATATATAATCGCCTCCACTCCATATATATCTGTTGTCAAGTGTATATCGATATACATGTAGTGCCTCATTTATAACCGCATATATATATATATATATATATATATATATATATATATATATATATATATATATATATATATATATATATATATATTATCTATATATTTATATATTTATATAATGCCGCCTCTGATACTCCATATCTCTTTTTCTCCTCCGATCTCTTTTGGATAGCTCTGTTTTGCTCCTCTGATAGCTCTGATTTGCTCCTCTTGGTTCTTCTTGGGCATGTATTACATGTGATGTTCCTCCGATATGGCTCCTTTTGCTCCAATGTCTTCCTCTGGCTTTGAAATGTCTTTCAATGACCTCCTCTTGATACCTTCATACCTTGATGGCTTCTGCCTTTTCTGTTATGCCTCTCTTGCTCTAATATTCTGCAATACTCTTAAGCATAAGTGATAGCTTTGATATGCCTCTTTTGTTAACTCCTATGTTAACAGACTCTTGCTTATGGCTTGGCTATCTTGATGGCCTTTCTCCTGTCCCTTCATGGATCTGCTTTGCTTCCCCTTCATGGATCATCTAGTATCTAGAATATTGACATCAATGACAACCTAGGTCAACAAGCTCTTGTACCAAGGCAGGTGGCTCACCAAGGACCAAGTTCAATGAAGTTTCCCCATCTCATGGAGGCTCTCAACGCAATGGGATCCATTACTTCCTAAGGGGGGAGGAATGATCCAAGTGGATATTGTTGGCCACTCGCGTATTCCACTTGGACCCCCACCATTGTACGATTATGTCTTTCAGTTTTCGTAATTGTAGCACAATTTACTATTTTTGGTAGTTTTCAAGTCCTAAACTTCCAGAGTTGTTTTGAGGCCCCAAATAATGTTTTATTTTTAAACGAGCAAACATGAGTCTTTTATCAAAGTTTGAAATCAAAATTTATATTCCTTTGATATATATTTATAGCAAGGTATCGTGCATGTCAAACAAAGATCGTATGCCAAAGTTAGGAAGTTGATGTGCCAATTTACCCCAATGGGGACTATAGTTTTGGCGCTTCATCTCCTAGGGTTAGGTTTTTGGATTTTTAGGATTTTCCATTGTTTCTCAATAATAAATAGGCCTTCGAGCCTCATCGTCACATAGTTCAGAGGCATGTAGCTGCCACATATCTTCTCAGAGATAAGCTACCATCGCCCGAGCTAGTTTATTTCCATTATGTATGTAAAATAATTTAGTTCTTTGATATTAATGAAATGAAGTTTCATTTATTTTGCATGTATGTGTTTATGTTTATATCTATATTATTTTGCGTTCCTACATAATTCTGGATCACACGTCCTTGTGCTTTCTCCTTACTTGTTTCATTTTGGTGTATTAATTTGGAAACTTCTATAGTCACTTGTTTGGTGTCCATGATTATCATATTTAAATCCTTCAGGGACATCCAATAAGGGAAAAAAAAATTGTAACCTAGTACCACCTTCATGGGAGTTAGTCGATTTATTGCTTTCCAAGTTACATGAGGAGAGCCTTCTTGAGGAATTCATTATTTTACTAGTTTTTTTTTAATTTTACTCTAATTGGGTTTATGAGAAAAAATAGATCTATGTTTGATTTATTACTCCATTTAACCTGCTTCCTTTACTGCTAATACAAATATGTAAATTTGTTGGTCCTTAGCTTGATTTGCGCCTTTGTTTTCATTGTTCTTACCTCTTTTATTGTGCACTAAATGTCCATTCTCCATATGCCACGAATTTCCTTGACTTCAAGAATAGAGTACAAATTCACGTTCTTCTACTTCTTTATGCCTCATATCCTTCAATATTTTATTCCTTATTTTTTTTCTTATTCTAATAAGAAGGTTTGATCTTGCCACTTTTACACTCAAATGCTTTGTGTCCATAATTTGTACAATTATAACATTCAATGTAATTGAGAAAAGGAGAAAACAATTTTTTTCTTATATGAATGTAGCTATGGGAATTTTCAAGTATGTTGTCCCTAGTTCTTGACGACTAATAAGGCTCATTTCTAACATGATTATCTCATAAATAAGTTTTATAATGGAAAACTCTATGACACAAAATTGTACATGAATGAAAACTACCATTAAAAAATAAATAAAAAAGATAAATAAAAAAATAAATACAAATTCTACTTAGCGACAATTTTTATTTCTTGATATGGTTTGTTGTTTCTTTAATAGATTTATCTTGGAGGGACATAGCGATATTGTTGAATTCTTTTTTGACCTTCTTAGTTGTTCGAACTATTGTAGATTTCCCTCTTTCGATGTTGTTGATTTATATTTTCCTTATTTATATTGATGTTAGGTCCTTTGATTTGATTAACATAGCTAATTGGTTCTTTTCCTTCAACCTTGTTGGTGCTTGATTGTTCTTCATAACCTTGACTAGTCTTGATGAGAGGAGATATTTGGCTACTAAGAATATCATTTAAAATCTTGGTACTATTATCAAAATTTTGATATTGATTTATCTATTCATTGGTCTTTTCCAAATCATTTCTAAATGATACAATCTCAACTTTTAATCTCTCACAATGATCTTCTCCTTCAATCAGTTGGCTAGTCATCACTTCTTTCATTCTTTTGGCTTCTTCTAACTCTATTTTCAGGATTATGAACGATGAAACTTTAGACCTGTGTCCTTCTTTCACATGCTCCTTGGATATATCCTTTCTTAAGGATGCATTATCATCTTGTAATGTTTGATAACTATTTTCCTTGTGCTTTAGCTGCTTTGATAGGATTTATTCAATTCTTTTTGCTTCTTCTAGATAGACTTTTTAAAGATTCATTGAATTTTTATCAGAAGAATGACTTTATTTTTCAGGTTTTTTCAATTGTTCCTTCATTCTTATGTTCTCTCTTTTGGCCTTCTTTAACTTATATAGAGTAGTAATCAACTGTCCTTCAAGATTTACTTTATATTATTCTTCATCTAGCTCATTAGGGGAACTAACATGTTCAAATCTAAGGTATATTTCACTTTCAACTTCCTTTTCTTATGAATCTGATATATCTTTCTGATTGGATTTAATTTCTTTAACAATATGATGATCCTATATAGTCATGAGTTTATATCCTTCTTCACCTCTACTAGATGTATATCTATCTCTTTTCTTCTAACGAGAAATCATCTTTTAAGGAGTAAAGGTTTTTTCTATTTAGCTCATAATATTTTCTCTCAACATCATGTTATTCGTTATCACTACCATTTTCTGAAATTACATATAAACATTTAGAAGAAAGATAACTTATTCTTCTACAATTAAAAAAGAAAACAAACATACCTACGGATTTCACTTCTTCTCCATCTTCTCTATTGTCTGTCTCAACATTTGATAAATTAGTAGCATTGTGACTTGTTTCTCCACATTTGAAGTTTTTAATAAGTTGCTTACATTTTTCTGATTTCTTGTGATGCCTCCTTTCAATCCGAGCTTCGTTCTTATACGAGTCATCACTTAATCAATCATGTTATTTGATCTTATTTAAATATTTGTGTACTTTTTCCTTCTAAGAATATTTCTTGACTTCAAATTCCATGTGAGAATCTTCATCATAGATGAATTGCAACTTATTGCATATCTCATTTTCTCTCTCTCAACATATTACCTTGTGAGAATTTGATTTAGACAACCCATTCAATATTGTCTTCATAGCTTTAGTATTGTAGTCATTCTTCTTTCCATTTGGATAGTGATACATCCAACCCAAGATCCTTTAAATAAATTTCATTCTTTCCTTTGAGAGTGCATAATCTGATCCATTCAATAATGATACTCCATATAATGGGGAAAGCTAATATTGGTTAGCCATGATCCCTTGAGATATAACTTCTAGTGTTCACAAACTATTATTGAATGAATTGAATTTGATACCAAATGTTAGAGACTAGGATAATATTGAGAGTGGGATGAATTAGTATTATACAATTTCCAATATTTAATATTATTTTTGTTATAGCTAATCAATCACACAAAAACACAATTGATGATACATCATACACATATGAGACACATATATTTACATGGAAACCCATAAAGGGATAAAACTAAAAATATTTCTTTTTCTTTCTAATTTAAATGTAGCCTCCAACCAACTGTTACATCAAACTTAGTGGCACCAACCAAAAGGAGACAATCATCCCCTAATTTTCGAGCACCAACTTGCAGGAGGCACCAACCCCTTTTAAATTTACAATCACCCACTTGTTAGTGCCACCAAGCCTTATTGTTTGCAAGTACCAACCTATTGGAGGCATCAACCCCATGATCTTTACGTGCACCAACCTAAAGGAACAAAGAACTCCTTGAAGTTTATAGGAAGCAACCTAATGGAAACACCCACTCCCTATATGGAAGAACCACCCTGATTTCCCTTGTAGATCCCTTTTTTATCCATTTTTAAACTCAAACCCATAATATTTATTTCAATTCAAATAGTTTGGCTTATTTTTAATGATGTTACTTATTCAGCTCTCACACAGCTAGATATTTTACTGCAACACAAATATGCTTAGACATCTAATACTTTATATTTTTGTTCTCATGTTATTTGAATATATTATTCTCTATCTCAAATATGCATTACTATTGTCTAAATATAGGCTCCCTTTTCATAAGAATTTTCAAATTGTATTATATGGTATACTCATTGATTCTTGATGTCATTTTTTCTTCCTCTATAATATGGTTCACACCTCTGATCTCAACATCTCTTAAACAAGAACTTAAGATAACTTTTTTTTTGTAGTTCCTCTCATTGTCATTCACAAGATGCATTTCAAATATACATCAGCCAAATTCATTTGACTTTTTTAATGATATAAGTTAAACATCCTCTTCACTCTTCATTATTTCTATGATTTGTTCTTTAGGTAAAGTGAGAAGGTAATCGTGTCACACAAAGAGAGAAAAATAAAAAAGAAACTCAACCCCCTTGCTTTGGTTCTCTATATCTAATATCCTTGATTTGGTTTAGATGCACACACAATAAACTCAGTGACACCCACATCATCACCATTTAATTTGTATTTATAGTTTATGTTTTATGACGCAATGGCTTAAATAGGGCCAACATGAGGAGTTTACTACGCCCATAAATTAATAACCATGGGTTGTCACCTTCACTAAATTCAATTTTGAACCCATTATTTGTGAGGCTCCAACCTCCAGAGCACCAATTCTATTTTTGTCAAGACAAAAATCTTGGACATAGGAGCACCAACTCCCAAGGACTCCAATCCTTTCAGTTCCTGAGACACCAGTCCGAAGGACACTAATCCTTCCTACTTCTGAGGCACCAATCCCAAGGACTCCAATCCTTCTTACTTCTGAGGCATCAACCCCAAGGACTCCAATCCTTCTTACTTCTGAGGCACCAACCCCAAGGTTTTCGACCCAATCTTGTCAAGGCATGTTTGATAGTAATGTTTTGCTCTCAGAACTCTTCTTTACTGAGTTCTATCTATTTACAGCTTCACTGTAGTCTCCATGCTACAACATCAATGACAACGAGTCTTCTTATGAAGAAGTCTTTACAACTCTTCATATTGTCCACACAGAGTCTCCAATAGCCTTCATGACCTCTGATAATGTCTCCACATAGCCTTAGTGAGTCTACTATTAGCTTCACTAAGCTCTACATAAGAATCAACTTTTTGTTCAAGGATCTGTTCTTATTATCATAGTAAATGCTTCAACATGACTACTTCTCTACTGACTACTTCTCTCTTCAAACAATGTCAAATAAAACTTTATTTATTACATCCGAGAATTGTTCTACAGACTACATTGTGTACCTAATTAATTCTTTCATAGGGTAACATGATTAGTAGAGAAGCTCACCCTTCGAATGCCTCCTGTCCTGTTGGTCCTTCAGCCCTTTTCTATTCTGTTGGACCCTCCAGCTGCCTCTGTTTCCTCCAGATTTTTCAATAACACTTCCACTTTCCTTGTTCTCCATTTTTGTATCTTCCTGATGCCTCTGACCATCAGTTTCCTCTTTCCACTGGCACTTTGGCTTCCTCCTCAGTCACTGTAGTTTCCTCTTCCTCGCTGTAGTTTACCAAAACTCTAGGGACACGTAAATCCAGAAGAGAGGACTGAAAATACACAAAGAAAGCATGTTGCATATTAAAACTGTAACAGAGCCCCTTTTTCAATGATGATAGGCATACATAGGACTTTTTTGTTTAACGGAGAGACTGTACCAATAGGAAGGCCCTACATGCCACATCACCACCACAATCGCAATCGCCATTGTTTAGGCCTCCTGAACTCTCGGGTATGTCTTTATGCATTTTGGCCTTCAAACACCGCACAATAAAATTTTCGAAATACACAGGAATATATGAAAAACGACCAAAACACTAAAGGCCAGACTTCAAATTTATTACACCCGCATCTATAACTGCATCGGGTCTGTTGTGTAATCACAATCGGCAGTTGTAGCTTCCCGATGGCTGATGGCCAATTCACCTGCAGATGCAATGTGGTATTAAATCAAACTGCAATGTTGCATCGGGTCCGCAACATACATCGAAATCGGTGCTTACAGGAGTGAAATCCCTTTGTGTATTGTGATATGCGAGTACCAATAGGGCGGATGTGATATAACAATAAAGCCTTCCATAATGTTGCAGCGGGTCTGCAACATATATATATATATATATATATATATATATATATATATATATATATTTATCGCATTTCGCATGTTTTAACATGGAAAGGCTTAAAGCTCGAATATATGAAATACACTAAAAAACCATGCTTCGACACACTTAGCGGACTTCACTTGTTTATACACCCATACATATATATCATCGGGTCCACACATATATATTGTTGTCAAGGGTTTCGAGTAGTGGCTCATTATAGAACCTGCCGATTACAATATCATCGATATATATATATATATATATATATATATATATATATATATATATATATATATATATATATATATATATATATATATATATATATATATATATATATATATATATATATATATATATAATGCGCATCTATACTCCAATATATCTATCTTTTCCGCCTCTGATAGTGTATATCGATATACATGTAAACTCTGCCTCCTTTAACTCTTCCGCATATATATATATATATATATATATATATATATATATATATATATATATATATATATATATATGTATGTATGTATGTATGCATTTTTCTCTTTGGCATCAATTACATAGATTACCCCCGATAGTTCTTCTTTGGCATCCATTGCTCTCGATAGTCCTTTAGCATACATTACTCCCAATATGGCTCCGATAGCTCTGATATCTCTGTTTTTCTCCTCCGATCTCTTTTGGATAGCTCTGTTTTGCTCCTCTGATAGCTCTGATTTGCTCCTCTGATATGATAACTCCTCTTGGTTCTTCTTGGGCATGTATTACATGTGATGTTCCTCCGATATGGCTCCTTTTGCTCCAATGTCTTCCTCTGGCTTTGAAATGTCTTTCAATGACCTCCTCTTGATACCTTCATACCTTGATGGCTTCTGCCTTTTCTGTTATGCCTCTCTTTCTCTAATATTCTGCAATACTCTTAAGCATAAGTGATAGCTTTGATATGCCTCTTTTGTTAACTCCTATGTTAACAGACTCTTGCTTATGGCTTGGCTATCTTGATGGCCTTGCTCCTGTCTCTTCATGGATCTGCTTTGCTTCCCCTTCATGGATCATCTAGTATCTAGAATATTGACATCAATGACAACCTAGGTCAACAAGCTCTTGTACCAAGGCAGGTGGCTCACCAAGGACCAAGTTCAATGAAGTTTCCCCATCTCATGGAGGCTCTCAACGCAATGGGATCCATTACTTCCTAAGGGGGGAGGAATGATCCAAGTGGATATTGTTGGCCACTCGCGTATTCCACTTGGACCCCCACCATTGTACGATTATGTCTTTCAGTTTTCGTAATTGTAGCACAATTTACTATTTTTGGTAGTTTTTCAAGTCCTAAACTTCCAGAGTTGTTTTGAGGCCCCAAATAATGTTTTATTTTTAAACGAGCAAACATGAGTCTTTTATCAAAGTTTGAAATCAAAATTTATATTCCTTTGATATATATTTATAGCAAGGTATCGTGCATGTCAAACAAAGATCGTATGCCAAAGTTAGGAAGTTGATGTGCCAATTTACCCCAATGGGGACCATAGTTTTGGCGCTTCATCTCCTAGGGTTAGGTTTTTGGATTTTTAGGATTTTCCATTGTTTCTCAATAATAAATAGGCCTTCGAGCCTCATCGTCACATAGTTCAGAGGCATGTAGCTGCCACATATCTTCTCAGAGATAAGCTACCATCGCCCGAGCTAGTTTATTTCCATTATGTATGTAAAATAATTTAGTTCTTTGATATTAATGAAATGAAGTTTTATTTATTTTTCATGTATGTGTTTATGTTTATATCTGTATTATTTTGCGTTCCTACATAAGTCTGGATCACACGTCCTTGTTCTTTCTCCTTACTTGTTTCATTTTGGTGTATTAATTTGGAAACTTCTATAGTCACTTGTTTGGTGTCCATGATTATCATATTTAAATCCATCAGGGACATCCAATAAGGGAAAAAAATAATTGTAACTTAGTACCACCTTCATGGGAGTTAGTCGATTTATTCCTTTCCAAGTTACATGAGGAGAGCCTTCTTGAGGAATTCATTATTTTACTAGTTTTTTTTTAATTTTACGCTAATTGGGTTTATGAGAAAAAATAGATCTATGTTTGATTTATTACTCCATTTAACCTGCTTCCTTTACTGCTAATACGAATATGTAAATTTGTTGGTCCTTAGCTTGATTTGCGCCTTTGTTTTCATTGTTCTTACCTCTTTTCTTGTGCACTAAATGTCCATTCTCCATATGCCACGAATTTCCTTGACTTCAAGAATAGAGTACAAATTCACGTTCTTCTACTTCTTTATGCCTCATTTCCTTCAATATTTTATTCCTTATTTTTTTTCTTATTCTAATAAGAAGGTTTGATCTTGCCACTTTTACACTCAAATGCTTTGTGTCCATAATTTGTACAATTCTAACATTCAATGTAATTGAGAAAAGGAGAAAACAATTTTTTTCTTATATGAATGTAGCTATGGGAATTTTCAAGTATGTTGTCCCTAGTTCTTGACGACTAATAAGGCTCATTTCTAACATGATTATCTCATAAATAAGTTTTATAATGGAAAACTCTATGACACAAAATTGTACATGAATGAAAACTACCATTAAAAAATAAATTAAAAAGATAAATAAAAAAATAAATACAAATTCTACTTAGCGACAATTTTTATTTCTTGATATGGTTTGTTGTTTCTTTAATAGATTTATCTTGGAGGGACATAGCGATATTGTTGAATTCTTTATTGACCTTCTTAGTTGTTCGAACTATTGTATATTTCCCTCTTTTGATGTTGTTGATTTATATTTTCCTTATTTATATTGATGTTAGGTCCTTTGATTTGATTAACATAGCTAATTGGTTCTTTTCCTTCAACCTTGTTGGTGCTTGATTGTTCTTCATAACCTTGACTAGTCTTGATGAGAGGAGATATTTGGCTACTAAGAATATCATTTAAAATCTTGGTACTATTATCAAAATTTTGATATTGATTTATCTATTCATTGGTCTTTTCCAAATCATTTCTAAATGATACAATCTCAACTTTTAATCTCTCACAATGACCTTCTCCTTCAATCAGTTGGCTAGTCATCACTTCTTTCATTCTTTTGGCTTCTTCTAACTCTATTTTCAGGATTATGAACGATGAAACTTTAGACCTGTGTCCTTCTTTCACATGCTCCTTGGATAGATCCTTTCTTAAGGATGCATTATCATCTTGTAATGTTTGATAACTATTTTCCTTGTGCTTTAGCTGCTTTGATAGGATTTATTCAATTCTTTTTGCTTCTTCTAGATGGACTTTTTAAAGATTCATTGAATTTTTATCAGAAGAATGACTTTATTTTTCAGGTTTTTTCAATTGTTCCTTCATTCTTATGTTATCTCTTTTGGCCTTCTTTAACTTATATAGAGTAGTAATCAACTCTCCTTCAAGATTTACTTTATATTATTCTTCATCTAGCTCATTAGGGGAACTAACATGTTCAAATCTAAGGTATATTTCACTTTCAACTTCCTTTTCTTATGAATCTGATATATCTTTCTGATTGGATTTAATTTCTTTAACAATATGATGATCCTATATAGTCATGAGTTTATATCCTTCTTCACCTCTACTAGATGTATATCTATCTCTTTTCTTCTAACGAGAAATCATCTTCTAAGGAGTAAAGGTTTTTTCTATTTAGCTCATAATATTTTCTCTCAACATCATGTTATTCATTATCACTACCATTTTCTGAAATTACATATAAACATTTAGAAGAAAGATAACTTATTCTTCTACAATTAAAAAAGAAAACAAACATACCTACGGATTTCACTTCTTCTCCATCTTCTCTATTGTCTGTCTCGACATTTGATAAATTAGTAGCATACTTGTTTCTCCACATTTGAAGTTTTTAATAAGTTGCTTACATTTTTCTGATTTCTTGTGATGCCTCCTTTCAATCCGAGCTTCGTTCTTATACGATTCATCACTTAATCAATCATGTTATTTGATCTTATTTAAATATTTGTGTACTTTTTCCTTCTAAGAATATTTCTTGACTTCAAATTCCATGTGAGAATCTTCGTCATAGATGAATTGCAACTTATTGCATATCTCATTTTCTCTCTCTCAACATATTACCTTGTGAGAATTTGATTTAGACAACCCATTCAATATTGTCTTCATAGATTTAGTATTGTAGTCATTCTTCTTTCCATTTGGATAGTGATACATCCAACCCAAAATCCTTTAAATAAATTTCATTCTTTCCTTTGAGAGTGCATAATCTGATCCATTCAATAATGATACTCCATATAATGGGGAAAGCTAATATTGGTTAGCCATGATCCCTTGAGATATAACTTCTAGTGTTCACAAACTATTATTGAATGAATTGAATTTGATACCAAATGTTAGAGACTAGGATAATATTGAGAGTGGGATGAATTAGTATTATACAATTTCCAATATTTAATATTATTTTTGTAGCCATGATGTTTCTCCTTGTCGTTACTGGAACTGGGAGCATCACCATTTCTTTCTGGCTTCTTGACATCCCTTTTGTTTGAAGCATTATCATTCTTGTTTGAGGATTAACCTGCATACCCGAGAATGATTTTTCAATGGACATATGTGATCGCTGAGCATGTCATCCAAGGCCTGAGATCTCTTCAAGATCTTTTTTCATCCCTTAAACCTTTTTTCTGAGGAAGACCAGTCTCTTCTTCCAATCTTTCACACTCATTATTCTTCTTAGCAAGTTATTTATCAGTTTCTTTTGATACGAGCAGCTTCATCTGCTTCTTTTTAAGGGAGATGATATCTGACTTAAGTTTGAAGATTTCTTCGTCCTTTGCTTTTAGTTGACATTCATGGTGTTTATTTCCATTTCCTGCTTCATCAACCTGTCCTTCTATGACCTTCTTAAGTTGCTCATTTTCCTTTTTCAGATTTTTAATCTCTTCCATGGCAGCCATAGTTAAGCAAGGAGATCTTCTACAAAATCTATTTTTCATTCTCTTCATCTTCTAGGTCTACTTTTTAGCCTTGATGTCATCATTACATTTCAGCTTCTTTGACGGGTTTTGGATTTCTTTCTTGACTTCCATCATCTTCTTGACTGATGGTCATGGTCAATTTCCTTTTGGGTGAAGGTAATGAAGTTTGTTTCATATACTTTGCTGATGAATATTTTCTAGATTGTTCTTTATAAAATCAAGTAGCCCATTCAAGATTTCCTTCATTGCTTTTGCATTGTACTCCTTGGATTCTTCATCCATCCTGCTATCAACAATCACTAATTCCAGCTTTTAATGCTTGAGTCTATAATAAATTCCTCATTCTTGCTTCCCATATATCGAAGTTTCGATTGAACCATGGAGCCTCCTCAAATTGATTGTTTTCTATTTTAGTAGTAGAGGAGGACACATCCTTAGGAGGATTGGAGACTTTCTTTCTTTACCTCACCATTTGTGTTCTAAAGATCAACCTTCGAGCTGTTGGCTTTGAATGAAGATACTGGCTCTGATACCAATTAATAGAAATAATGAAAGGGGAACAAAA